>JAVXUL010000017.1:1003484-1064377 GCA_035590515.1 Trichilia minutiflora | reverse complement strand
GTCCTTATGTAACAGAACTAGCACTGCTTACTTTGACAACAGGGGATGATTTCACAGTGACTTTATCTGTCACACCGGCAAGGAACGAAAGTACTCTGTCCCAGAGCCTATGATTGCAAAGAAGACCTAGTCTGATTCACTTCCGGAAAGCCAAAGGGTCACATAAAGACAAGAGCGAAGCTGTAACTAAGGAGCACGGCTTCGGTACAGCTCTTTGTGGGGATTCGCTTATCCCTGCCAGTGACCCCCGAAGGAGAGAACTTGTTTGGTATGAAAGAATGTGAGTTGAAGGCTAAGTTAGTTGTCGCCCTTGAGTATAGGGCTGTTGTACGATACCTATACAGTTTCTTAGACCGAGCCCAATGCATTTGAATAAAGTTAGCAAATTCAGTGTTGGTTGGCCATCTCGGTGATAGCATGCTCTCGTAAAGAAAGCACGCCGACTAGTTGACAGGTTAAAGATCTGTCTCTCCTTTCTTCATTGAATTCATTGGACTGCCTATTAGCGGGTTCCCTATTATTTGAGTCTTGGTCGAGCCATTCCGGCTACAGGACCGAAAATAGCCAGGATTGGGATCCCAAAGAGCTTTCCAATAACTGAACCCCATTGTCAACCAAGCGGAGGAATCCAACACTTAAAGCCTAGTGCCCTTCTCAAGTAGTAGTTCCGGCTTTACGTAATAGGGGCATCTCCAGTCGCAATAGATGGACCCTTCTTTCAGAAAATGTACTTGATCCGAACAAGTCAACTACTAGTATAGTTGTTTTTTTCCATATGCATAGAAAGGGCACAGGTCTTTCTTCGAACTGAGCAAATAAATATAGATTTGATCTGCCCTCACTAACAAGATTTTCTTTCGCTTTCTAGTCATAACCCACTTTACTAGCTTTATAACCAGATGCCAAAACATTCTGTGTGGTGAGAGGCGAGCGAAGTGAGGACGACTGTCAAGAGAGAAAGGAACGAAGGAGACGAGAGCAAGTTGGAAACCAAAGCCGTAGCGCGTCAGGGCCTCTGTTTGCTCATCCCCCTCCCCTGTGCCCATAGTTCATAGTAAGGGGGCCAAGATACGGCTTAAAAGCTTGATACGTCAAGTCAAGCCATAGTGCGCTAGTAGCAAACGGAGGAGCAAGTGACAGAACTACGGATATTAGGCTTCACTGACTAACTAAACTTTCTATCAGTAGGCTAGGCCCAACAGCAAGATACGGCTGCTTTTAAGCCTACTTCATAGCATAGATAGTGACAACAATTCACTTTTCGATTCTTCTCACAATTGAAGAGAAGCGTAAGCGATTATAGGCTGCTCTTCAATCTCAGTACAGTAAGCGATTCGATTTTCAGTCGAATCGCCATCCATAAGAAGGAATCATTCACGAAAGAGTAATGACGTATCCACCGGTTACCGACCCCGTACTCTTTGGCGATGGTTCCTTGTCTTTGCCTTTCGATCTGGATTCTCTTCTTATGAAACGGTTTCCCTTGTCTTTGATTGGTGCAGACCGACCGTCTAAGGTACCTTTGGGCGGTGGCACCTTCTCTTTCCATCTCACAACAAGAGCGAGTCAACAATCGAATCTGAATCTATATTCTATATATATAAGACATTCCAGAAAACCTTTAGAACCAAGTAGAAAGAACGCTTCAGTCATAAGTTAAGAACACTTTTCACCACTGGCTGGACGGTGAAATCTTTAGTTGGTTTCCGACAGCAACCCTTCTTTCTTTATCTATAGTCCCGTTCTTCGGTTGATTTACTTGATTGGCTAGTCTCACACAAGTCGATCAAGAAATCTGTTGAAGATGTCACCATCAGTCTCAGGAGGGGTCATCCCGGAAAGACGTCCCAGTTCCTTACCTTACCCGGCGTCAAGTAGGTATAAAAAGAATAGTTCATATGTTGCTTCTAGCTGATCTGAATAGATTAGCGTGCCTATCCACCGGACCGGAGAGATTAGCTTGGAAGCAGTAAGCGCTGCTATGCCCACTTCTTTTTTGGTTTGGGTTACCACTTGATGCTCATTCCTGGGCAAGGAAAGCGGATCGGATCTGTAATGATTCTAGTTCATACAGCAATGAAATGCTTATTCTTCCATCAAACTCATTTTGGTGGTACTTCCCCTTCTTCCACTTCTGGAAAGTCGAAATAGCGAGCTTTCGACAAGGTTCAGTTTCATATATGTAGTTACAGCTCCCCTTAAGCTGGGGATAACCTCCTTGGAGGAGTAATCATTGCTCCATTAGCCCAGTACCTTTTTGGTATCGCCATTTCCCTTTGGATTCGGCCCTGCAAAAAAAAGTAGACTTGTTGAATCGAGAGACCCCTACTGAACATCTGGTACACAAAGGTCTGACTCAATCGTATCGAAACTATGCTGCTCACTTCAAGTTCTCCTCATTCTAGGTAAGAAGATCATAGCGGTAGCTGAAGCTCTTGGGTTTGAGGTAGGTGCTCTAGTCAGTGCCTTAGAAGGTGTGAAGCACCGGCCAGACAAGGAAGATGCTCAGCCACCCAAGCTATGAAGGATGACTGTTACCTGCTGATGAAACGAAGTAAGACGAAGTCACTTCATCTATTTCAATAGAATAGTCACCAACCCATGATAGCATGGTTTTCCACCCAGGTTGATTGAAACGAAATGGAATGTAGCCCAATCGCCTCCTATTAAGTCACTCACGGCATGGCTCGATCAGCAGCGCAGGTGATTCCATGCAGGTTGGGCTCGTAGTTGCTTCGCTCTCTCTTTGTAAGGTAGATCGGTATGCAAGTGGATCGGTCGAGTGTGAACGATAGGAAGGCAAGTGCTCACATCTGGTCAAGTACTAACATCAAGCACGTATGGCAAGCAAGTATGGCAAGTTCTAACAGCTGGCCAAGTGCTCACATCTGGACACGAAGGCCAGTGCTACCATTGGGTCAAGTGCTACTGTCTGTGGTTCGTTCGTCATCGTGACTGTTCTCTCTCTTCACCAGGCGGATCAATCAAGGTCAGTCCCAACGCGCTCAAAGGAATTCTATCGAAACGGATCTGGGCAATCGCAATGACTGGTCAAGCTTTCCCGTGTGCCATGCTAATGTGCAATCTTCCCCGGCTCCACTAACCATGTCTCAATGAAAGAAGAGTGGAATGTGGAATGCCTAGCTTTACAAAAGCCTGATTAGTCAACTGGAAAGCGAGTTTTTGCCCTAAGTTGAGTAGGAATTCGGAATCACAAGAAAATAAGTAAGGCTAGTGTAGAAGCTGTTGTGCTAGAATCAGCTCTTGGGAGAGCAATTGAATCAGCCGTTGATGCAAAATAAGCTGTTCCACTATCAGCTCTTACTGCTCGAGTACTCGTAGCCGTTGCTTGAAAGCTAACTTCATGCCCGGTCTTGGGCTGCTAGCTAGGGCTAGGGGAAGTCACTTATTTAGTTAGCAAGAATAGCTGCTGTTTCATCACTAAGCGGTGCGGTGCTGGAGAGGGGGCTTTTCCCACTCCGCGCTAACTATGAATTTCATAATAGAAGAAAGAAAGGATTTGATTTTAGGAAAGGTATGCCAGTTGCTGAAGCAGTACAGAGATTGCTTTGCATGGGACTATCATGAGATGACTGGTTTATATAGGGAAGATTACACGTCAAACACAAAAAGGTAGCCTTAGAGTTTGAGACAGAAATCCCAAAAAATTTCCATTTTTGATCATGGTCCGGACGGCAAGAACCGTAGGAGTAGAGTCACTGGAGAGATGGTGGCTTAGTATAGTGATGGGCAATCAGGGACTCAATTCCCCGGTACGAGCTCTATCCATCTAAATCCGAATAGCTCCGCAGAGTAAGGTTTCCCCGTGGATCCTCTCTCGGTTAGGGCTTCCCCCCTACTCCTTCACTCGTTCTCTTTGCCCTTTTAGCAAGGTTCTAATTTCATAAATGAGCATACTCCTTGTTTTTGAAAGTGAGAAGTGACTGGAGTACCAAAACAGGAAGCTTTTTCTAATTGAATGGTCAAAAGACAGCTCTTTCAAGTTCGCCTTTTCTGGCAACTTCAATCCGCACATAAAACAAAGCTTTATATACGATAAAACGGAATAGTGCCTTTGGATACTCAATGACCTCTTTCAAGTTATCACCCTTATCCCACGCGGGAAAGACTGACCCATCTCAAGCGAGGAGAACGAACTGCTTTGGTTGTCTCTTTAGAAACTCCCTTTTCTAGCTTTCACTTGCGCTTTGGTTTCTTTTCTTATTTATTCGATCTTTCTCTAACCGAGTAAGCAAGCGCCCACTAAACTAAACTAAGAATCTTGAATCCCGTCCTCGCAGAGGTTCGACGGAGTTGTACTTTCCATGGCTTAGAAGAGAGGTTAGAGACCGCATTTCATTGATTTGTCGTACCAGTGTAACCCGCGCCAATCTTCTTTCATGATTTCATTGACCGCCTATCGATCGTGATCAAATGACTTTCGTTGCCCCTCTGTTGATTCTTCAGCTTGAAAGCAGAGAAAAGGCAGGAAATACGTTCTGGCTTTCAAGACAGCGACTTACGTACCCGAGAACATGACATGACTGACTTTCAAGGTTTGCTACTTAGACTGGTGGACTAATTGGACTATTCTATGGAATTATTGAAAGTAAAGAAGAATCTCCGCTCGACCCACTCGATCTTTACGCATTCCCTGACTAATGAGATCTTGCGAAACCTAAACTGGACTAACCCGATCTCCCATTGCTCTTCGCTTTGTTCACTCCTTTCTTCTATCCGGTTTGATTCAAAGGGATGGGTATCCGTTCCGAAGAGCTTCTTCCCCCTTCCCCTATGGTCTTGATCCTTTCCCTAGGTACTGCTCCACGGTACCAGCTTTATGTGAGTGAAAGAAGGAAGGGCTTTGCTCTACTCCAGAGAAAAGAGATGTATGATATGCGCGATGAAATTCTAAAAAAAGAGAGTCACACATGGAAATACCCTATCCTCAGGGTTCTCGGTAAGACCATAAAGAAGTAGCCATGGGTTGATCAGTCATTAGGGAAAGAAACCTCTGCCTTGAGGATAAGTTTAAGGATTCATTCAGGTGATGTCGAAGCGGACCTATTAAAGAAGTTTAAGAATCTGAGACATGGGGCCGAGAGAGCATCATAGAAGAAGGATGAGTAGCCGAACCAACTGACATAGCTAGATCATCAAAGCATCAAAAGAAGAGGCTTCAGCAGCTAGGAGGGAGCTCTATATGCGGGTCTGACCGCGTAGTGGGACTCCTTCCTCGTGAGAAGGATTTCTAGCCCCCGGTAAAGGACTTTTTCAATCGAGTTGTTCACATTCAACTATGGCATAAAAGGCTTGTTAAGAGCTGAAACCAAGAGTTCAGAGCGGTCAAGCGGAATCTCAGTTTATGAGAGCACTCATTCCCTAGGAGCATTCGTTAGCTAATCTTTCTACGGAATAATATGCGGATTAGAAAGCTATCATCTTACTAAAGACTGACCCTGGTAAACTATGAGGATATCCGGGGCATTGTCCTCACTTTCGGGAGACTTGATAGCTCATTAAGCCAAGCTGCTGCCCTTCTCTTGCTCGGGCGATAGAAGCACACTCCAGAGACCTGCCCACGATCCTACTTCCTCACCTAGTAGTACTCGCACACTCGCTGACCGTACCGCGCTTAATTCCCTCGCATCTGAGTCAATAGATTCTACTGGGATTGCATCTTCTACCAAAGCAAACCCATATGATCGTTTCGGAATCTTCTCTCTTTTGCTGTCTCGGTGGTGGCCTGCATCTTTTAAGACTCTAATTAGATAGAAAGCCCTCGTTCGCAGTTGACCGTTTTCAACCATCTTTCCTTTCTTCGTGTGGGGAGTCGGCTATGCTTATACAAAGCTTGACTTCTATAGGATATGCACTTTGTTTGATATGCTAATCTTGGTACTCGTACTGTCATCAAAGCGCTGGATATCAATCTGTGGTCTCTACTGGTTATGCTTAAGGAACTGGAACTTAGTCAACTGGATCTATGCTTCGTTCTTCAACTAGCTAAAAGACTAGCTCACCTAACCAGAATGTTCAATCAATTACGTCGATCGTAGTGATCCTTCTTTCCCTTCCTTTCCCAATCATGTGACGGTTGTCCCGGAATAAGAGAATTGTCTTCTGCTCTGTCTGGTCTGTGATTCAACCAATCTCTCTCCGGTCTCTCGACTAGTGGATCTAGTGTGGGTCAATCAATGTCTGTCCTTTCAGGTTCGACTGTCCTGTCTGTAACCAATTCCTGGCTTTCTGTCTTGACTCTATGCCTTCCCGGCTTGCTTTCTTGCCTTGCTATGACTTCATCCCTGGTATTCTTAAGAGTGGTAACCTTTCTGAAAGTCTTCCACCCGTCTTATTGTTAGTGTCTTTGCTCCTACCATTCGTTCTCAGTCCTCTACCTAGGGTGCTCTTAACGGAAGAGGAAGCTCGAGCATAGCGAAGAAGGGACTTGTCTCATGGAATTTGAGGGCAAAAAACCAACCTGGTAAAGAGGGTAGGTGGGGAAGGAAGTGCGAGATCCGGTCATTGAGAACAAGATATTGAAAGCTTCAAACAAGTAGTCCGCTAAGGTATCAAAATAGAGCTTCCAGAGGCAAGCCGAAGCGTCTCAGATGAGAACCTAAAGAGTCTCTCTATCAAAGCACAACGAGAATGGCTCTGACTAAGCATCTGGTGAGGGATCAGCTGTGAAGCTAGAAAAGCCAGATGAGGGTGGGTTTACATTTTGATTTATTAGAAAATAAGATTATGGGTTATTCGGCGCAATCGGTTTAGCATCACCAGCATTCATGTCAGATCGATACCGAGGCGAGACGTGTGATAGAGTTGGAGTTTGAGGTTGAATGTAATTACAGCTACCGGAGCCTATGGATTCGCATGGATTGCGCGGAACTAGAGAAAGATAAGGCATGGGATAAATTGTAAATGGGGAGGGCATTTTTTTCTGGTTGCTACTCCCGAAGTGAGTTCTCGCTACCCGGCATTCAATCCCAACTAATGTCTCGCATTCTCTCATCCGGTTCATACTTAGGGGGAGGGACAACCTTATTCATTTAGGGCTTTCGCTCTCGCAACCACAACACAGGGGCCGCCCCTGGAATTCGTTGGTTTGTTCGCCCTACCCCATACATAGGGCGGTGAACCATCGATCAAAACAAGTCGTTCAGTTCATGATGAGTATTACCCGACCGGACACGGATTGGAGTCATAACGACGAAACGGAGGCGAAACAAGATCATGAAGAAAGATTGAAGCATATGAATAGAATCGCACTTGGGAAAGGGAAGTGAATCGCTTGAAATGAATCCATCCGGCATTGGATGCGTCCGTACCGAAGGGGGGGACAGTAAACCATACATGGGCGCCGATTAGTCTCCGGTCTAGATCACTTTTTCTAGCCGCCTTTCTCGTTTAGTATAGAACTGGAAAAGGAAGTTTCATTCTCAAATACTTATCTAGTCTCAATTTCAAATCAATCTAAAGCCAAATCCTCAACCTCGAAATGATATCAAAGAAAGAGCTTCGAATCTGACTTAGAGAACAGTAGCAAAGGCAAGGGGTGAGCAAAGCGAGCGAGCGCGCCCAATTGTTCTTCTGCTTGCTATCTTCGGGAAGCTAGCAAACCATCATTATATAAGCAATTCTTCTGCTTGTGAAAACGGAAACGTACTTTCTTGTTTAAGGCTAATGCCCGTGCCCTGCCAAGTCAAAAGTACACCTTCGTTCCTCTCTTTCTGTATTGGCGCTCCTTCCTTGATGACATCACCCAGCCCCCTTTCGGGCGATTGCGCCGATGCATCGCTGCTTTCTGCGCCTCGTTGAGGGTCGAAGTGACTCGAGAAATAGCGATTTGAATGAAAGAGAACGAAGCGCGGAAGGCTGGCACGAAAACTACTGATACAAGGGATTGGGGGAGAACCAGGGCTTACAACTGCATGAAATTGGCTTCTATAAGGCTCGACTCTAAGGAGAGGAGCGAAGCCCAATTGCCTTCAATCTTTCTCGCCCTAGAATCAGAACTATCCTAAGAGGCACTTCTTCTATCGATTAGAGTAAAAAGGAGAACTAGGCTGGGCTGGCTTGATAGAGTCTATTTACAATTAGGGAAGAAAGCAAGCCTATTAGAGTCTTCCTCATTCAAGGGAACTGAAATCCTGTCTTCCCCGCCACGCATGAATAGATGGCAAGCTATGCTTCACATCCCTGTCAAATCGCTTCGCACCTCCCATCCCAAGTCAAGGATGAAATCAAATGGGCATACTCTCTTTTAGGCAGTCTAGCATCAGATCTCTTTGTTTGCTGGCCAGTTCTTAAGCATTCTCTGAGTTAAGGAAGTACGTAAGAAAGCTCTCCTCTCCAGGGACAGCAGCCTTCTGGTGTGATTGAAATCAGGTCCTTTTATAGCCCTTCCAGCCAAGCCAGTTTCAGTTTCTTTCCTTCTGATAAGCGAATGAGCAAATGGGGACTTTTTTTTGAAATGGATTTACCAACTTTCGTCCAAGCGCAAAACCGTCTACCCTTCCCGCACTCTTAGCTCTTGAAGTGAGTTAGCTTTCCCGGCCCTCTATTCCTGACCAAAGGATCGGAATAGAGGTCCTCGGGCTCCATACATTGGGGCAGTCGGTCCCACTCGATGGTGTATGCTCAGCCACTCCCTTTGTGGTCCGTGACTGAGCTATGCCCTCGTGTGCCCGCCCTCCCACTAATAAGTGCGTTCCGTCTGTCTTCTCTTTCCTACTCTTTCGGGGTGTTCTCCAAAGCTAACCCTTCTACTTCTTAGCTTGTCGATTCCCAATTGGCGAAGCATGGAGTCCCGGGAGAGTGCTCTCGAAAGGTGCTATTCCAGGCCTTAGAGTAACTCTTCCCCTAGGCGAGGCATCAAGGGGAAAGAGGGACTTCTCTAACCAGAGAAGATAAGACCCGGCCGGCCGGAGGTTAGTTCTTAACTGAATGAAAGCCGGAGTTCGCGCTTTGCCATCACTTGATTCTGTGGTATTGTGCGGAAAGGCTCTATCCTGGCAGAAAGTTTCAAAAGTACGCTCTCCTCGCCTCGGTGACGATATAGTAATCGGGGATGAAAAGGTGGTGGATGTCTACAAAGACGTGTTGACTGATCTCGGTGTCAAGATTTCGGTAAAGAAATCTTTAGTTTGGGGTGGTCTTGAGTTTTCGAAGAAATTCCGGATTCATGACCGCGAATTGTCCCCGATTAGTGTCAAAATTATACGGTCGGCTCGGCATGCCATAGCGTGGATGCCAGTGTGTAACAGTTTAGGTATTAGCTCTTTATGGCTCACCCTTAGGTTGAAGGGAGCTGGGTATCGGCGATATTCGTCTATGCCAGAGCATATCAATCCAAACTTTAATCGACATTGGTTTCGGCACGTTCTAGTAGCCTACTCCCCTGAAGGGATTACTCCACTTCCATTCCTCGTGTGGCTTGGATTCCCAGAAGGGAGCCTTGTTAAACCCTATCAAATAGGGATGGTTAGGCAGATGCTGCTGGAGTCTTGCTCCACTGATTGGGCTTTCGTCCAACGTTTGGTGGATGATCTCAATCAGCAGCTTGATGAAGATGCAGTCTTTCTCACTGAAAAGCTCGAACTTCAGTATTGGGTTCGTTCTTGCTGTGAGTATGTCAAGTGGAGCGGAAACTGACTTTTCAATAACCGCTGAAGATTTGCTTGATCCTCCAGCGGTCGTGTTTCGACCGGATCGGAAAGACCAATTATTTATGAAAATAGGGTCGGATGTTCCGGTGTTACGATTTCGTTCGTACGAAAGCGGCCCCATTACCTAACAGTGATGGAAAGCTGAGGTATCACATCGATGTGGTGCAATGGTTGCTTTGGTTTAAGTCTTTTCAATGGTTAGATAAGATTATGAGTGACTGAGACGTTTTTTCAATCGTGGAAGGTTTTTGGTGACAACACCTGGAGATATCAGAAAATCCAACTTCTTATTCTTAATCTTAAAGTCGTCGAAGAAAACATTCATTTCTCTTTAAGAAGAATTTCATAGGTGAAGAAATAGTAGCGAATGCCCTTGATTCGCGAGAAGATCCTCGAGCACCCTCTTGTATTGAGGGAGGGAGTTCTCCCAACCAAATTCCTCTAGGCACAAGGATAGCAACAACTTCACCATCACACTCAAAGCCAGAGTCACATAAGATTTTTCCTATCAGTTTCATTTTGAGAGAGGAAGTAGAAAGCCACAAGTACCGTACCCCATTTTCATTCCAGAGGTACTCACATTGAACCTTGTCTTTTTAATAATAGGTAAACCACCACTTTCCGCTTGCTTTCTTTAGGAGCATACTCGTTTGTAGATTCAAATGTGTCTCTTTGGTTACATATGCAATATCTCATTTTAGATTTTATAGATATCTAACTCGACTTATTAGTCGTCTTTAGAGTTCATTACAGGTTCCCTACTAGTCCGTAGACTGTTCCCTATTGATATAAAAGGACTTTGAGTAGTTCCTGTTAGTAATGCCCTGACTTGATTGAATGATTGGTTGGATTGAATAGCTAGGCCTATCTTTGTACGATGAAGGAGCCAACCGTACTCAGATAGCCGGACGGAAAAGAATTCGTGACTGCAGTTCGCGATTACTACCTGCCCCTCAGACTCTTGATAGGTTGCTTCGCCCCTCAAACCCTAATTTTTGATCTTTTAGCTGATCCAAGCAAGAAGCAGCAAGCTCGGGTAGGATAGAACGAAGTGAACGGAGTTTGAGAGTTAGCGAAGCAAGTCCAATGGCCAATTAGCTTTAGACGGAAGGCCTATTCAAGCAAGGTCATAACGTGAGACTGAGACCTTCAAAGCAGGAGGCAGTGAAAAGTTCAAACACTTTAACCTTCAAGATTGGATAACGAGTCAGACAGATCAGGTTTTCTTAGCAAGAAAGGAGCTACTAAAGCAACCTCTTGCTAGATCGCAAGCGACCTCACCTGCTGTACAGCTCACGCTACCTCATTCGAAAGAGCCAACTTGACAGCCAGTTAAACTCCTGCCTTGCTTGCGAACAACAACTGTGACTTCTAGCTTAGCCGAACTCAACCTGACTTGGCTGTCAGTGAATTAATGTGCGTATTGTCAGTCTAGAAGGGAGTTGAGTGCTCGTAGATCAGTGTTGGTCGTAAATCATAGTTCTAGTGGTCGTAGAGCCGGGAAGAAGTCATGGTGTTAATTAGCTTAAGAAACACGACACGGGATGCGCTGTTTAGTAAGCAGATCGGTGTAGCTAAGGAGGCAGGGGAACCTAAGGTTGAGCTACGGAGTCTGAGGTGCGAATTTGAACGGCAGGGCAGCTTGCTGTCGGGGGAGCACTCGGACAGTGTTCTTCCACTTTTAGCCAACAAAGTGAAAAGGCGCTTCAAGCCACTTGAGAAGTGAAGTAGCGGAACGGGCAAGGAGTCGAGACAGTCTTAGCTACAATCTCTGCCCTTCCCTTCCTATCTTCCTTATCGTCTGAAAAGAGAATAGTCTTTTATCGAATCCTCTCTTTGAAAGGTGAAGGTTAGCTTTGCTTTCCAGGGAATAAGAGTGAAGGAGAATGCGCGTCATCGTCTTCTGACGTTCTTTCGAGATAGGAAGAATAGCTCTCTTTTACAAGCATGATCACTCACTCCATTTAAAGGGATTCAATCCCACAAGAAGGCAATGGAATTGGAGGGATTCCCGAAGCAAGTCAAACGTCGTTCTTTCGCCTTAGTTTAATGTTTGGTTCCAGCGACAATGAGCTCTGGTAAAGTGCGATCTGACGTCTGAAAGAAGATCCTCCACTTGAAGGCGACAGCAAGGTCTCGTATGTCAATCCTTAGCCAGCCCCAAATTCCATAATGCTTTCTTTAGCATTAGGCTTAGGCCCTTGGGCGCAGTAAAAGGAATCTCTGCAACCCCTTCATCATAGCTTCAGGTTCAACTGGGCGAATCAGCCCCACTATCTTTCTCTGTCTGTGTTTGTGCTTGGGTTATTTATTCCTTTTATCCTTCGGTCAGTCGAACAAAGAAAGACTCTAGTTCGCGATCAAGTCGTTCGCTTCTAGAGCGGTTCGGAATTCAATATCAATCTGTAAAGTTGTTCAATTGATCCATCAAGGATAGAAGGGTATAAGTAGGGGCTTCTTGAATGGGATGGCTTTTCTGGATGTCCCAGAACTCCAACTCTATGTTCTAGCCTTCATGCCCTCGATCCGGCGGTCCTTCCCACTTGGCAAGCTGCTACTGTGAACAACAAAGTCAAGGATGCTTCCAGAAACCGTCTAGGTTCTTCCTAGGTGCCGCTTTCCTATTGAGAGGATGATCCCTGGCCATCGCCTGTGGTCTTAGATCAGAAAAGAAAGGTGACCATTCCGAGTAACCTAAAAGGATGATATAGAGGCCTGAAATGCTGCGTAAAGCGTCTTTCTTGCTCGGTGATCAGTCAATGAAGTCATTCTGGATCCCTGACTCGTCTCTTTCTGAGCCTTTGGCCTCTTTGACATTGGGTCAAATCTGTCTGGGCATCGTCCCTTCTCTTGATCTACTTCGGTTACAACTCGATAGTGAGTTTTGAGGGTCAAGTAAGGGATTGGGTTGAGAGGAGGGTCACTGTTCTGCTATATACGAAATACTTAATAGCTAACGGCCGTATGGTCCATGCTGAAGTTTTTGAGACTGAGGGGGCCGAGAAAACGTTCGATTTGCCGTCCCTTTGCACTTATGAATAGATAAGATAGGCAGGGCTTCAAACCCATAATTCAACCTAGCCAACCAATTTCTTAGAATCAGTTCCAAAACCTTGAGATTTTATATGAAGAAGGGAAAGCGTAAGTGAACTCGATCCAGTGGAGGAGGTTCAGTCCTAGCAGATCTGGACTCACTCACTTCAAGAGTCGAATCCGCAACTCTAGTTGAAGGGGTATTGGCCATTAGGAGTAGTAAAGGCTACTATGAGCAGAAAGGGACTACTTGGCTCGATCGAGCAGCACCTACACCTTCTCGCGTAACCACTTCTTTGGAAGCTAGTCTAGGATCGGATCCAATTCTAGGAGCGATGGTTGACCAGTAGACCCAGGTTATGCCTTTGATCTAGGAGCTTCGGTTTGAACACGTTGTTCTCTTGAAATGAAAGTGGATTAGGAAACAAAGTCTTTACCTTTTCTTTTCTCAATAGTAGAACAATGAAAGCAGTAGTCCCCATACCATAGGACGATGGTCCGGCTGAGCCTCTTCTTCCCTTTTCTCTTGATTCCGAAGTTGGGATTGAATACCGGGAGAACTCTCTTGGGGGAGTAGCGGGCCTAGCCAGATGCTTCACGACTTGAAAGGGTTCTGTTATCTCGGAAAAAGCAGATGACCCTTAGCTATCTCCGTTATGGAATGAGAACAACGGAAAGCATAGATGGGATCCCTCTTCTTTTGAGGACTGAAGAGCTTATGGAAGGCCGTATGATTCCCGATTGATTTGAGAAAGCCGGCATCAGTCTGACGTGAGAGAAGTCAGCCACCAGCACAAGGGAAGTCCCTCGAAGCAGAAGAGAGAGATCTTGTCTGTCCTCCTTCTTTCTTCCTTTCAGTCTCGCCAAGTCCATTTCCTCTCTAAAGAATCGATAGAATGAAAAGCTTGAGTGCCCGTCAAAAGGCTTTCTGCATTCCCAAGTTCTTCTCAAGCGAGATTAGATAGACCAGCGGGGGTTCTACACTTCCTTTCTTTAGACTCGAAAGAGAAAGATCAGAGCTAAGAAGGCAACGGAAAGCACTTTTAAAAGAGGCTACCGGAATAATGTACGCGACGCTACGTCACTCTTTTTTCAGGGCTAGCGGAGGAGGCTACTGATCCGTGCGCTCTAACCGTAGGCACCAATGGGAAGTACCTGTTGAAGTTGGAGGTGCTTTCGATGCTAAGCCCTTCCATTTCGAATCCCCTATTATTAACATATCATATCCTATTCTATTAAGGTCAGACCTTTTGTCAACCATTGGCCAGCCTGTACCGTATAGCTAGTCTTTCTTCAAATGGTGGATACCTGTGGGGGACTACCCATAATCGCGTTAATAAGGAACGTAACGATCTAAGGGTTTTTCCCGCTTAAAGAGCTAACTATCTAAAGGCCTACGTCAAGGTCTAGAGCCAGAGTAGGCAAGAGCAATCCTTCAAGTGGGAGAAATTCCAGTTTCAAATAGGAATATATCTATTTAGATAGATCTAGACCCATATCCATAAAAAAGAAAGATTAGTACTGGCTCCTATTGATCCATAAGTTTCAGCGGCAAGAAGGAAAGAAGCCTATATCTATATCATCTAGAGTCCTTTTCCAGAGCGAGATCCAGGACCATCAGTAGCATATCGACCAGCTTCGCGAACAGGCCGCCTATACTTCCTTACCGATCCGGTACTAGTTATGGTTATGCTGCTGAATCCATGGGCAGGCAAGAGACAACCTGGCGAACTGAAACATCTTAGTAGCCAGAGGAAAAGAAAGCAAAAGCGATTCCCGTAGTAGCGGCGAGCGAAATGGGAGCAGCCTAAACCGTGAAAACGGGGTTGTGGGAGAGCAATACAAGCGTCGTGCTGCTAGGCGAAGCGGTGGAGTGCTGCACCCTAGATGGCGAAAGTCCAGTAGCCGAAAGCATCACTAGCTTACGCTCTGACCCGAGTAGCATGGGGCACGTGGAATCCCGTGTGAATCAGCAAGGACCACCTTGCAAGGCGCGAATGAAAGATAAAGAGATCATTAGTCCAGTCCGGTACTCTACTATAGGTCAATTCAATATGAAAGATTTAGCTATCATTGAGACAAGCAAGCCAATCCACGCGGTCCAAGCCATAGTCATTCCAGGTGGTTCACCCACCAGTCAAACCACACCCACACCCTCTTTGTTAGCAGGTTCAGTCTCAGGCCTTTCTCACGAGTGTTAGCCAGGTAGTTTAACAACGTAGCTCCGGTAATTCCATTCTCACTTTCAATAGGTACTCAAGAAAGAAGCAAGAATAAAAGAAGTGGGTTATAGCCCCTTGAACACTGGCGGGTTTGAAGCAAGCCTTAGTTATAGTGAGAATCTATTTTCAGGTATCGGTATTCTCAAATCCATGTTCCTAAGCTAAGGAAAGACAAAGAGGGGAAGCGAGCGAAAAGAAAGAAAAGAATCTCAGTTCCGATCAAATAGTACGTTTTGAGCTGTAGGAGCAGGGCAACTTCGCGTACGGATAGTGGGCTTTGTCTTCTTCCTTGCCCTTTTCAGAGCAAGAACACCAAAAGGAGTCAAGCAAGCGCTAACCTCTATGATAGCCCAAAGAGAAAGTCAAACATTCCGCTTGAAAAAGATCTTCTTTCTGGGCGGGTCAGGGTCAGATCCATTCCTAGAAAAGCTTGAACGGGATTCGTTTTCGTTTAGTGGACATCCAGCTGATGGAGAACCTGAGGAGAGCAGTGAAAGAACGTAGGCAATGTGAATTGACGGCTTAGATAGAGGTAATTGCTTGAGGAGAAGAGAAGCCTCTTACCCCGCCCGCACCTAAGGATTAGTAAGCTGTTCCGATCAGGCCTAAACACGAAATGGAGAATCAAACGAAAAGGGTACCATGGGGACAATCCATATGAATAATCAGCTTTCGCCCTGGAACTACATTCTAATCTCACTCAAATAGGGCAGGGCTAATTGTTGTTGTTGCCCCTATGGGCTCTTCTCCTGTTCCGTTCCCTATGGGCTCTTCCCCTGCCCTCAGGGAGGTACCTAACTACGCGCATCCATCTACCAGCAAAGACAGGGTCCGAAGGTGCTGAAATCGGTGCTCAAGTCGTCCAGTATAGAATGAGTGTAGTAAGCCAAAGCGGTTTGTTTCGTCTGTTGCTGGGTAGCCCCGTCCCGTCCTTAGAGAAATGGTTCTTCTTTTTCGACGTTATTCCTTTCCATAGAATCTTTCTTATCCAAGTGGGAAGAAGAAAAAGGCAGGGCTTCTAAAGAGGAACCTGCCACTATTTACAGGAAAAGGCCGGGTTAATGCCCTAGGAAGGGAAGCCACAGGAGTGGAGAGAAAGCCTAGCCCTCTTCTGATCCTAGTTGGTAAGGCAGGCTACTTCTTAGCAATCTAGAGAACATTGAACCAGATACCAGCTGCCATTAAAACAAAAGGAAATTACTTCCGGGCTGGGCTTAAGTGAGTTCAGCCGAGGGCAGAGAAGAGAATCGAAGAAGGAAAAGCGTATGTAGAAGGATAAGTAGAAGAAGGAATTCTCATTGCTACTAGAATTGATCTATTTCAGGTAGAAGATGTGCTGCGAGAATCTCTTTATTGATCGAGATTGGGTTGGTGTTCATTGCCCAATGGGTCTTTTCTATCTTCTTATCAAGAAAGGAAGCATCTCTTTTCTCTCCGCTGATAACAGAGTAGAGGAGGACCCAGGAGCTCTACGAGCCGGACAACCCTTCTTGAACAACAAACCGGAGGGTTCAGTGTTCTTTGCTTTCTTGAAGTAAGGGAGGAATCTTTTAATACGTTAAAGTAGAATAAAAGAGAGGTAGAGGACTGAGATATATCAACAGTATTGCATAGAATATCAGAAGTCATTTTTTAATAATAAGATAGATAGTATGATAGGCATCCACTGTGATTAGACAAAGTAGAAACTCTCATGGAGTGAGCAAAGAAAGAAAGTAGAGGAAAAGGATTGCTCAGAGGTGTTAGCCCTTGAAGCACTTAGCCTCCCTTTCCTGATAGAACTGCTACTTGTGCTTGCTTACTGGACTGGCTTAGAATCCAATGCTTTGACCGCTAATGCCGAATCCAAGACCTACTTCACACTTGAAAGCCCGAGCTAGTCTTCTTACCACTGACTTGAATACCAGGAATTGAGTTCTGACATGCTTAGCTAACTGCTTTAGAATGGAATGATTAGCTAGAAGATCCCTAGTCGTTGATCGGCGGTCAACCAAGCAAGGAAAGTATACCGGGCAGTTAGTCTCATTCCAGTCAAGCAAGTTCCACTCTTCAATAAGGAGTTCAAACCTTGAAAACCCAAGCAAAGATTGTCAGAGGAATCCGTACTTGCCAATGGTCTTTCCTTCTTTCCACTGGCCAGTACTCCAAGGAAGAAGTGAAGTCAGATTGGCTTGGTCTGAAGGTGCCATCGCATATCTGCTGTTAAAAAGACATCTCAATAAGAGCCAGAGGGGAATACTAGAAAGAGGTCAGCTACTTATCCTCTCAAAACGATAGCTCCAGGGGTAAAGATGGTAGGCTAAGACAGAAGGAGTTCGATCCGCTAAGATCGAGTTGAGATTCCTAATTCAAGTAAGGGAGTGAGTCTATAGGCCTTCCTTTGTTTAGTTAGTAAGAAGATGCCAGTTCTCTCATTGAGAGGTACTAAGGTCCAGTTACAACAAGTCTCTCAAATAGGCCTTTCTTTTAGACCGGTTCTCTCATAGGTAAACTGACAAATGTACAAGAGCTCTGGTAAGGCTCGCCTAGGCTAAGGCTCTGAGCGCATCTGGATCTGATAATGCCAATCCGCTTACCTTACGCCAGCAAAGCTGGTTCAATTAGGAATATCTATCTCACCTGGTCAGCAGTACCTCATTCATTCCTATAATTGTTCCTATGTCTGAAAGCAGCAACAAAGGAAGAACAAAGGGGATAGACGGATGGAGGTGAAACAGCTGACCTTCCTTTCATTCCAATAGGGTCTATCCATATCGAAAGGGTCTACGGATGGGTGTCTGGTTTCTTTGATAATTTTGATTGTACAACCAAGAATGTGGCTGAATTCTGGGCCATCTACCGTGGCCTTATGTTGGCATGGGATTGGGGTTACAAGCAGGTCATTCTTGAAACGGATTCTGTTGTTTGCATGCTGTGATTCATTTGATTTCCTCTAATCACCCCCACTGATCCAAGCTTGCAGGAATCTTGTTCAAAGGGATTGGCAGTGCTTTTGTAAGCATACTCATAGAGAAGGTAAGATCGCGGCCGACTGGTTGGCCTCTGAAGCTCTGAAGCAGCCTCAAGGTTATCAACAAGACAAGACCGATAACGTGGCTACGAGCTATTTCCTTTCTCAGAAGAGAACCCCAAGCGGGCACGGTGGCAAGACTTTCTGGCGGCATGGTCCTCGAGTACAAGCCTGGAAGGACCAATCCAATCAAGTTGCCGACGCACTAAGTCGAAAGGCCGAGTTGGCATCCTTAAAGTTAGAAGAGATAGCAGCCATGAGCCAACTCAAAAGGGATCGTGTGTGGCACGCGCTGTCATTCTCTTTTTGTCGAGATTCTGTTAGTGTGCTGTGTACCGAAGCTTGTGTTGCCTATGCGAAGCAAGCCTACACTGGGTGAGAAAGAATAGGATTAAAGCCGATATAAAAAAGAGCTCGACCGAAGGCGTAGTGTACGAAGCAAAAGGGAATGAGGGAATTAAGGCTTATAGGTTGAGCATACCTTACACGAGAAGGAGAGAAGAGGGTGGTCGTAGAAGGACAGGTACACGGGTTTAAGAGTGACAGAGGCACGAAAACAAAGCCTTACTTCATCTTCACTTCATGCTTATACACCTGCTGGACTGAGGATTTTTTATCTTTAAAAAAAAAATAGGGCTGGCTTGCCTACATATAGGGTTCAGCTATGGCTCAGCTTAACTGAGCCCAGAATTAAGCCCAATGGAGTTCTTTGACTTTGGACCTCGTACCTATTGGTGCTAGATTGCTAAGTAGGAGGGGGAGAGGGGTAGTAATTAAACAAGGTCTCAGAGGTCAATGTGAGTAAAGAAAAAGAAAAACAATAGATAGTACAAGTTAAATAAATCCTTATTTCGCGCCGGCCTGTTTCGAAATCTAACTCTTCTCCCCGGTTGGCCGGATACTTTAAATCCTCTTGCTGGTCAGGCCTTTCTATATGGACCTGAGGTGGAGGGATGCAAGACTGTTGTCTGTATGGTGAAGTACATTGACCGCTTTGACAGCTAACGATTTGTGCGCATACCGGCTCCCAAAAAGGAATTGCCTTACCGACCTCTAACGCTACCGACTCCGCCTTTTATATTGGTATCCCAGCTGGATCTACTACAGGCTGGAAAAGGTGGTGCTTTCCCCCTTCATCATGTGCAGCCTATTCATTCGGATTTAATTGGCTTGGATTCAAGGGTTTCTGTTGAGAAAGAGAGCAGTCTTCTTATCAAAGAGCGGATAAGATCACAGCGGATACGATTCCTAGCTTTACTACCCTGCATCAATAGCTTTTCTATTTTTTCTTAAAGAAAGACCGCCTATTCGAATTCTCAAAGAGCTACTTCTATACGTGCGCGGGTGTGGAAGATTAACGTCCTGAAAAGAGCTTATTCTTTCAAAGAGCCTAGTTGTCTACATCAAGAGTCAAGCCCGAAGGTAAGGCACATTCTATAACAGCTCTGATTCCGTCAACAGGGGATTCTTCCACCATCTTTGTCCTAACAGCAGATTTTATGGCATCTTCTTCTCATCCTGCTCCTGAAAATGCTATGGCTACTTTTTCGGATTCAATTGCTGCGAAAAGAGCTCCTAGCATTTGAGCGTACTAGCCCCTTTACTAATGAATCCTTGGCTATGAACCAGGTCTTCGTTGCAGTATTGAATTCATATATGACCTCTCGCTAGCGTTCTCATCTCTGTACTGAATGATTGAGCTACCCATGCTATGACGGAACTACTCCACTGTCAACTGATCGAACTAGACTGATCTAACGACACTAGCATCTATCTATCAAGGAACTAAGCTATGCCACGGATGCCGCTCTGACTGAACTACCGAGACTGACTGACAAACGAACCCAGCTCTCACAGACCTAGCTATACTACTTAATTACTGACCCATGCTACCTATTCTAGTGCACTAGGTAGGAGAGGGGGACAAGACCTACATTGCTATACCTGAATCAGTTTGACTCAATGCTTGCACTTGGACTTTTCTCCCAAGCTTCCTTCTATGCTGACAGACGCGGATAGGCAGGCAACAAAGAAGAGGAAAAATGGCTAGGGACATGGTAGTAGCAGTCTATCTTCGATCCTTATTGCGCTTCAGCTTCCTTACCCTGATGGAATCCTTCTGCTCGAAGCTCTCTCTTCCTAGCACACGGAAGAAGCAAGACCGGGCGAGAGCTCGTTCCAATCACAAGTCCTACTACGAGTCGTTTAGCAAGTCCGATCAAGCTCTTTCTATCCATGTGGGAGAGGTAAGCAAGATCTTTGATTGATGTGCCTGAATCAGGTTGATCAATGGTAGCTGCTTGGAGCTTTCTCCATACCTTAATTGAACTGCCCTGCTTGAATCTCTCTTTTGACAGACAGGTCATATATGAAAGGGATTTTTTTCCAAGTGCCACTACCCAATAGTGATGTTCCCTCTAGCATACTAGCTAGAGAACGGCATGTATTTTACCCTAAAGATGTGAGTGAATATTGGGGTACTTTTTTTTAAAACACTGTAGCAAGAGTCGTCGAGTTCTTAGTACCAGGAGGTGCAATTAGTGCGTCATCTGTTGTCTTGTCCAAGTCTTTCTCACTCGCATTCTCTTTATCGAAGACTTCGTGAATGAAATCGCCCAACCTGTAAGTAGAAATCTGGGCGGGTAGCTTTCTTGCTAGTTGAAGGTCTCTTTTGGTTGCTTAAAGGCATCCTCGCAGAAAAAAGCCATCTTTCTTATTAGTAAAAAACTAGACTTTCCTTGGTCCTCTGGGTCTTTGTAACTAGTTGCCTGCCTGAGAATGCTTTCCATTTTTCTTTTCTACGTCAACTTCATTTGCTCTTGCCTTGTGTTAGCTCAGGCATGCTTCCTCTTGCTTAATGGCATCCCTTGTTCCTTGTTTGCTTTCCTTTTCCTTCTCTAGAAGAATGCTACCTCAGTCTCTAATGCGCAATCAATCAGTTGCTTGCTTCCTATCAACTTCGTTGCCTTCTTATGAATCATGGCAAACCAGTGGTGAAAACCGTATCAACAGAGTTGGTTGGTTAAAGCAGGTTCCTTTTATCTTCTCGTCTAACCATCGAGGGGGCATGAGAGCCCAAGAAAGAAAGGGCTATGCGCAATCAACACAAATCGGATTCTCGAGCACCGCCTTTCGCACCGTATTCTCGTTAACTCCTGGGCAAGAAGGTGCAGGTGAATCCCGAAGAGCTTGCATTCCCTCACAGTCGATGCTTCTGATTCAATTCATCTGCACCTTCTTCTTTATACTTTCTAGATGCCAATTCCTATCAAAAAGGATATGAGCTGATCGAGTCAGAAAGCCTATCTATTGAATAGCCTCGGGGGTAAGACTTGCTCCCGGCTTTAGCTCTTTTCTAAGGGCAAAGAAGGGAAAGAGAAGACGTCTGAGAAGAAAGCCCAGAATCGGATGTTACAGAAGAAGCTGCAATTGCTCCTGTTGAATGAGTTTCAGTTGGAAGAGGGTGCATTAGCGGTTTAGGAATCGATCTAGCTGCTTCTCCTAGAGATGGAGATGCGGCATAACCGTATGAACCGTACTCGTCTGCTTCTTCTTCCTCGAGTGCTATAGTAGGGGCATATGGAAAGGGCCTAACTGCTGTTTTAGTGAACTTGTGTCCATCTGCTTTCTGCTTCACTTCAAAAGAATGACGTAGGTAGACTAGAAGGAAGAGTTTCAGGCTCAAGGCATAGTAGAAAAAGGCAATTGCTCTTACTTCCCTCGGAGTTGAGTTCTAGTTAGCAGATGGGATCTGATTCATTAGAGGAAGGGATGGTGATTAACTGATAGAACCTCTTCTCTTCTTTCAAATCGCATCTCTCAAGTGAGAAGAAAAGGCCCCCACGGAGCGGTGGGAAAGCAAGGTATTCAAGGAAGAAGAAGAAATCAAGCAGCAAATCTTTCCTCCTCAGATGAGGCTTAGTTCAGCTAGCCCTAGACAGATCACATCTCATTAGAAAGGCAGGCATTTCATTATCATTAGAAAAGGGCATCCCATTAGAAAGAATTGAATTAGCTAAGTCAGTAAGAATGACTGGGGCCCCGGAGAAGGCACAATACGTTCTTAGATTCGACATTACCGGTCAAAGCATTGATTCTAAGCCTTTCCTCGATTGGCAGCAGAAAAGAAAATCCTGTTAGGGTCAGGAGAAAGTCAGTAGTCGACTGGGGATTTCCTTCTAGAAGGAAGTGTAGCGAAGTCACCTCCGGATCCGGAGGAAATGAAATTCTTTTTTTTTTAGCTCATACCAAACCAGCTTTAAATAAATAGAAATAAATCCCTGTGACCCTTCCTTGGGGGAGATTGAGAATTCAATCAGCTCTTCTCTCTTGTTTGCTTTGCTTATTACTCTTGTTCAGCCTTGTCGGAATAAGCGCAGCTAGTCCTTTCTGTTGGAGGAAAAAGTGCTATGATCTTATCTGCTGTTCTTGTTCACGAATACGTTTTTTGCCTTTACCTTGGCACTAGTCTAGGAAGAGTCTCGGCTTTGAATAGCTCTAGTTTTTTACCCGGAGAGTCGGTATTCCAATTACAGGTCTTGGAGTCGGCATTACCGTAGGCTAGTCTTTTCAATGTGTTTTCCGCTTTGAAGGCAGATCACTTCTGCCTTTCGGAATAAAATAGGCTCCTCTCCTTTAGTTTGGCAGAGGGAAAGCATTAGTTTTCTTCTCCCCAGACCGGGGAATTTCCCAAAGAAGATAAAACAACCGCTTTCGGATAGTGATAGTGATTACGACTTTTGCCACTTTAGTGGCTCGGCCAGTTACTCGAGATTCTCGATTATTCCATTTCCTGATGTTAGCAATGTACAGCGGCCAAATAGGATCATTTTCTTCTCGGAACCCTTTATTTTACTTCATCATGTGGGAGTTAGAATGAATTCCTGTTTATATCCTTCTATCCATGTGGGGAGGAAAGAAACGTCTGTACTCAGCTACAAAATGAATTTTGTACACGGCGGGGGGTTCTTTTTTTCTCTTAATGTCAGGTTTTGGGTATCGATTTAAATGGTTCTAATGAACCAACATTCCATTTTGAAACATTAGCCAACCGGTCGTATCCTGTGGCCTTGGAAATACTATTCTATATTGGATTTTTTATTGCTTTTGCTGTCAAATCGCCGATTATACCCCTACATACATGGTTACCAGATACCCACGGAGAAGCCCATCCCGTGAAAGCATAAGAGTAGCTTTCTCAGCTGGAGTCTCTTACTAAATAGAAAAACCGACTCTTGCGCATTCTGTCCCTTCGTCTTCTGCCCACTTTGAGAATCAAGAGTCTATTGTTCACTTTTCGAATCCTATCTTGCAGTTTTTTTCACTTCTTTGAAGCCCCTGCTTCCTTCTTTATGCCTCACCCAGGGAAAGCTGCTTGAGAGTCACCCGCTTCTCTTTCGATTATGATGTATGTAGCCCAACGGTTCCAACTGAAAGTAAAGATCTATTGACGTTGATCCCGCGCCTGCTAAAGAGTACTTCTTAGTTAAGGATCTGTACCACGTTCCAACTTTCATTTCCTCCACATTCTCCCGCCTAATAGATTCTCATCTTGCCTATTCCCAGTTTGCAGATTCCCTTTCAAGGGATTGGCATGGGCTTGAGTCTTCTACTCTCCCTTTTCTTTTCGTGGTTCCCTTGTTTCTTGTTTATTAATGCCACAATCTAGGCTAGGTTACACCGGCTTCTCTAGGAAGAACTCTTGGTTTAGGTACAAGTATAGATGTCTTTTGCTACCTGTGCTATATTTTAGTATGTAGATAGACCACTCTCCAGTCGGAAAGCTTTGCTTGACTCAATTCGATTGCATTGAAAGCCTTATTAGGAGCATTCGATCGACACTCTCCCTCTATTTTTTTTAGCAATGTCTGATCTCTTGTAAAGTGGACAATTCCATCTTAGTGAGGATGGCCCTATAAGCGAAAGCAGCCCCATTTGCTAGGTTTTCGAAAGCGCTTTCAATAATGATTTCCATTCAAATCTGAATCTCTGGATAATCATTTCACAGGTCTTCGTGACTTTCTATTCTTTTCTTTGTACCCCGCCCCCTGCACTGCAGGGACTTATTGTCTTAGATTCCGCCGAAGAAAAAACTGCTGAATGGGGGAGTATTTCAAATAGAAAGAATGACATAATAGAATTCGGGTCTTTTGGCCTCGTCTTTTCTTTTTGTTGTGGATAGCTCATCTCTTTGTTTGGAGAGATCCATCTTCCTATGGTTGCCAGGTAAGACTGAAAATGGAATTGAATTGGCTTAGCGCGTAGTGATCTATGTGCTTATGCCTTCAAAACCTTTCTTTGGACTTGATCCTTTCACTACGTTTGGAATGGATCGCCCATGTGAGCCCGAGGCCTAGATTCAGTCTTGCTGGGCACGGTTTTGATTCATTTGCCTCATATGAATGACCGGAATCATCTGCATTTGCCCTCCTCGAAATCAAGAGTGGAGCTTGCAAGTGCACGATCCATCACCCCGTCATAATATCTATTGGAACTAGTCTTGAGTCGGTGGTGGAACTCGGTGCAACCGCGAGTGGAACTGGTCAGACTCGCTCGTGGAACCCACTGGAATCCATAATAGAACCTGTCAATCAGAATTTCTAGTTGAATCAGAATTTAGAGTTTCGCTTGCAAGATCCCATCCCACCATGTCCGAATTGATAGTAACCTAACCTCGGATCCAAGTACAACATCCGCTGAAGTTGGGCCAAGTAAATCGAAATCGAAGTCGGCCAATGGATCAAATGAGACCGAACCCCTCTCTTCTTGAGGATTGCTTCCTTGCCTCGGCTTCGCCTTTGAAATCGGAGACTGTTCCAATTTCCTACTGAGATAGGCAAGCGGAGGGAGAACTAGACGTATCTTGCTAGGCAAAGACAGGTTAGAATGGATAGCTCGCGGATGGGATTGACGGGATAGATCACTATTGCAGAAGGAGGTAAACCGGGGGAAGAATTATGGCTAGAAAGGTCCTCGCCCTCTTAGGCACATGGTTCTAAAGATTCAATCTCAAAGCGGTACTAAAGATTAGGCAGAAGCGGAACTAGAACTATCATTCTTCGCCTGGTCGTGTGGTGTTGAAAAACTATCCGCATTAAGTCTACGGCTGGACCATGACCCCAAGTCTCCCCTCTGTATCGATAGAAGTAGGACCCACCCTTCTCGAAAAATCTTCTTTGTCGGGTTCTGACCTCCCGGGATATAGAGGAAAGTAAAGGCTAAAACTAAAAGAAAGCGACTCACCCACACTGAAAATGCAAGCTGGGGGGAAACTGAACCTTTGCGAGCGATGGGCTTCACTCGACGGGAGCACGAGCGGGGAACTGACTTTGATTAGGATGCCGTTACAGCAGGGCAGGGGAAAGGTTGAGCTTGCAATCCGTCGTCATGAGGCAAAAGAGGTCAAACCAACTCAAACGAGACTGAATTGCTCAACTTCGGAAATGTTCTCTAAAAATTCGAAGACAAGAGTTTCGGTTGGTAGTGATCTTAAAGGAAGCTTTGCTCCCGACGCTTAGTCAGCTAAGCAAAGCCTTGCAAGCAACTGTCAGCTTCAGGCGTGTGATCTCTTATCACCCCACTCTCCAAAGACAACTCAGACCGTCCCCAATAGGAGAATTGACTCTTCAGCGGTGTTCTGCTTCTTCGACTCTCCATTATGAAGGAAGGCTGGAACGATGCCTTTCAGAGCGCGATCCTTCTCTTCTCGTCAATCGAAAGCATTTCTGGAGATCATTAAGGATTTGAACCTGAGTTCCCCTGGTCCTGATCGAACCAGAGATTCCAAAACCTGGATAGCGCCCGATCTTTTGGCCCTGTTTGGGCCTCTCTACCGGAGACCAGGATCTGCTTTCGCTATCCCGTTAGACCCCCGGTAAGGAAGAATCAGAGTCCGTCCTGATCTCATATCTGAAATCTTTCAGACTCGTTTTTTCCGCTCAGGGGAGAATTTTGTCAATTCCTTTTCAATATCTGGTTCGAAAGGACTAGAATCTGAATTTCAAAAGATGAAGAAAGATCTGCTGAAGTCTATGGCACGCAAGACACAAGAGAACGAGTGGAGCTTAAAGCATCCTTTCTCCTATGGGGAATCAATCAAACGAGATAAAAAGTAGTCGGGCGGCAAGTCATCATCCTGCTCTTGACTAAGTCGCGCAATTCTGTCCTCCGCCGACGGACTAACCATCCGAAAAATCAGCCGAGGGTGTGCTTTAGGCTCAATTCCTTGTCTGATGTGTCACTAACGAAGCAATGCTTTAAGCGTCTCAGTCTCTAGTTTACGCATCAAGCGGTCATGATGCCTGCCAGAAGCATCATGGGATTGGTTAAAGTGAGCTTGATTCGATTTCCGACTGGAAAACTCACGCTTTCTTCATCTGCTTTCTCTATTGACATATCATAGTCTCGACTTGAGCGCGACGCCTGCTCTTAGTGGTCTAACCTGTAAGCGAACTTCTCCAACTAAAGAAAAGAGCGGTAGCTTGAGCACTTTAGACAACACAAGCACTAAGCTAAAGCAACAGATGCCACAGGAGAATCAGCAGAAGTAACTGGATAATAAACAGTCGCTTAAACAAAAGCAGAAGCCGAGGTTGCTTGCAATAGAGGACACGGTGGAAAGAAAGCGTTTCGCGATTCATCAAGCTTTGAGTTGATCTATTCGACCGACTTCATAGAGGTTCCTGGTCCTGTCGAACCAGATCTTTCGACAACCTAGTTCAAACTGAGATCTTCAAGCACCCTTGCTCCGGGAAGGACAAGAGAGAGCGTTGACAGGGCAAGACAAGCCAGTCGCTAGTAGCTACGGTAGTAGTTCGCAAGCAAGCCAGTGAGCTACGAGTTGAAGTAGTTGCGTAGGCGGAAGATAGAACTAATCAATCAGTCTGTCCCCTTAGAGGTACCGGCTAACTTGAGCTAGGGCGAGTAAAGAGTTTGCACTTTTCCGTTAGATGTTTTCCTTTGTCCGGCGCAATCCTAAGTGATTAGGAGTCGCTTCTCTCACTGCCGTGACTGCGCTTTAACAAAACGACGTAGTGGCTATTTCCAAGGAGAAAGAGCCGAATCCGTATGAACGAACAGCCAGAGAGACGTCTAACAAGCTACGCAAACCTTCCTGATTCACTCCACTCGCATTCGTCCATGAATGGATTGACTCACTGCTTCGTCGCTTGACTCACTCCTTCATAGTGTTCAATATTCAAACTTGACTGGTCCTTCCTTTCGAGCCAGTTCCTGTGGGAGGGGTAGGGCTCCAGTTGCAGTGGCAGTTGAAATTGAAGTGGGAGTCCTTCTACAAGGGAGTTTTGCTCCAAGGGCTATGGATCGGGCAGGCTAGGCTCGAAGGTTCTAGGGCAGCAAGTTAGTTTTCAATCTTTGAAGCTCTTCCCCTCTCTCAAAAGCCAGCTCGCTCGTATTCAAGCAGTGCTTGTCCCCGTTAATAGAAGAAATCAGTCCCCTCCAGGGTTAATAAAGGATTCACTTGCCGAAAAAAGATAAGCCTCTAGAGATCTAGTTTCTGTAGCAGTTGGTCTAGCTTTGTTTCGCCCTTACCTAGGGTTTCAATTTGAGTTAACATCCTATCCGTAAATCTCCTCTTAAAGCAACCCAGGAAAGCCGTTCGAAAGCTTAAGCCAGTATCTTTTCCTCTTGGACAGCCAGCAGCGGGATAGAGCTTGTCTAAGTCAAGGGCTAACTAGAATTATTCTCTTCGAGATTTCCACCTCTCAATCTGATTTTGGTGGACTCTGGGGCTATCTTTCATCACTACATACAGGACTTGGCAGCCCCCTTTCATGCTGGGTGAATGACCTGATTCATCCCACCCACTTCCTGACTAGAATCTATCTCGGAAGCAGCTACGTTCTGATCTTAGCTGAGAGAATCTTTTTCTTTCATACCTAGACTAAAAAAAATCTTTATCCCCTCCTTCACTAGTTTTGACTAGGTCAATGGAAAGTGGCTCCAGAAAATCCTTTCCTGGAATAGTTGAAAGCGAAGGTAGCGCTTTTGTTCGCTAAATTGAGAGGCCAAATCGACGTTTTTCCCGGCTTCTGTGCCGGAAGTGGTCTCCTCGACCTTTTCTCAGACCCGCTGAAGTTAACTTAGAAAGGTCAAAGGCTAAATCTTCCGCTGGATTTGAAATATCCAAGACTGGAATTGAGAAGAAAGAGCCGACTAGGAGAGGCCTACTAAGCTCCAGGATTTCTTTCTTGGTTAGCTGAACAGGCGCGGAAAGCCTTCTCCATGGGAAATCCGTTAACTGTTGTCTGCTCGGCCCAGTGACAAAGACAAGACCAACTACGGATAGAATCAGAGTTTTTGCCCCAGAGGATTGGTTGATCGGATAAGAGAGGAGGTGGTGAAGTATCCGCTTTCGATATCCCGGCGGGCAGAGGTAAGCTAAACTTGAATTTGACTGCTGCAAGAGGTACGAAAAGGTTGTAACCTCCTTTAGGTATGAGACTGGTCTATCTGATGCCTACAACAACTAAGGCGGTCTCTCTGCCGGAATCGGAATCCTCTTTAGGAGGGACAACTATCTCTCTCTTTACTAAAAGAGGGTCTCGGCTACTCGCAGCCAGTTCACTAATAAAACAAGAGGTAAGTTTCTTTATGATTTCGTGCTGAACCTGGTAAACAAACAAATAGGTGGTCTTTCCGGAAATGTGAAACAAAAGGTTTCTTCCACTTTCCTGCCATACTACGCGAGGGGACCTCCGCCCTGGAACAATTATGACCAACAAAGAAAGTCGAGCCTCGGAGTCTAAAGAGGAACCCCTATCGCCCGAGAAGAGGGGGTTTCACAAATGGTGGGCCACAAAAGTTTCTTCGTCCTTCTTGACTCCCTTGACAAGCTGCAAGGCGGATAAAGTGGGCACACTAGTTTTCACATTAACACTTGGGGTTTTCCTTCATCCATGATGCCTAAGGTGCCCAAGTATGGCTTGTGTCCGGCTTTTCTCAAAAAAGTTCTAGTTTTCGATCTTAGGGTAGGGGTCCGTGGTACTTTCGGTCCTATAAAGTGTGCCGTGCCGTTGATATGCCGCCTTTTTCGATTGTAGCTTTGTAGCTAGCCGTGTTGTTAGCAGTCCAGTCAGTGTTTGAGGTAGCAGTAGCTACTGAGTCCGTTAACTGGGCAGTGAATGAATGGTTTCTTCGCTAGCTTTCCTTTTCAACTCGGAAGCACCTATCTCTTTTGTACCTTCATTCAAATATCAGATAGTGATTGCGCTAATCTTTCTTTAATGTTAATGAATGAATTGGCGCTTGCTAATTAGAAGAGTTTCATACTCAATCAATTAAGGATAGACTCTCTCTTCTATACGTATACGAGAGGCTAGTCCCATATGTTAACTAGCGGAGCTCTTGAAGGGGGGAAGTCTAACACAAAAAGTCTTGAAGCTTATCTATTCCATTTCGTCCTTCCCGAAGCCCCGACTTTACGCATCACTTTGATTGCTTCCGCTTCCCCATTTGTTATTTAGAAAATAGCTCCTTGTTGCGAGAAAGGGAAGAGGGAGATCAAACTAGAAAAAAAAAGTAGAAAATCAGATTGGAAGACACCTCTAGTACTTCACTTCCAAACATGACAGCCATTGAACACATTTTCTTACTAATGAAATTCTAGGCATAGAGACGAACTCCTTCACTATTGGGAAGCTGCCGCTTTCCTTCACTCCTGGGGAAAGGAGAAAGACCGATCATTATGACCGGGCTGACAGGCGACAGGCACCCCCCTTAGAAGGGAATACATTTCTTATAAAGCAACTAAAGAACGAAATCCATTGCGTACTTCACCCCTACCCATTATGCGAGCGACTGCTCTACTCATTTGGATTGTTTCCACCGCGGGCGGGAAAGAAAAGGCTTTGTACGCGGGTTCATCGCCTCCCATGAAAGCAGTTTGCCTCTTGTTTAAGTTTTAGACAACATGGGCATAAAAATGGAATTCCGTCAGACAGAAGAGCGGAACGTGCCTACTTGTTCGAGTGCCGGCTTTCCTGCAATTGATTGGCTTTGCTCCTCTCCATGTTTCCAGATATCGTGTGAACAAGATCTATTCTTCCTATTCTAATTGGATGGATTTCCATTTCCGTTTATACGCCAATAAGAGAGGCCTTTCTCGAGGGTTGTGAGACCCCCCATATTCGATGTAAATTGCCGATATAGGCTCAAAAGAAAGCATTTTCTCGAGACAGAGATATGACCTCCCTACAGATCTATTTGAATATCTGTCTTTTAAGGCCGGGGCAAGGAAAGGAAGGGGTTCCGGGGAGGGAAGACAGAGCGGAAGATGAGGGACAACTATTAGCAAGGGGGGACTACTAGAAGAGAAGAGCTGGGTAAAACCTTAGATTCTTTCTTCTAGGAGGGAGCACATTCTCTTCGATTGAGAAAACAACTGCACTTGGGGAAAAGGACAGCAGGGAAGACCAGGAAGGGCAAGGGGCAAGGAGTTCAGACTCTGAATCAGAGCTGGCACTAGCCCTGGGCATGGATTCCTTAGCTCCTTCTATTCTTTAGTAGAGGAGTTACAACCTTATATCGAGACAAAGACAATGAAAAACAGAATAGAAGAAAGGTTAACAGAAAGTCTCACAAAGAAGAAGAGAAGATGAAGTCTAACAGCAGGTCTTGGGGATAACAGTAGATTGATGAGTGATCCCCTCTGAATCAGGGAAGGTAGGACATTATTCACCTTAACCTCTATTGGATGAAGCAACCATATAACTGACGATATTGATTTAGTAGCGAGATCAGTTACACTAGCCCGGGCATCATCGCAGTCTTAGCGCGAACAGTCTGTAGCCAAAACAGAGTAGAGATTCAAATAGAGGGATGTGAAGAGAAATGAAGTCAATGACACCACACCAGACCGACCGGAAAGGGAAGAAGTAGCTACCATTTCACTTTTCCTTTCCATGCTTTCCCCTGTCACGAACTCTGATGTCACTGTCAACAAGAAAGAGAGAGAGATAGACAGGGGGAAGTGAGGGTGAGGGAGGAGAAGAAAGGGTGTCAGGGACGAAAGAAAAACAAATAGAGACAATAGATCACGTAGTCCCCGGAGTAAAATACCGAACCTGAATATACCTCTTCTTCATCCTTTGCCCTGACTCAATCATCCCACATGGAAAGAAATCTTCCAGCCGTCGTTCCAGCTGAGCTTCGAACAGAGAAAGCAAATAGCAATGAAAGGGCACTCGAAGCAGGTCCTTCTGTTAGACTTAATTTACGAGGAAGGTCTGAGGCACGAAGTCTTAACGAGCCACTCGTGATCTTAGAGGAGACCCTATTGAGAAGATAGGGTTTTTGAACAGCTCCTAACCTACCAACCAACCAAAAAGGGAAACACATCCCAGGCATAATAATATGAAGAAGAGCGTTTCCTAGCCGTCTTGTCCTTGGGGAAGGAAGTACCACTCTTGAATCAAAGCAAATAGAAAACAGCCACTATCTTAGCAGCTGAAAAAGGGCTTTGCTTGGAGAAAAGTCAACTCAACTCCTTGCCCGTTCCGCTACTTCACTTCTCAAGTGGCTTGAAGCGCCTTTTCACTTTGTTGGCTAAAAGTGGAAGAACACTGTCTGAGTGCTCCCCCGATAGGATGGTTTGAGATTGGCTTGAGGCTCCGCTTCCTTCTATTCAGATTCCCTGCGATGCCTCGTATCAGAGACACTTTTCGTTTTCAGTTCATTGTCTTTTTCTCGAGATCCGGGGAGCAGGTGATCACTCTAAATAGCGTAAATAGAGTGTTTGGTGGATCCCCAACCCCTCTTTGAAATTCGAAGGAGATCAAAAGTATGCTTATGAAGACGTAGGTAGATTTGGCGATATGGCCATAAATATAGAAAGAAAGAACCATACTCGCTCGAACTTTTACCATTGTACAGAAGCCCACCAAAAGGAGTTTATACATCTTGGGAAAGAGCAAGCTACAAAGCGAAACTGGGCCTCAACGGAAAGATGACTCCTGAAGTTCAGCAGCGTGCTCGATCGGCGACAGACCTAGGAAGTTCCCCTGATCAAGAAAGAAGGTCAGCGACTAGTCGTATTGTCATCAGATGGCCTTGGAAGGCCTTTTTCAGTGGAAAGCAAAAGAAAAGGCATCTCGTTGCATTTATTGGCGAAAGAGCTGGACTTTACCTTCTATTCTAGCCGTTCCGTTAGAGGGGAATGAAAAAGAGAGGTGAAAGCAAGGAAGCGAAGCGGGGAAACGCAGGAATGAACTCATTTTCTTGGTGCCATATTTACATTTGAATTTTTTCAAGACATCCCAAGGGTTTCAACCGCTTCCCCAAGAGGCGAAGGAGGGGCTACTTACTGGTGCAGGAACAAGACCAATGAAATGGGGTGGTGCCACTACGTGTGTATAGAGAAATCTCCATTGGCTTCTAAAATAAAAGCTAGATTTCCCGGTCACTGAACAACAGGGATTTCTATTAAAGAGCCTGGTGGGGGTGTGGGTTCTAAAAACTCTCGGATCTAATGAATCCAATTCACTCTTTTCTTTCAATGGCATTGCTTATTCCTTCTTAACTTTCCCTTGCTTACCTTGCTACTTTCATAGCATAAACCTTCGCTACTTCACTCTATTCCTACCTTGGGTCACGAGCTCAGCTCGGAAGTCACGGAACTCTCTTCTTTTGCTCCAACAGTTAAGTCAAAGGCTACGAAAAAACCTTCCTCCGTCAGTTCCTTTACTCTCTCTCTCTTTAGAGCTTTCTGGTGAAATGAACCGAGTTCGATTTGAACTAGTTGAAAAGGCTGGATTTCCCTTGGGGATAACTATCATCCTATCCTCATCTCTTTCCCTCTCTATGTATGTAATTTTGAGACCAAAAGAAGTAAAGTAGGGATTTGATCGATGGAACGCCTTTGTGAAGTCTAGCTCTGTTCTATGCCCGCCCCTAAAGATAAATGCTTTATATGATCTTCTTCTTTCTAGGGAATCCGCGCTTACTAAACCTTTTTTTGCAGGCAGGATCTGAAAAGACTAGCTGGACCCGGTTCTGACTAATCACTAAGAGCTCATCCCGAGTTCTCTCGGGACCAAAAGTAGGGCATGAAGTACGAAGTAAGCCAAGTTAAGTGATCCTTGAGAATGCGGCCTATACTAGAAGAGAAGGAAAGAACTGATGACTCGCATCCCCCTTAAGATGTTAATATGAACGTTTCACAAGAAAGATTGAATCGTGGAATTGATTTGAGTTAGATGAGTTCCTTAAGCTAAGGTAACTCCAGGATACAGGGACGAAGTGGCTAACTGGTGAAATCAAAGAATAAATAGAAAAAGAAGGCATACAGAACTAATGGATCGAACTCATCCTTGGCTGCTATGAAAGATATCGGCCTTGCGTTGCGAAAGGAACGTTCTGTTTTGAGTTGGAGTACCTTATTCATCTATTCAACGAACCTTTCAAGCAAGAGTTGTTTTAGATCAATGAATGAGAAGGAAGAGAGTGAATAGGGCACAGGAAATGAAGTCATCCAGGTTCGGAGCGGGAAGCAGGCATTCAGGCTGTGAGGCAATGAAATTGTTAGCTTTCATTCAGTCAGCTTGGTTCTTGGCTTTGCCATTTCCTCTCTCAAGCACTACTTGAAATGAAAGTGCAAGATCAAACAAAGACTGATTTAAAACCTCGCTGTCGCCGAGTCAGTTCTTATCGCCGAATCCGCTGCAAGCGAATGCCTGAGTCATGGGACATTCCTTTCTTCAGTTGAAGCAAGTCAGTCTTTTTTGCTTTCCTTATCTGTCGGCGGGGTAACTAGAAAAGTACGCATTCAGCTGGGGTGGACTAGGACTCTTTTCATTGGTTTGGCATTGAGTAAGCGCTTTCAGGCAAATGCTTAGAAAAGAGAATCCGGGGAGAAAGTGAAAGGCTGGCAGCAAGCGTAAGTGCAATCGCAATCCCCGTGTTTTTGTCCTAGATACCATTTTATTAAAGGCGTGGGATCCCAAATCTACTTTTTTGAGGAAAGACCGTAAATTAGGCCTCGAGTGGCATGATTTATGTAAGAAACTAATTCAAATTGAATGATTCCCTCTGGGCCCCCGGTCAAAGGTAGTTGACTTATTCCTTGATAAAGGATGGAAGAGCCAATTCGTAATAGCCTTTCTTTTCTCTTGGCTTCTGCTCCCACTTTGTATGGTAGTTTAGTCCCTTCTTCCTTTAACTTTAAAATAATAATCAAGCGCGCCCGCGAGCTTTGCTAGCTCTTTCGGGTATTCCCGAAAAAGAAAAAGGGGGATATTCTTTTTTAAAAACGTTAGGTGGGTAGCTATCCCACCCCAATTCTAAAAATAAATAGCTATAGTCTACGAGTCTCCGTTGATCAACTTAACCCTCAGCCGGGCCTTAGCCCCTTTGCTCGACTGACTTCTCGTTCCTCTATTTCTGATTCTGATGTCGAGTTAGTCCATTCCTTCGCTCATAAATACATGGTTTACTCCCTCTCGCATTGGTCGAGTGAGTCTGTTCCTTCCCTTTAACCTTTAACTCCGTTAGCGCTTCACTTTCTCACTGGTCAATGAGAATGAAATGGGGCCTTCCGACCCCTTGGACCTCCGAATCAGTAAAAATAGGATGCAGCCCACAGACAATTATGAACTATAAAACCAGAATTACTAAAATCCCTTTTAGAAAGAAAAGACCTGATCCACTTCTACTATCTTTTTTACTCCCTCGATATACATTCTTTCAATCACCGAATGGCGAGACTGGTTATTGGGGAAATGGAGCTTCTGACTCAATTGAAGAAGGAGAAGTGAAGTGAAAGTTGCTCTCTTCCATAATGGATGATTTCTTCCTTACGCGAAGACCTGAAGTGTTTTTTTTTTACGTATTTTAGTTAGAGGTCTCCTTCTATTCAATGGAATTCCATCCATTCCATCAACATTTAGGAAAAAAGAACATACCTCGATGCTGCTGAAGAAAGCAAATTACCAGATAATGGGGATTCAGCCTTGGCTCTACCCGATCATATTGAGAACTTGGGCCCCTACTTGCTATTAGTAACATCGAGTCATAACCTCCTCATTTATGACACGAAATAAGAAAGAAGGCCTTCTCTTTACTTTACTTTACTTTAATACAAATTTCAAGGAAAACGACCATCACGTATTGCTCCTTTGGAGCTGATACGGCAGAAGGACAAAATCCCCTTTCCTTTCTTTGTTACCGCGGTATGCATCAGAAAGGGAGAATCAAAATCCCGGGTCCAACGTAGATCTTTAGAAGAATGCCTTCGATCATATGATGTGTAAGTATTGAGGTATCTATTACAGAGACAGGACAGGGGCAACACCTAACATAGGATAGATGGAAGAGCCTTAGGACGAAGTAGGGTCTTGTTCCCCGGAAGCAAGTACTGAATCTGTTTAAAGAGAGTCGATTCGTTCAATATCCAAGTGATAGCACTGAGACTCGGTTGAGTAAGCCCATTGGCTGGCAAGACCGGAGGTTGTATACAAGAAAGGAGGTTTCAAAGAGTATTGGTAAGATCGGAGAGATGAGGAATCGTTGTCATTTGGAATTAGGGAATAAAAGACTCCCCGGGCGGGAGAAGGGCCAAACAAAATGGGCTCACTTTTGGGCTTGACCTGGTTCAATATAGGCTGGAAGACGGACTCGCGGGAAGAGAGGGCAGGCGCAAGAACCTTCATTTTAGAAAGTGAGACCGATATAGGCTTCCTACAGCTAGAAAGCCCTAAGAAGCCTATAATAGAATAATATGCTTCGTTGTTAAGAGCATTCTTTGAAGCTAGAAAGCGTAATCTTTCACTGAATGGTCTTTTACTTGAAGAGCGATCTATCGGCCATAGGAAGGGAAGATCTTGATCTTGGCCTAATTGGTATTGTCAAACCATCTATGCGAAACATTTCCAGCCCACCCCTTAAAGTCAAAGAGGAATATCCCTTTCAATTCACCTGATGCGGACTCGTATGCTTCGTAGTCAATTCCTTTATCGCTGGCAAGCTCTCCTCTGTATGCTTGGGTGAATGCCATAAGCTTCTTTCTCTTTTATGGTTTGGAAAAGCAGTTGGAAAGGATCGACAGGGACTATCTTTGACCTGCTGCCTCATATGAGATTGAATCGGTCGGGTCAGAAAGAGTTGGAGCAGAAGCCCGGAAAGACCGGATCAGAATATGAATTTCTTGGCATACTTAGTAGATGCAGATCTAGGTACTCTTTCTTCCTCATCTGAGTAATGGGCCAAGCCGATCCGCTCAGAAAGTGCATTTTCTAGTTCGAAAGAAGCTTCATCCGGGTCCAAATGGGATTGAAAATGATTCTTCTCTTTCGGAGCATGCTGCGCAGACTCACTTGGTAAATAGCCTTCCCTAAAAGAGGCAAGGTGCTCACACATGAAATTCCCTGTTTTTAAAAAAATATCCAATGTATGTTTTATGCCATACTTGGGCAAAGTCATCGAGACTATTATATCCATCACCAGGAAGAAGCGAAGCCAGAATGTCAGTAGGATAATGAGATATCTAGTACAGTAACAGTGGTCGAATTGCTGCATAGCCTGGTTCCCTATAATACGAATTTGGCAAATCCTAGTTCTCAAGTTAGCGCACCATTGAGGTCAATATTAGTAAGCACACAGGCAGCCCGTTGCAAGGAAGGAAAGAGCAAGAGCTAGGGCTAAGTGCATTCGATAGCTGCCTAAGAGAGCATTCGTGCAAACAGAACAGCGGATATGCGACAGATTCAGTTAGTGTTAGAGCCAGCGGATATGCGATTGAAAGGAAAGAGTAAGAAGTAGCTCTTAGGGAGAAAACTCCTTCTACAGTCAACTACAGCTAGCTAGGAAGGCTAACAGCTAAAAGCAAAGCCCGGGAATGTCTATCTCTAAAACAGCGGATCTGCGACTAAGAGGGATTGACCTAAGGCAAGCAAATGACATAGAATAAGAGTTCTGATCAGTCGGGACCCTTTTCTTATTCATAGTCGAGTAGGAACTCCTTTTCTGTTTCATTTTTTGCCTGCTTGCCTATCTAATCGTCACTCCTTGCCTCAGACCTTCCTCCCCCGATCCTATGTGAGAGTGGCGTTGGGCGTTACGCTCCTCTTCTGACTGTCCTTTTCAACCGGCCTTAACAGGAAGGGAAGATTAGGAACTGCTGGCCATGAATAGAAGGGGAAGTGGGACCTCTTTTCCCTCTATGTCTCTCCTCTCTCCTTTTCGCCTAAGAGGGGAAGCTCCTCTCCCTCAGGTCGAGTGGCTTATAGCTGCTGTTATCCGCTTCCTTTTCTTTCTGTCTGTCGGGAAAGTCATCCTGTTCATTTCGTTTTCCTCTTCTCGGGTGGTCGAGCTACTATGCATGCTCCTCTGTTCTTCGATAGTCTTCCCTCATTTTCGGACACCATCCCGAACTGAAAGGGCTAGTGACTGAGTGAGATTCTGACAGCGCGGAGATGAACGGACTCTATTCCCGTCCCGATTAAGCAGCTGCTCCCAATCTCTCTCTGTTTATCTCTACTTTTCATTGAAAGCCTTTTGCCAGGCACAACTATTCTTCATCGGCATTCGGCTCCTACCTTGTACGCTATCTTGTCTAATGAAATCCGGGGATCAATAAGCCTACTCAATGCGGCAGGAACAGATATAGATAGTCCTAGGGTTCACTCCTTGCTTTGAGGAAAAGAACCATACAGTGAAGAGTGACTGACTACCTTACCCGCCTTGTCGCGCTAATCTTTGACTAAAAGGAGTACCTCTCCCCTTCCCCTTATCACGAAAGCCACCAAACCACGGTTGACTCGCCATGACAAGGGCCTTCCTTTCACTGCCTTACTTTGGACCCCACAAACAAAGGCAATCAAGCCCAGGGAGCAGCTTCACCTTCTTTCCCTCTCGCTATGTGAATAGCCAGAGGGAAAGGAGGGTGAAGCCACTAGACTAAACTACTGCAGTGAAAGTGAGTAGCTTTATGCTCTTGAATATGACTCTCACTGGTGCCAGTCAACCATACTACCTACGAGTCTCATTCTCTCGCATTCGTCCTTACCTGTGTTCGATTCTCTTTCTCCAGTTTAGGCAGCTTTCAGTCTCTATCAACTTTATGGAATATCTCTGACACAAGGGAAATTGCATCAATCAATGGCATGAAGGAGTTTAATCAGTAACAGAAAGACTGTCAAAGCAAAGGCAGGATAAAGACATCTATGCAATCAGGTAATCAAGTAATAAAGTGAGTGAAATTTCCTGTGCTAGCAATAAGACTAGCAATGTGGAAAAGAAAGACGAATTTCATTCTATTGCGCCCTAGAGGAGATAGAGAATGACATTAGTGAACTTTCCCCACATAAAGAAAGAAATCAAGGAAAGAAGTCTTGGTCAAAGTAAAGTGATGTTATGGTTAGACTTCCTATTTTGCCATTTCACTACTTTTCCAGTCAAGCCCTGTTCTGCGCTACAATCCACACATACCATACAAGGTAAGCAAAGCTAACGTTTCGCTGAAACCCCCGCCTCATTACCATATTTGCTCTCATTGCTCCCGTTGCTGACACCAGGACATCTCCATCCAAGAAACCTACCCCCTTTTTGCATATCGCATGCCCGGTCCGTTCGCTTACACTCACTGCTCCGCTCATCCATTCAATCCTTTCTTGTCGACATCGCATTCCCTTATTCCCGCGGGTAAACTACCCCGCTCCTTGGCTTGGATAAATGCAACATTCCATTTCGTTCGATTGCCCACGCTGACTTACGCTTAGCTACTTTGACTCGGGAATCAAGGCAGGCAGCTAAGGGACGGACTACTTTACTTACCATAGTTCCAAACTATGAGCTCAAACTCCAGGCAAGGATAGATTCTCTATCTAATCCCCTGGTTACTTGCTATCCAAACCCCCTGAACAACGGGTCCAACCCGCGCTGCTTGCCTGCTTGTTCTGCCCTCGCTTCCACATCGACTTCGCAAGTCTACTTAGCTTCGTTGCCTGCTCTCCGGGTCAAGCTTTCATTGAAGAAAAAGTCACGCTCCCCCGCCCGGTTAAGGAGAGTGAGGTTCTAGATCTTATTATCAAGCTAGCTACCAAATAACTAGAAAATCACTCGCTACAGGCAAATAGGAAAAGCCAGCCCACGCTTTAGCTAATGAGGCAGGCAAGCTACCTAGTGTTCCAAAGCTACAAGGGAGTTCGCATCTCGTTATCATAACGGCTTAGACATCAAGGCTGTGTAGCAGCCGTAGCAGCCCCTTAATGTCACACCTCACACGAGACCTCAAACTCACGATTGAGTTCAGATAAATGGCCATATGATGGCAGCTGATTCACGACTTTTTTCCTCAACTTATCATATATATCCGCAGAACGTAGATCGGAAACCGCTATGCCATAACAGCAAGGCTCATTCGCACCTGTTCGCTTTCGCTCCAGTAGCCTACCGCCCCTTGAACATCGTACCTTGCTCGTTTGCCGGCTCATCTGTGCTTGTGATCTCCTCACACATTTGATTCCCGACCTCCCACTTACCGTCGATTACCGGATTTGCTTACACGGTGGGATGAGTCTAGACGCCCGGGCACTGATCCTCTTCCGTTCGCTTTCAGGAGAACAATCACTTTCCTTCTATAGAAGAAAACTAAAAAAAAGAACAAAAAAAACTCAATCCTATGAGCCGCTCTCACTTATCGACGCATTAGTCTTTACAGATGAACTGGCATTGAAGGAAGCAACTGTGACTCTAGCAGAATCCACACACATCTGCTTATATTACAGGCTCGCTTTAGCTACTGAGACTCAGGACGAAGCCACTAAGAGACCCGAAATCGGTAGCGGCAGGGATCGCTCTCACGCCCGATTATCCACGCATTGGAGCGTAGCTGCTACTGTGAAAACAACTGTCACACGTTACGGCCTAAAAAGCCATTTCACGAGAGTACCTTGTGTCTAAAGCTCAATAGACAGAGCCATATAGCAGGCTTCGCTAATGAGATAGGGCGGATTCCCACGGCGGCTAGGCAAGAGTTCCACTTCGCCTCCTATGCTGGTGTTATCCTCTTGACCCCTTCCCTTGCTTTATTTAACAAGAAAAGCGTAGCACCAACTGATCTGCTTAAGCCCGCGCATTCGTCCTCTTATCGAAAGGTAGACTGAAAACTCACCATCTTTCTTTCCCACAACCTCTATCTATTAACGACCACTTGGGAATCGCTAGCTCGCATACGCGGGTTCGCTCGTACGCCCTATCTACAGCTAGGGAAGTGAAACGAGCAAGTTCTTGCTTGGTTGGCATGTGACTGATACGGAACTCCCATGTCTTCAGGCAAGGTAGCGTTAGCTATTTGTGAACTCGATCAGTGCTATTCTCCGATCCATAGTTCAATTCGATTTCAATTCCCAGATTGCTGTAGTCCAAAGGCCAGGGAATCCTAATTGATATAGGTTGCCCATCTCACAACGGAACAAGCGTAGCACCTATACGAGCAAGTGCACTACCTCATGGGCAAAGGAAGTAAAAGAAAGGGGATATTTGCGAGTACAAAAGGAGTTTGGACGAAGGCTTCCGCTCCTTTATCTAACAACAGGTTCCATGTATTAGAGTCAGAGCTGCGGCCCCTGTTTTCAGGACAGAAAGAGAGAACTCGTAGGGCACGAACGGTCTACGACTAGCTGAAGCTGACGGTTTAGTGCGTCTAGCCCTTCGGAGATTTGAGAGAATCAGATTCTTCCCTCTCAGCAGCTATCCAGCATACCAAGCGTGCGTATACGATCTTTTCCTTTGCTTTGGCATTATGAGATAGGTGAAAAAGGGGCATAGCCCTTTGCGGCGCACAAACTCTCTCGCAAGACCAACCACAGACTAAAGAGGATAAAGATCTCATCTCCGAATAAATTGTTGAGGCGGAGTAATGGAGAGCCGATCTCTATCCCTGCACCCACTCAAGTGGACGACGTGATTATGGCTGACTTTACATTCCAACAAACGTACACACCTGCTCCAGTCTGGGATTCTAGGTTCTTCAAAGAGACGGTGGAACAGGGGAAAGCCAAACGGGCATCAGAGGAAGATGAATTTGATGCGTTTGTTGTTGAGGATATGGAAAGGGGATCAGAGGGCACTTTATCTGGGCAAAACAGCATCTACCCTAAAGTCCTTATTCCCTTGAGCGAAAGAAAGGATCTTTGGAAGCCGTGGCGGAGGGCTTTTAGCGTGAAAGTACTAGGAAAATAGGTGGGATACAAAAGACTGGACCAAGGTCTAAGAGACCTGTGGAAATTGGAAAATGGCTTAGAAATGCTGGACCTTGACCTGGCTGCTGAGGGACTAATCGAAGAAGGATTATCTGCATGTACTTGAAGGGGGCCCTTGGGTAATTATGGGACATTATCTCACTGTTAGCAAATGGAAACCAGAGCCATCCACGGCATCAATCAACCTAGGTCTTTCGTCAGAGAAGCGGGGAAGAAGCCGACAGAACGATATTTCTGATTTTGTCCTTCGGACGCAAGTCCGCTTCTCAATCGCCGAAGGGCTAGATCGATCCACTCGGCCAATGACTTCCATCGTCTATCTTGCTTTTTTATTTCATCATCTTGCCTTCACTCTACAGCTTTCCCAAAGCTTACTTCGCTTCGGACGATTGGCCTTACGAGGCACCTAGAAGGTGTTTTCCTAGATCTTAGAGCGCGCAGGGACAAGGAGCAACCCTGGCGCAGTTTACGTCACAGCAACTTTTTGCTGCTACTATACTAAGATATTATATAAAAGAAGAAAAGGCTTGTCATAAATTATCACAATCACAGAACCCGAGAATAGAACACTTCCAATCCCGGGGGTCGTCCCAAGTCTCTTTCCGCCTTTCCTGTATTTGATAGTCTTTAACCTTCTCTTAAGAGAGCCTAACAATAAGCAAGGGTTCCCGAACCCCCCTGTCGACTGGCAGGACTGGTTACCTAGAGGCTCGGATAACTTCACTCGAGGTCTGCGCTAGTTAGCTCTGCAGCAACCAAAACCCCATTTCATTTCTTTCATTTCAGAGTAGGTCTATAGGCAGGAATTTTTTATGAATACCTTTCAGACGTTAAGAATAGAATGGGCAAGACAAAAAGAAAAGAGGAGAAAAGGAAGATTTTTTTTATGGGTACCGTGTAGCCCTTCCTTCAGCAAGAGATCACATTCGACCTGGTTCACCTCTTTGGCATCATTCATGACGATAGAGAGTGTATTCTAAGAGTTCAATGAAAGCGACATAGAATGGAATTGATTCTTTATCAAATAACCTGGAAACTCGATAGGGATCTGAGCGGCTTTGAGGGACGGATCAGAAAAGGGGGAGCAAGAAAAATCAAAGGGGAAGGGGCTTTCTTAGAAGAATTCCCTGGTAGTGATACCCCGATCTCCAGAAGCTAATTGGCAAGGTTCGAAACAGCTTTTCTTGACCTAAGCATGACGCTTACTCTGGGATGAAGTGGTTGGAAAAGGATTGATTGACTCCTTGACTGCTTCCCTTTCTTACTACGAATGCTTTCACCGAGAAAGCGTGCTCAGAAAGAAGGTTGGTCAGACTACTCCTTGATGGCGACCAGATATGCAGACGAAGGGGAGGGCGCCCTTAGGACTGAGGAGGAGCTTAGCGAGAAAGGAACGCTAGAAAAACAAGATATCCCGATGAGAGACCACCTTAATAGGAAGGAGTTACAGCGCCTGGGGTTGAGGAAATACCTGGAATCAGTCCTACTGACTTGAAGGATTGCCTCAGTTATGTACTGATTCGACAGACCAAAGAAACCCTTCTTTACAGTTCTAACAGCGTGACGAGAAGCTGACACTTTGATTTCACAGATTAGGAATCTTCCCTCAATAATACCTTTCCCTCGTTCTTTGACTTTAGTTAACAAAGCGGAAGGGATGAGTGAGTCGAGGGTAGAATATAGTATGACAACGGAACCATTAGCATAGATGGAGGAGATCCTGATCCCAGTACTAGAGCGAAGATGGTGAATGGCATAACTGCTTCTTTCTCTTTTTACGGGGGAAGGGCTCCTCTCAATGGGACGAGAGCTTTTAAGAATATCTTCTTCTTTTGTTTTGTAGCTCTTGTTTCTTGTAGCTACTACCGATATGCTATACAAGTGGTAGAAGTGGCACAAGTGGTGCTACTAATTCAGTGCTAAGCACTCAGCTTGCTCAGGGCTTGGAAGACCCTTCGCTAGCGAGGCAGCTGTTCCAGAGGAAGAATAATAGGGAAGGGGTACCGAGGAGACAAAGACAACTATGTAAAGCTTAGACCTTGCGTATACAGCTCCTCCTTTGGGTAGCTCTCTCTTCAAGCACTCTTGCCTTAAGAAGGGGTAGCTCTGTTTCAGACACTCCTTCTTGAAAGAACAACTAAAACAACTCTTCCCATTCAAGCACTACTTGTAGCTACCTATCCCTACTACTACTTGTGCTATGAAAGTGAGATGTATCATCAACAACACTAGAAAACTAGAAAAGCGATACACCTGCAGTTCAAGTGATACAACAGCTATATAGCTATAAAAATGTTACACTTGCTAAAGTGATACAGCTGACCTGCTCTATTGTCGAGAAGAAAGGGAGAAAATACAAAGAAAAAAGAAGAACTACTTCTTGAAGGGTGAGCAACTCTACAGACCTACTAGTAGACCTACTTTAGAAAGAAAGGGTTTGAGCTACTCTAGCTACAGACCTACTAAAGAGAAAAGAAAGAAAAATCTTGCTTGACTGCCCTGGTAGTTTACGCCCGATGAAAGGCTCAAAATCTCCCTGCAGAAAAAAAGATGGAAAGAGGAGTTTGAATTGAGGTAGTGTTTATCGAAGAAGCCCCGTTCAAGCTGTCGAATACCTCTTATCCGGAGGTATTCGAATAGCCGCGGCGATTGCTCCTGATTCCACTCCCGCTGCAAGATTGCAAATGAGTTAGGAGTGAAGGAGGCTTTCCCGACGATTCGAATAGAGCAATTGAGCAACTAACCCTCAAACTCAGCCATGGTCAATCTGACTCTCCCCTCCCTCAGATTCAGATAAAGGGTCAACGTCGACTTGAATAGGAACTGGCCTTTTCTCATGTTGGGGAATCGATGAATCAAAGAGATGTATGCCACTATTCCGTCTTTATCAGCCCAACCCTTCGCGTTATCGCTTCAGTAATCGCAGTCGATCGGACATCTATCCATTACGAAAACTCGTTCTGGCGGCATCTCCGATTCGGTCATCCGGCCAGCGGCGGGGCCATCATATTACGAACGGACGAACTATGCTCTCCTATCCGGAACCATGGGTCTTTTCGAAGTGCAGTTCGCGACCGAAGTTCACTGAATGGGGGAAAGGGAACCCTCATAGACACCGAAGTTACAAAGACCATATCCAGCCCGTCCAAGATATACATTACTTTATCATCATCTGAAACAGATTTCTGAATAGCAGCCAACAACTCAAAAATAGCTTTGAAACGATTCAAGTAGTCGGTTATGGAAGATGTACCTCTCTTGCACATAAGTAATTCGACTTTGAGTTGTTGCTCCACTTCTCCCAAAAAGTCATTCCTCAGATATGTTCATATGGCATGCGCTGAAGGGAGATGGTGTTGGCAAGAATCTCTTCGGAATTTGTGGTATTTAGCCACGACACAACCATAACCATTTGATCCTTCCGTAACCATGCTTCATACGCCGGATTAGGAACAAAAGAGATAACAGTAGATCCCTCCTGCTGTGGATCGTTCAACTTTCTCTGGCCTCAGTTCCATCAAAAAAACCCAATTTTTTCGAAGGTTCATTGGAAGAAGGTCATAAATTGTCCTTTCCAGACAAGGTAGTTGGAGTCGTCCAACTTGATCTAACCGTTTACTCGCCTCCACACCACAGGCGAGTGAAGTAACTGCGAGCAGCAAGCAGCTTCAAAGGAAGGCTAAGGCGACGTTTAGGCTAGCGCATGTAGGCTTCTTTTGAAGCTGGGGTCAGGTGTTTTCGTCAGCCGGAGATAGGAATCAATGTTGCTACTCTAATGGAGCGGAGAACTTTCTTCGTTAGAAGCAGCTAAGCGGAGTCTTGAAATAGATCCGGTTCACAATTTGGAATGGGCCCAGAAAGAAGTATCATCGACGAGAGGGGAGAGGGGCTCCCGGTGTGAGGCAAGGTCTTTACCTATTATTCCAATAAGGGATGATGATGGACACCAAGCTAAACAAATTGCATTCCACCCCTCGAGAGGCATTAAGATAGGATGGTTCAATCCCCGACGGAAACTTTCTTCCTCAGTAATAAGAGGGGGAATATAGTAGTGCCTTTCTTTCCGAACCCGGCAATTTAGCTACTTGCATACGTATATGATGAAGGTCGTGATGGACACAAGACATATAAAGTCTGCTTGGGAAGTTCAATCTCGTTATGAAGGGAAGCTCCAATTTATCAGTTCCTAAAGAGCAATCTAATCAGTGAGCTCTCATAAGGCAACTCGAAGTGTACATCCATATATTGAATGTATATGAGGAAGACGCAAACTGTCTCATCGCAAATCGCTATCCGCTTCTGCGGATTGATCAGCCCCGCTAACCCTTTCGGGACCTGCTTTGGAGCCTCTTGAAGTTGTAGCTACTCGGTCAGCGAATTGTAACTGGAGCTTATGGAACTGGTTATTCACAAAGCCTTATTTTCATTTTAGGCAGGCAGCTTGCTTCTATGGCTCATGTATGAACAGCAAAACTCATGCAGATTGACCTGGATGATCCCTGGGGGTATAAAACTCGTGATAGAAGGACACCTTACCTTTCGCTGAACGGAATCAATAGAATTTCTTGGTGACCGGACACCACTTCTTAAGAGGGATTGCCAATACAGGTATAAACTCCCAGGGTAAGACTTCTCACTAGCCCCTTATCTTTTTTCAATGCTTCGGGGAACAACATGTCGAAGGAACAAAGAGGAAAAAGGCTCGGTTGACTTGGCTCAGTTCCTGGATACGCGCACTCAGTCATCTCCTTTCTCCGCTAATTCATTCTCTTGATCTTATCAGAAGCCGGAAAAGGCAGGTGTATTGATGAGGGTCTATGTGATGCCTATCGAAATCCAATAGCACACCCTAGGAAGATAGCTCCTTCGGGGAATAGCTTCTAGGAATAGCGCTCCTTAGGCCTACTTTCCTTTCTCCCTATCCAGCTATCCTATTCACTTTCGGTCAGACCACAAAGAAGTCGGTCAGTAGTGAGTCCAATTTCAGTAGTAGATAGTCTACATAAATATATAGGAAGAGAGACTGAAAGCAAACAGTTCACTAAGATATCGAAATAGAGTAGAGCTTCAAGCAAGCATCCATATCAATCAAATTCCTTCCTTGCCTTTGTCCGTCGCAGTGATTTCATAGTGACCCTACCAGAATATCCATGGAATTACCCGATCCATGAAGCCTCTCTTCCCCAGTCTCGGGATCTTTCTCTCTAGGTACGGTTCGCCACATTTCAGTGAGTGCTCTACCCCTCGGTATGGTACCGGAAGTACTTGGTATTGGTAGTAGTCTCAATGTCTTTCCTTGCCTTGATAGGAGTTGAGGGTATCAGAGTTGAGAGTTGTAAGTAAGGATTCTCCTCTAGGTACAATTCCAGTCTGTCTTCATTCAATTGATCAGTCTTCCCCTCTCCTAAGTACGAGTTGAGAGTGTCGGGAAGTATCCTATAGGGCTAGTCCATGTGTGACTTCAATGCTTTGTAGGGCACAACAAGAAGGAGCTCCGCCAGCAACCCTAGCGCATGAAAGCAGCTCAGAACAGCGCACGCAAGCAACTGAACCGAACCTTCAGTCTGAACTCCCTAGATCGGTCAGTCAGGAAGATGAAGATCACAAACAAAGCAGTGGAATAAGACTTTCATTGCATGGATATCAGAGTGGAAGAGTTCTTCTGGAATGGTATTGATTGGTTCATGGCATTGACCGATCAATTCCAATCATGGCATCTTTCTTCCACCCCTATGGCAAAAGCAAAAGTAGTCAAGTCAATTTCGGGATGCTCAAAAATGAGTTTCTCTAGCCAGAACTTTTGAGGGTTCCCCGCTAGCCTCTCTTTATTCACAGTTGGTGAAGTACCTACCGATTTGTGGAGCTACGAGACTTCTTTGCCTATGGAATTGAAAATGAAATACTAATACTAGGCTTGGTGAGCAATATCATCTCAAGCTTTCACTTGCTACCTATGCCCGGCCCTTGGACATTGGATGGGAGCCCCCTGAATACCTGATGCTCGTGGGTTCGACTCTCACTTGGATGCTTTCTTTGCGCTTGGCTGATGAAACCCCAAATACTTCTTTGCCGAAAACCTTAGTTTGGGTCCCTCAAGGGCCTAAGAAATGGAAAAAGGGGCTATTTATGATGCCCGTCTGCTTCCGCCTTTCCATCTCTTTTTCCCGGTATATGCTTCCACTTCGAGGTCCATCTAACTAGAGTTACTGCTTCGATCACAACTGATACTACAGGCCGAACATCCCTTGATCAACTGAACACTGGAGCTTTGCTCAGAAGAGGAAAAAAAAAGACTTTAACCTTTAACGGTACCATCTTCATAGCTTTCGTAGGGCTTTCGAACAGCCGCAACTTCGTAGCGCATGATCCTATTATGAATGAAGATGAGGCCTTCGATAGATCTGACAAAGCTTTCGTGGAGCATTTATTGACGTTGGTCTTGCTTCTACATACAAAGCGGACGGGACCCCTCCACTGATTCGTTCGAATACATCATATAATAAACATAAACAAGGGTAGATTGGTTGAAAACACCTCCAAGCAAGAGGGACTGGGCCAGAACCAATTACCGCCGATCAAATGAGTGAACTTTCTCTTCTTGGGTCTATTCATTTGGCATTGTCCTAGGAGCAGAAAGCCTTTCCTTTTCCGTCTCACTACTTGAAGGAATAAGATTCAGTAACTGGATGTTATAACTTTACAATAGATATGGCACCTCCGTCTCTTTCTTCATTCACCTTGAACCTATTTTGAAAGGGTATATCATATCGATTGCCCCTTGCTGCACCACCTATCTTTCAGAAGTGAGACGCACAAAGATCTATACTGATTTAAGAATCGCAGCACGACGAGTGAGCACATCCAAGTCCGGAATGGAACCTGCTGATATCGCATCGGCGGAGCGCCCACAGCCGGACGAGAACCAGAACAACCTTTTTCAGAACGCCCGGATTGAGATGATCTTACGAGGCTGCTACATTGGGAGTGGACTCAGCCAGTTGTTTACTAATGCTATTGGTCTAAAGTTCTTTTGCACACTCAGCTTGAGATAATAAGAATAATTTAGGTAGATAGATCTATCCCACTAGATCGAGAAGATTGGACGAACGCTACTTCAACGTCAGGCCTATACCATCTTGATCGGGAAGAAATATATATTAGGCTGGTCATGCACCCGTGTGTCTCACAACAGCAGAACAGAACGAAACCGAAGACTTTTCTCTAGGGTAGTTCAATGGCAGAGCACCAGGACGAAGGTCCCTAAGTGATGGGCTTGAATCCATTTCCGAATGGCACAGATCAAACACAAAAAATTACTTCTATTGAATAGAGGTTCACAAAGCACAAAGATCAAGCCAAAACAGCTGCTACCGAATACGAGGGGGTCTAAGCAATTCAATAAAGTAGAAGCGGGATTGCCCGCCCAATAAAAACAGAGGCGAAATGAAGAATGAGTTTACTTATCTTAATCTTACTTTTTGGAGCCCTGTCTTCTTTTCGACTAAGGCTATTGCCATCTTAGTAGTCTGACCTTGGACCTACCTTGCGTCCTTCACCACGCCAAGATGCACTTTCTAGGGCCCCTTACGTCATAGGGGCATAGCTTGATGGTCACGTAGTGGGGGATGGCGGTTTTTATGTAGTAGCCGGTAACACGGATTCTGTCTCGTGAACGGATCGCGGGGCTACCACTTATGTCTCTTATGCTTGCTTCGATATGGAGTTCAGGTTCCTCAACCATATGACGGCGGGGTAATGGCTCTATTACCACTGGAAGGTATGCTGTAGGGTGCACAGGAGAAAGCTATGGCTATGAAACTGGATCCCCTCCATGGGTCCCAGGTCAACTGGCTTAGGCGCTGGATTCGGAACCACACGAAGAGAACTTCTACACCGTTCGTACGTATCACAACTCGTCTGAATGGCAATGGCATGGCATGGTTCTCTGTGCCATCTGAACTGCAGTGGGTGGGGGGATAGCAGGTTCTTTCGAATAGGAGCCCCGGAAGGGCTTCTGGGGTGGCTGTGGGTTGAGTGTTACACGGGGAATAGGGGATAAATAACATTTCAACGGGAAGGGAAAGGCAGGCGAATCGATGTTGTTCCGAGAATGAGACGGGGATCGGCCGAAAGGGAACCGAAAAAACCCAGGGAACTCTCCAATGCTTTCCTGCGTTGCAGAGGGATTAATACCACCTTTTGGGCCTTGCTTAATTCATTCGTTTAGGGCGAGTGCTCATTATTCAGCCCTGGGCTCCCTCATCGAATTATTCTGTGCAACCAACACATGGTTTTATTACTGACATGAGATGGCTCGGAAGTACCATCAATAGTGAGATTTAGATCGGGCACACTAGTTCATCTTCTTCCTCCGCCCTCTCTACAGACCCTATTGAATAGAAAACATAACAATTTCGCACGGTACAGTAATGGCTAATCACCTATGTGAACCCCTTTATTTAGTTACGACCTCTGGGCCAATGTGTGGCCATAGCCTTTTCTCATTTATACTTTTGGAAATAGAACCTTGGGCTTCGATTGCCGGTTGATAAAGGATAAGGATGCACAGTCCACTTACCCGCCCTACAAGTCATTTCGCACGCCGCACTATTCCTAAGTCAGGGCCTGCCATAACCAACACATGTCCACCAGGTTTGTTGATCTCCGGCAAGTGCAAGTAGGAGCAGGAGCCAAGCCAGGAAAGGAAGTGTTTTAGCTCGAAATGAGGATTATTACTCTTCTGCCTCTCCCAGGTGGAACCATATTGTATTGGCCCACTCGTGGTGAAGTTCAATCAAGAATGGCATTTCGAGTGTCATAAGTGAAGTGAGGCTTTCTCACACAACCACAGGGACTGGCACTAATGAAGCCTGACCTCTAAATGATGATGCCCATTCCGTATCTGCGCCTGTGTCGGTTTGTTGGTCGGAGGTTGTTGTGGGCTAAAATAAACTACCCATCCCGATCCGATTCTATATCTATAGTAAACCATTAACTCTCGCTTTAAGCCTTCTCCGCAGAGCGAATTGCCATAGTATCGATAAGTGTTTTGCGCCAGCCAGAAAGGGCTTTCTAAGATAAGAGGGCGTAAGGCTGACTATGAGATACCGGCAGCTTTCAGTCCTAGGCATGGTAAGCTATTCAAAAAGAAGTACTGATGAACCATCAATCAGTAGTTTGAGCCTGGAAGGGCAGTTTTCAAGCAAGCCTGCGATAACAAACAGTTAGTAAGGTCAGTCGTTGTTGGCTTAGGCATTTGATGAAGCTCACAAATACGGGTTAAAGAACCCATGCCCACCGCGGTCGATCATTATTCGGATCTTGTTTTTGCCCCATCGCCTTCCTAGACTAGAAAGCAGCCTTCCTCGATCAATATCTAACATAACTTGCCTGACTCAATCCATAGATATAGCACTAGCTAGTAAAAGAGGAATCCATCAATCACGATCCACCAACCAAGTCTTTTCGTAGACTCGAGTGGGTTTTCTATAGGCTAGCCTTCTCGTGTGTACCATATTTCTTTCACTGAGAGCCCCTCCGTAAAAGAGGAAAACAGCGACTAATTGATACTAAAGTAAAGCTGGACCCGGTCGACCGACCCGTAGAATGGATTTTGTTCATCATGCACATAGAATAAATTCAGTTATTTGGTGCATAGCTCATCTCCCTCGACCAATTAATTACTACTAGAATCTAATATACCGGATGGGCTTTTTGTGCCCTAGGGAACGGCTACTTCATGATACGAGAGGGAAGAGACTACACATGGATGATAAGAGATGCCCGACTTAATTGATCCATTTACATAATCTAACTAGTGGTCGCCTTCGAACCGAACTACAAGAGTTTTAAGTATCATAATGGGTCCTTGGTGCATAGTCTCTCTATCTCGTCAGGTTGACAAGGATGATTGATCGACCACGTCTGCGCTTAGATAGCGATGTGTCACTCAATGAATCGATCTATAACATAGAAAGAACGTATATCTAATCGAGGGGGTTGTGAGGATTTGGGTTCATTCAGGCCCCTAACGACCACCAGCAAGTCTTTCATGCCGTTACGCACCTTTTTTCTCTTTTTTTCATCGAGATTGGGTTGGTGTTCAGTGTACCGCTCTTGCCCTTTAGAAAGAGGCTTAATCGGTTCGAATCCGAATAAGGGCTGAAAGGGGGGTTAACTCTTCAACAACTCTTTTTGATATGGGTTGTTTATGGGGTCGGCCGTGGATAATAGAATAGGTTATCTCCTTTCCATTGGTTTCATGGAAATTCCAACCGAAAGCACGCCAATGATCTTAATGGGCTCTCCCAGAATTTTCCCGGGCAGTGATTGGGGAAGAGGCGGTGCAAGACCCCTCTTATCTAAGCGACGTCTTGTCCGATCTTGTAGAGCATGGTTCGCAGAGTTGGTATTGGGAGGGAGCCTCACAGTTTCTAACTCTAATTTCCGGCTGCGAGGGCGACGAAGAAGGGCTTGCTGTTCTAGGCGATGGGAGAATTTTGGAAGGGGGCTTATTAAACTTAGCAAGAAGGGAGTGGGAGCTCTTTGACATCGTTAGTGAAGCCAGTACCCTAACTAAGTTAACAGCATCTCATCCTTCTCACTCCATTCCGAATGCCAATAAGACCACTTCCTCAATCCTGAGCATCATTTAACTCAAGAGCCTTGCGGCACTCCCACTTCTACTGGATCTCAAACCGGAAAGAAGAAATAAGGAAATCTTTGATTAACATCGAGTTGTATGTTTCGCTGCTGTCTAATGAGGCGCAGCATCGGTCTGGACTCTGGACGGTCTGTCCAAGGGACTGGAACCCAAGGCTCTTCTTAGTCTAAGATGATTGTTGTAACCTCGGTGGGTTGCTCATTGGATTTTGATGGAATTCAGTGACAGTCCACTCCTTAGGTCATACCAAGGTGCCTTCCAATGGCAATGAGGGTTCTCATCTAGGGGAGTTCACAGTGGTGAGCTCAGTTATAGAAGGAGAGGTCGTAACTTAGGTTACAGCCTCGGGGCAAGGACCGGCCACCAACATAGGATTTCGAATTGGTATGCTATCCCCTGCCTCGACATCCCATAAGGAAGTGACAAGAGCTCTTTTCTCATGGTGAGACCGAGATTCTATTTTGTCACCCATTGCACTTCCTATACCAGGCAACCCTTTAGGGTTGAAAGACGTGGCCTTTCTCGGCTCCAGAGCAAAACCCCAACCTATCTCAGAAAGAGAAGCTGGTTCAGAGAGAGTTCATGAATGAGCGAATGGGAGGGATCCGGGGAAGGTCTCGCACTGGACTCGGGTGATTCTCCTACAAAGGGCGAAGTCGTCTCTAGCCATCTCCCACATTGACTCCTAATGCCGAACCCCCTGTCAATAACCACGCGCTCACAAATCGAATTCACCTGACTCTCTAGTGGTAAGGGGCAAGCCCTCCTTTCCCTTATGTCGGGGTGGGTTGAAAACGTTGGATCGACTGACCCTCTCATCGAGTTTGAGGTTCATTCACTGGCTCATTCGCGGGGCCTACTGCGTTTAGGTATAAGCCCTATCAATCCACCCGGTGGAAAGCTGCTGCTATAATTATGATAACGAAGAAAGCTTAACCTTAACTAGTGCGCATTGATATCTTCTATCCAAGGATCTTAATCTGGGCGAGAGGTAGAGATGGGCATAGCTGAACCAACTCTTTCAGATACAGCTGTCAACCCTTTTGAAGAGGCATTGAACTATCTGAATTGTTCTCGGCTGCCTACTGAATCTCCATCGACAAGTCGAGTCTACTATTGCGTTAACAACTCCCTCCCTTTTAGGGAGCTATCCATATGCAAAAAGGTAAAGGCGCCTCTATCACTAATTCGAAAGCAACCTCTTTCTATGGGTAGGGAGTAGCTCACAGCTTGGCTGGCTATAATGCTATGTCTGTCCCAGCTTTCTATTAGTAAGCCGAGCCGGTCGATCGGCGGTCGTACGATATTCACTGATATCTCCGGTCAACCGAGATCAAAGATCCCTAAAGCTATGGTTTTTCTTTCTCTGGGCAGGGAAAATCAGACTGCTTCCAAGGCTGGTTGAAAAAAAGAGAATCGACGGTTAGGTTCTATCCTTATCCCTTCCATTCCTTGCTCTTCAAAAGGCGGGCAACAAAGATGTCATCTTCAGCCTTCATCAATCAGTGGCCGCGGTCGAACAGACGATAGGGCACTCCTCTACGGACCGAACCCCCATATCAGATAGAAGGGCAGATTTGGAATCTCCTACTATACTCTTTATCCTCGACTCGGAGTCAGGGAAGTAGATCGAGAAGATGTTATTTATGGTGTCTGCCCAGTTCCGTATAACGAGAAAACGAAGCCAGCCATTCTACGACCAAAGGCCTTGTCACGAGCTGGGCTCGAACCAGCGCTTTCCAGATGCAGTCCGGATTTCAACCTTTCTGATCGTGAGTTAAAAAAAAGAAGAGAAAAGAACTGGGAGTTGGTGCCTGCCTGCTTGCTTACCAAGCGATTCTGGCAAGTTCCTCCAGTTTTCTTATTATTCTTTCTTGACTTATGGGTTAGATTCACAACGTAACGCCGGAGCCCCATTGGGGGTCGTGGAGCTTTCTTTCGTCCGGCATATCCCCCAAATGGAAAAAAGGAAAATCCCAATCTGTCTCACAATAAACAAACTCAAAGCCGCGGTTCAAAAAAGATTTGATGTTCCAGAGGTACGCAAACAAAGCCATGCTTACTTCATCTTCACTTCATGCTTATACACCTGCTGGCCTGGATTAGAAAGTCACTTGCTTAACATACTCATTAAACTGGCTTTCCTAAAGAAAGATGCTAATTCTAAGGCTTTCTCACAAGCAAATTAGGCTTGCTCACAGGATAGATTATTAACCTAGCCCTTTACCTAGCTCTCCCCGAAATTCAATCCTCATTCATCCAAGGAAAGATCAAGGGGCAAATGGACTAAGTTGATAGAGACAGGGATCTTTGAACTGAACCTAGCTGCCCTTATTCCTTCTACACCGTCCATTATTTGTGCCACTTACTAAGGCATTTCATCAGGAGCCGAATCTGAGCTGAGAGATGCTAGGCTAGGTCTCGTGTAAGCCCTTGTCTAGAGATGAGTGTGAAACCTCTTCTTGCACTTGCGTATGCCTTTTGATTCACTTGCAGCATCTAGCCTTTGTTTGAATAGAGCCGCAAACCAGATTAAGCTGTGCCGGAATGATCTTGCCGTTTCGCTATTTCCCTACACGAAGAGAGTCGATGTGAAAACCGAAAGAAAGGTACCCTGAGAGCTCTCTTGTGAGTTCTTCGTCAGCCAGTGCTAGTTCCTTGTACAGTGGTTCATATTCATTTCATGTCCTGGAACCTACAAGCTTCATTCTTTCACCCACTCGCACGACAATGCAAATGTCCTTGGAGGGCTCTGGTATGCTGGGATGTCGGCGTCGGCTTACAGATTCTACTAAGGAATCCAATCTTAAACTTAGTAAAGATGGAGGTGACCCAGTGGACAACGGAAGATACCAGAGATTGGTAGGAAGACTCATTTCTCTTTCCCATACTTGACTTGATATAGCTTATGCAGTGGGTCTTGTTAGCCAATATATGCAAGATCCTCCCACCTCGCATTTGGAAGCTGTTTATCGCATTTTGAGATACCTCCTTTCTGGACCAGAATCTTTTTCTATAATCATTGTCATTTTCAGTTAGAGGTTTGAACTGAACCCATGCGGATTGGGCAGGATCCTAAGACGGAACCTGGACTCCAATTCTGGTTAGTCTACTTTCCGCGTAGGGAATCTTGTCACATGGCGAAGAAAGAAAGAAGCTGTTGTGGCTAGATCTAGTGCAGAAGCATAGTATAGGGCCATAGCTAATGCAGTTTGGAGAGTGAAGTTTCCAGAAGCAAGAGTCAGAAACCTACCAAGGAGAAGTGGAGATAGAATCACCTCCTCATCACACTTGAAGGTAAGACTCTCTTACTATTACTAATAGACCGTTTAGATGGGAGTCCATGTATTTCAGTCCTTTCATTATTTAGTATCTTCCAGATGAAAGGAATGCTTTATTAAGTCATATGACTAATATCGTATAGTAATTACAGAAACTTCTAACAACCAAGAGCGAGCCAAAAAAAGGAAAGAGTTCTAGCTCCAGCCCCCCAGTATTGGAGTCGACGAGGAGAGAATCGGGCTTTGCCCCTTATGTGTCAGTTTCCGTTTCCTATGTCTGTAACATTTGATTCCCCCTTAATATCACACTATCGCCCCATGTTTTCCTTCTTTACCAAGCTTACTGCGAAAACTCCGGTTGTAAGAAAGTTCCCCACTCAAGAACAAGAGAATACTTGTAATTCGGCAAATACAAATACGGCTAATCGTGCTGCGGAGAATTGTAGTAATATAAGTATGTCTAATCATTTAAAACCACCCGTGGAAATGAAACCTCAAACTCACATCGAGGTAGGAGAAGGAAGAAGACGGCGGCAGGCACCATTTCAAAGCTCTTATCAAGACCAAGACCTTTCCAACGATGCAAGAAAATGCACCTCCAAGAGCATCCACTCGATAGAGGAAAAAACAAACCATGAATGCTACCCGATTTGCCGCTGTTAGACTACCCTACCACAATTTTCGTTATGGGTTTGGGGTTAATGGTTTCAATGGTAAATCGATCCATTTCTTCTGTCTTCTTCTTTTTTTGCCATGGAAGAAAAGCGCAGAAACCTGCGATTGCTACTACCTTTTTATTCTTCAAAATAAAGCCTTTGACCTTTGTATTTGTTCGCCAAATCTTGTTCAGTTCCATCCAAGCGAGGTTTTGTCTGAATCTTCGTGGAAGAAGAAGACGCGGTTCACCAACCACTACATCTGTGGAGCCCACCAAATTGTTAAACCTGGCGGCTGCTCGCTCTTTGATCAATGATTCCCCGGACACTAGATCGATGAATAATCTCTTAATTTTCCGCCCCCGTGATTTACCGGCCACTAGAGCCAAGAATCCCACCTTATTCTCAAACCTGGTGGCTCGGTTGATTGGCACTCCTGTAGGCTCATCTTGCATACAAATTCTGGGGGTCCCAAGTCCTGCATCCACCAAGAACATTTTATCCCTTAAGCGTAAAACTTCAGATTGTAAGGCGTTTCCACTAAATAAGAAAAAACTGGAATTAGATCTTGGAAATGATCGACTCAAATAGATGCTCATCATAACATAAGTGGACCGACAGCCTATGATGATTCCCTTTCAGAACCCTTCTCGGATGCATAGTGAAAGGCTACTTTATTATGCTAGCTCTGCTCTTGCTGTCGATAAAGGAAGATTCCATGTAAAAGAAAAAGAGACAACAGGTTTGATTACCCGGATTCCGATTCACTTTCTAACAGGGCATTCTATTCCGAAAGTCCCACAGCGTCTTGCAAACAAAACAACAGCCTTGAACTAGCACTTGCTGCTATTCACTCAGCAGACGCTCAGGCGAGATGCTAATTGGAGAAGGACTGACCGGACCTGCCTTCCTCAGAAAGCACGAGAATACAGATTCGTAGTGTTCGTTCGGAGATTCCACCTAGACCCTTTTCACTCGGGAAAACGACTTTTGCCTCTATTCTTTGTCTTGAATCACAGAGGAAGGAAAGGACAAGAGCTCGGACAACAACGATCACAACTGGACTATAACTACTTTACTTAACTTACTAGCTATATGACAGTAGTGAAGATATGCGAAAGAGGGAGAATGCGCTACATCGGATCTTGCTGTAGTTTATGCTGTAGCATCGGTTATTGCTCTGGTTACAAATGACCCCAATCTATGGCAATCACCCCTACTTTCTTTTTGTAGATGGAGATGCGCATCTAGGAAAGACGGATGAAAGAGAACCTGCCCTAAGAGATTGGCATTGGCCTGTGGGTCTGCTGCGGTAGAAGTCCTTTGCTGGCCTGTCGATTCATCCTGATTAACTAACGCTATTTATTACGGGTATTGAACAAACGGGTGGCAACTTGCCCTTTAAAAAAAGTAGCCCGAGTGAAAGAGTTCTTGTTTTAGTAGCTAAGGAGTTCTAATTGTAGCTAGGAGCCTCTTTTTCCTTGTCCGGTTAATGACCCGATGGGATAAGTTTCTCACTTACTTTACTTTATTCTTACCTTAGGAGATTCAAGATTGAGGATCAATTAAACAGGGGAATTTTAGCTCAGACAATGCAATGCTACTAGATTTCTCCTTGAACCTTAAGTGAGCTACCGATCATAACTTCCTTATTCCAATTTCGAAGCGAGAAGCGAGTGTTCAAACTTAACCATTGAAGACTAGCCCTTTCAACCTGTGGTTTGGATGCCCTTAAGCTATTATTGGATGGAAAAAGTATACAACAGATACATTCACCGATTCTGACTAGCCCAACCCCTTCTCTGTGGTTCTTCTTGTTCATTTGAATCCGCGTTGTTACTAGCTTTTTCAGTACCTTGAGTGGATCTACCAAGGCTAAGTTCTTTCTTTCATTCCTTTACCGAGCTACGGATCCAGGAGCTTCACCTTGGCTTGGCGCTACTATTTGCTATAATATAACAAGGAACAAGCTAAAAGGCTGACCTTTGAGACTGAACTTCGATGCCCTCGCCTGACGTGACGCAGCCCCCTTCTGCTTCTGCTTAATCCGTCCGTCCCGGCAAGGTCAGCAACCCCAGAACCACTCTCTTGTTTCGACCCCCCTCGAGCTCTTCTTGAAGATCTCGCTAATGATCTCATAATAGTCGTTTTCTCGAGTAGATATGGAAGATGACCATTTCTCACTTCTGGATATTCATATTCTCTTTCGGAGCCTGAGCTGATCCGAATTCTGTAGTATATCATCCATATTTACTTACCTTGCTTGAAAGGGCGGAAATCCTATTCTTCTGAGCTATGGTTTCGTAATTGTAATTTGCTGAAACAACAACATCTGTCTCCGCTTTTTCTTCTACTTGCTGGCTCATCGCTGCCTACAAAGACGGGGTGAAGCCTCCTGGTCTGGAGGACAACCCTACAAGAAAGGAATGCTTAGTAGTCATCAACTCAGCCGTCGAACCTTGACTTCCCTACGAAGCTTATTTATACCTATACCTTGTAACCCAGGTTACGCTCTTTAGTTCACCCCGGTTCCTTCTATTTAGATTCTTTATTTAAACTTGACTGGGCGAGAACTCTTTATTCACCTTTCTTCTCTATCTTTATGGGACGGATATAGTCGGGTCGGATATCAGCCATCTGACCCATTCTCTTTCTCTTCAACCTTTGAGTAGACCATAGGCGGGACTGAGACTGGGCTTGCCCTACCGCTGCTCCTGGTGAATGAGCTAGTCTTGGCTTTCCTGGGTTCACTAGAAATGCCATCTTTCTTTTTTTTCTTTTTCCGGGGTAGGCCCTTGTTTCTTCTTTCGATTACCACTAATTTGTAGACTACCATTAAAAGGACAATTCCTTTTTTATGTGGTCGTCAAACTACTATTTATGTTCTTTCTGGGTACGATTTCTCGGTCGCTCGGGATCCTATTAATGGATGATCTCACCAGGGCGGTAGCGCAGTTCTATCCGGAGGAATGAATGGTGGGTTCGGTCCACCACCCACGCCTGACCCTAACAATTCCTTTCTTTTAGCTGCTCCTCCTTCGCACGAAGCTGGTCCCTCTGAACCAAACTCTCATGTGTTGTCGGAGGCATGGGAATGCTTACAGCGCCTACGCGAAGGGAACCGCAGGCGCAGAACGAAAAGCTCATTAAAATAGCGGAGGCCTGCGGCTAGAAGAGAAAGAAGAAGCTATGAAAGCCAGATTCAAAGGAAGGACTGAGAATCAACCTAAATTCCGACCTAAGAGTGGAAAGTGTAACTACGGGGGCCTTCAACCTCTATTCCGGAATGATTCTTAGGAGTTGAAGTAAAGGCGAGGGTCCTCCGACCACTGAATGTTATTACCCCGGACGTATATTCTTGACGTCCTTACCCTTACCCTTGGGTTATTTTAGCACCAAAAGGCTTGTTTTCTTGATCTCAAAAAGTTTCGATTGCTCCATTATCTGGGGCCGAGGAAATGAAATGGATGGTAGGTATTGATCTAAGCTTAGAACGGGCAAAGAGGGTAGCCTACGAGCGAAGAACTTCCTGGGGTCGAAGAACATCCTTCGCATAGGCTCGTAAGAGGGAAATGAATAGATGAGCTCCCCTTGCCTTGAAAGAAGCTAGCCGGTAGAAGCTGAGCAAGAGAAGAGAAGAAGTAAGAATTAGGAAAACGCCCTTGTTGCTACGATCGCCGGATAGAAAGCCGGGGCTTGCGGATATTACCATAAAAAGTTCTAGAATGAAAGATTTTCGCTTAGAGGACGGAATTCTGTATTCATACTGGAGGGGGAAGGTTTCTTGGCAGGGAGAGTCCCAAGCCAGTGAACAGTGGAAGCGGATTTGTTTGCGTAGTTCACTACAGGAAGCTATACTCATCTAAGGCCTACGTTAGCGTTAGCTTGGCTTGTTCCTCCGTTTGATCTGTTGTTTAAGATCAAGGAATGTGGTGTGGGAATTGGAAGTGAGTTGGGCCTAGGCCTAGGTTTGCTCATTCCGTTCCGTCTGCAGCCCCTGCCATTGCTTCTCCAAGTCCAGGCTAGGGAGGCCTCCTCCTTCCTTTCTCCAGTTTGCAATTGAATGAAACACTATAAATATCAGAGGTAGGGAGGCCCGGCGTTAGCTTCTGCTCTCTCTTCAACTGGGAAAGCCCAGTCTTCAGCTCTCTCTTCAACTGGGTCTTAAGATTCCACTAGCCTCTCAATCCGCAGTAGCACTTTCCGAACATAAGTGATCTTTCGGAAGAGTAGAAGGAGCCCTCATACCCGCTCTCCTCCTCTAGCCCTATCTTTCGCCTAGGTGGAGAGGAGGCCTATTCGCATTTCTCCGATACAATACGCACCTTACCTGAAGATAAAATTCCCCCTGGCGAGCTATTCATATTAGATTCACCGGGGCTGGATTCAGAAAGCGTGAAAGCGGTCAGATGGAAGTTGTTCTTACTTTCGAACGGAGAAGCACCAACTCTAACTACGAATGCCATCCTCATTGGGCTGCCTTTATTGACCTAGGAGCTTTTTTCTGGATATCAGAGAAGGTTAGACGCAAGAGCTGTTGGCCGAGATTGGCCACTCGAATTATTGGCCGGAGATGTAGCCACGATTCATGGAATTGAGTATTTTGCTGATGACGCGATAGCTGTCTTTCCTTATGTATGAGTGAAGTGATAAGTCAGAAATGATGGTACAAAATAGATTAGAAAGCTTCGCTTCCCTGTGTCTGCTGACGCTGGCATTCAATTTCTCGACCTGTCTTTGACAGCTACTATCCGAGCGGAGTGGGCTAAAAAAGACTATCTCACTTCTACCTTTGTTTGGGGTGTATGAGTACCTTTTCTTTCCTTCTTTTCGAATGGCAGACTCGGCCTTCCTATGGTCACACCCAATAGAGGCAACTTTAATGTCCGTCACCAGCTTTGAAGTATTCGAATGGAAAATAGCATCTATAAGCAAGAAGAATCGCAAATACGCCCAATAGACGGACCTGGACCTCCTTTCTCCTGCAGTAGATCAAAGACGAAGTGCGTCCCCCTGGACGTGGCTTCCTGTGCCAACTACACCCTTGTAGCACCTCCTTTCCCCTACAGTAGATCCCCTGATCCTATACTCACTGTCGAGTCCCAACCACCGTTCCTTGCCTTGATGCTAAGCTCGGCATCCCC
>JAVXUL010000017.1:975122-1003384 GCA_035590515.1 Trichilia minutiflora | reverse complement strand
GCTCTTGTCTTACCGCATACCAGTTGCAAGTGAAGTGGGAAGACCAGAAGCGGGGGTGAAGAATAAATAAAGGGCGGAGGCCAAGGCAAAGTAGAAGTAAAAGTAAGAGTCAATAAGGTATAAATTCAATTATTTATTTTGGGATTCAAAGTTTCGCTTCTTTTCCTTTCATCCAGCTTTGTTGGTAGGTTTTTCTTCACTGCTTAGTGTTTGGCTGCCCTAGAACCTCTTGTGTTCGAGAATCCAGTGCACAGATCTGAGGCTAATTCATTTGATCCTACCTGGATGGACGACTAATTCGTTGGTTGGTAATTACTATTTTAACTGACAAGTGAACCCTAATACGCCGGGGCGGGGAAGCACTGACTCTTTTTTAGAAGCTTATCCTCACTGTCATGAATCCCAGCAATTCAGTGAAGTAGATAGGCTTGTTGTTAGTCCTTAGGATGCTAGAAGATTTTGTTTGCCCCAGAAAGACAAGAAAGGATTTCATCCGTTGACCGCTGGCACTGCGTGAAACTCTTCCAATTGGCTGTAAACCTACGAATCCTGCCGACAAGGAAAAAAGTGCTAGTATCGGGAGGGAGTAGGAGTATCCGTCCAGGTACGTCCTATTCTCAAAGGTGGAACGGGACTTGTACGCCCGGTTTACGTGCAAGTAGAGTGAAGGATTGTGAACGAGAAGGTCACGTTGCTTACTACTAATAAAGCGTTAGGCGAAACCTTTTTAATAGGCAGGTCTCCTATCTGAGTAGCGGGAAAGGGGAGCTACTTCTCCACCAAATCTTTTAAGGCGGGTTTGTTTAGTGGCATATAAGGCCCGGTTATACCTTTCAATAATCCAAAAGTCGTGTCGTCTAGTCCCGTGTGGGGAATTCGCGAGCAGGACCTTTTTTGAGTCAACAATTCCTAGGAGTGACCCGCATAGAAAGGATTTATCACTTTGAATTTGCATATAAAAAAAAGAGTTACACCTATTATCCTTACTAAACCAGAATAGAGAGATCTGTTTTGTTTCACAGCTATAAAGGGAGTCTCAATCTTGAATGAATCTCTCCTACGACGATCAGATGTGATTTCTTGTCCGTGCAGCAGAAGGAGAACTGCTATGGCTCAACTTGCATTGGCTGACGAAGCCAAAGAATCTTGATTTTCAATGCCGTTTCGCCGCTTAATGCCGTGTTCAAGAAAAACACGTCTTTGAGACTACTACTAGCGAGAGACCGACCAAAAGGACGAGGGCGAAGCCCCAGCCCCAAAAAATCCTCTTTGCTTTATCCAACTAGTAGTCTACTCACTACGAGCACAGTTTCTTATTAGACGCTGCTCGGATATTGGGGCTAGAAAGCTTTCCCCCTTTCTCGTCGTTGGTGGACAATTTTAAGTCGAATGCTTTTCTCACGTATCAGATAGAGAGAGAGTGAAAATCCCAAAGCTTAAGCGAAGAAAGAGCTTTAAAAACGATCAATGCGGGGTACGTCAAGGGAATATTGAAAAGCACTTAAAGGTAAAGGAAGTTCCCTCGTCACAAGCTAGCGACCCTTTAGCCCATCAGCCATGGAACCGAATGCCCGTCATCCTCAAAACCAAATGTTTTCAAAAAGGCTTATTTCAAGCAACCTAGCGCATCTTTATTTAGTAGGGGCGAGGCCTTTTTACCTATGATCGGTACGGTAAGGGTTGGATGCTGGTCGTTACCTGTTGGTATGAGAATCCTTGTGTGGCACAACTAGGTACTTAGGTATCTCACTAGCCGGGATCGGTCTCATTTCTCAGGTCAATGGGAGGGATGCTCGATCAAGTGTGAGTCAGGTCGATCGATGATGGCACGTGTGAACCTATAAAGGGTAAAGAAGTGATCGAATGATCGGTAAGCTGACCCGTATAGATAGACTGACCCGTAAAGGTTACGAAGTCAAAGTCAAATCAACCCTTCCATTCCGGACCTAGGCGAAAGAGAGGCGAGACATGAACAAATAGAGTAGAGAATGAGCGGACTATTCTCGTACTTTGCGCATGTGATTTGATTTTCGTGTTATCGCGCATAATAGGGCACTACTCCATCTAGTAGGTTAGGCAGGGAAACTCCATAACTGTATTTAATAATTCATAATCAAAGTCAGACTTTAGGTCTTGCGTCTGCATAGTCTGATAGGCAAAGATAGCGTCTGACTCCTAATCCTAATCAGGAAATCCTACACAGAAAGTCGATGGGAAAGCGAGTATAGCACTAAAGAGAAAGAGAAGAACCCTCGGATGAATGATAGAACCTAGCTTCTGCTGCGGCTGATGCTTTTGATATTAGGCCTGACCGCTGGTTGGAGAATTCTTTTAGCTCATCTCACAGGAGGGCTCATATTCAAAGGGCGGACCTTAGCCCTATTAGTGTTATGACTTTCTTTTCTTAGCCGCCCTTCTGTTCCGTGGCCGACTTAGCCGATAGCTTAGTGCTGCCTACATAAGAATGTATTATGGGGACAGAGAGCTATCCGGACCGATTCTTTCTCGAAGCGAGTGCGGTGCACCCTAAGTGAAGGTAGTGAGCCCTCGTTGTCCGGTGGTTTGGGCCCCCTTTGGGGGTTCCCTCCGTACAAGGATGGGCTGTCCCCGACTGAAGCGTGTTATAAGTATCGCCCGAGGTGCCGGGGGTCAGGCTTGTGCTAATAACCGCTTGGGCTTGTGTCCTAGTCCGCTACATGGGCATCATTTAGAGCTCATAACACTTTCTTAGTGACAGTCCCAGTGTGTGTGCTACCTAAGTGAGATTTTGCCTCATATATATATGGTGGTGAAGGAACGCAAGACTCATCATCATATTAAGTGAATATACCCAGGGGCGTTAGGCACGACTGGGAATGACATAAAGTGAATTTGCCTTGGATTAAGCCTGGCTGACGCTTTCGCTCTTGCTCTTGACTTAGAGTTTTTGTCTTCGTCTTCCCGGGAAAGAGTGACTACAAAGTAGTCAGGGGTAAGAAAGCGTCACATAGGTACCTCAGACCAAAAGAGGTTTCTTCTCCCTACATATTGATATCGGTAGAAACGGAACCGCTAGCCAACCACGGAATCGGGTGCCATTGACTGCATATGCCCCCAAGACGTATTGAATAAAGCCGAGGAGCAGCAAGAACAAATACTACTTTTCGGAAAGCGGGAAGAGCTGAAGGGAATACACTTGACGGAAAGCGGGGATCGCGGAAGGCAAGCAAGAATCGGGGCAGAGGAAAGCGAGAGCAAGAACCACTTCCGATGTTTGAGGCCAGTTTGAATCGGTTAGCGAGGAGCGAATCGGTCTCTAGCTTCACTTTCCAATCAATCTCAATAACTGCGGATCTTGCAATAGTCAATACCATCTTCCTGATGCCTTCCGTGACAAAGCGAAAGGAGTGAACCCGAATAAGAAAGTAACAGGCAGAGAAGAGATAGGAAGAGGAAATTCTGTACCAACCCTTAGGAAGGCCAGATCACCAAGGAATGGTCTTGTTAATCAAGAAGGCAACCCGAATCTTCCACTTGGACTTGAAGCTGCTTTCCATCTCATATAGAAGCAATTGCTTCTATTGACCGAGTGACAGACGTAATTCAATGGGTTTTTTCGATCAAGGCTGCTCCTAGCAGAAGACAAGGTGGCGCGGTGCAACCAAGAGGAAGAGCACTTGTGGAAGCGGCAAACAAAGAGTAAGTGAATACTTAGTAGATGCACGTAGTTGAATCTGTCGCAATAGAAGTACCACTTCTGTCAGCTAATGAATAGCGGTTCCACCATGTAATTACGTTCTTCAGTGCAGTCAAAGGCGAAGGTTGAATGAATATCCATCTGTACCAGTTCTCTCTGAATAGCATCAACCAGTAAACGTTAAGGTTAAGCAATATGGGCGAAAGCGGCAAGCTAGACCCAGGGAATACTTAATATGTACTGAATCTGGGCGTAGTAGGGCACCAACGTCTCAACTCAACCTCAATTACATCGCTACTAAGTGAAAATCTATGTATTCTAGGTGGTCCTATGTCATGATGAGCCCCGGCGTAGTAAAGAAAAGAAAATAGTAATTCCCCTGTCTTACCTTCCACCTTCTTTTTGAGGTACCGAAAATCAATTAATAAGCGCTTTCCCCTGTGAAGTAGGAAGTGGCGTTGCTGGCATTGATAGGATTCAAAGATGGTCCTATTTATTGTCTTTCTGAGTGAAATGGGGCTTGAAAGCGCTCCTGAAGCTAGAAGTACGAGCCCTCTTCTTCTGCCTAAGACATCGTACCGCCTCGAATACAATACATAGATTTGAACAGAGGAGCTAACTCCGTTCGTATCGCTGGTCCCTCACTCCCACTTATTTTCTATTGGCATTTTCCTTGCTTTAATCGCATTGGATTCTATCGATCGTACTGGAACCTAGAAGTCGTTCTCCAATCGAAAATGACGCAACAATCGTTTTCGTAGAAGATAATACGAGTGGTGAGGACCGTTGACTTGGATTCTAAGTGAGACTTAGCCAGGACTGACCTAACGCTACCGAGCGGGCCTCTTTTGATGCTTAGAAAAGGCATTTCATTGACCGAGAGGAGAGGGCTTTAGTGCTCTAGCACCCAATTGTGGCTGAGAGAGAAAAAGCATGTCAGTCAGGAAATAATGAAGTTAAGAAAGGTGTGGTTAGATTAAGTGCCCAAGGAAAGGAGCGAAGCCTGAGTCCCCTCACCAAAAGATTGTGAGGTAGGATCCACAGAGGTCGAAGCCAATGGAATGGGGGGTGTAGGAGCTACTTCCAGCTTTCAAGACAGGGTCCTTAACATATTCAAAACCTAAACCCCACCCCAATAGGAAGGACTGGCCGGACGCTTTCCTATCACCACTTAAATGACTAGTGATCCGCTTCGAAACACAGCATTAGCCCCGGCGAGTAGCTATCCTAGCCCTGAGACTGTGGTCCGCCTGTTTTGATCCGAGACCTAATCTTTCCTTTCCATTGAATGTGCTCCCTTTCGCCTATTTCTGAATAGCATACTTTAAGAATCTAAAGGCTATGAGGTATACTAAAGAAGGCCTAAATTACCTTACCTCTTCTAGGACACTCTTAGCAAGGCATCCAAGGATAAGGATAAAAAGACCTCATGGGAATTTCACTGACTGATTCTTAAAAGTACACAAACTACCTTTCAGATAGACATTCTATATCTTTCAGATAGACATTCTATAGATAATTAGATACTGATGAGAATCTACCTATTCTTTCGTCACCTATGTTACTTATACCTATTACTAGGCAATTCGAATTAGACATTCTATTTGATTCGATTCGATTCGATTTCATTATTCTATTTACTTACCTTACTTATTTAATATTGAAAGTAAGCTTCAAATAGTGAAAGCTTGTAGAGCTATTTCAAGTTCAACTTCAATCTCAACTTCAAGAGAAAGGAACTGAAATACCAACTTCAAGAGCTAGTAAACTAAGCGTTCTCAATCTCATTCCCAAGTCTCCTCTTTCTCTTTCTCTAAGAGCTCGTAAGCGGATATCCTCAGTTTGATAAGTATAGTATCGATGTTCTATTTTCATGTGTTGAGCATGCTAGCGCGCGATACGGCTTGACTTGACAGTAGCTGAGCGGACAAATCGACATCTTTTCTCGGTTACCGATAGCATCCTCCCAAACGTTTGACATCGAAAGAGAAATTGGAAAAGCGCTCGTGGACAGAACTGACTTCATTAGCAGCTTTAGCCTTCCTGGCCTTCTGCTTGAAGACAAGACGACAAGGCGGTAACGGAACTACGGCAACTCCGGAACATGCGGTTTGTTTCAACGCATGGGTTATGGCCTAGGAGAACTCATGCGACTATTGGCGTTGGGGAAGCCATTTAGGTAAACCAACCGCACATTGCAAGCGAAGGAGTGAAAGCTACTCGACTGTAATGGTTGGAGAGGACCTACAACGAGTTGCGGTTGCTTCGCAAGCAATACAAGACGGTATAGCGCATGCGTCTCATCGTCTTGGGAGCACTCGTACTTGTTTGAGTCGTTAGGGCAATACAACTACGAGAACCAGTCGTCCTAACGCTACTGTCAAACCTACTGTAGTTGTCGTTATTACCACTCGTCGGGTAGTTGTTCCGTAACACCACTAGTCGTAGACTACTAGTCGTTCCATTGTTGCACCATGTGTTGCGTAGTAACTGCCTAGCTGTCTCTTGCGTTGTCATCCTTCGAACCGGAGCAAAGGGTCTACCTTCCATAGCAAGCAACCGTTTTGATCGCGGGCTTGTTTTAGGGAATTTCTCTCGTCTTTCTTTAGAACGTCACCACCGCTACCTTTGTGTGTCTAGATGCATGCCTTCTGCGAGGATTGAAATAAACTTATCCTTTGACGTCGCTAGTTTCTGATTTCGATCGCCTCACCGATTGCCTTGAGCTTCCTTCTTCAAGAGCTTCCACCTCTCTTTCTGCTGCATCTTCTCCACAGGGTCCTTTTTCTTCTGATGAAGCTAGCCTTTCTGCTGGTTCTGATCTTGCTGCATCCATGATCGTTCTGTCTTCTGATTATGGGGACGAAAGAAGTGCTGTCTGAATTGCTGCGCAACCGTCGCCTCAAAACAAAACAAAAGACAAAACTCGTTTTCCCGATTGAATGCTTTTCTTTCTGCCCTGTCTCGATTGAATGCTTTTCTTTCGCATGATGCTAACGAAACCGAAACCCTAGCTAGTAGGTAGCTATGAGTTCAGTTCCTGTTCTCTTTCGTAGAAAGCCTCTGTTTAGCGAATCGATTGGAGGTTGCTTTGCTTCCATCCGCTTTGATCGAATCAGGCATTTCTTATTATCTCCTTACCCGCCGAGCAAGCATCCCAATTGGATAAAACAAACCTAGATTAACAAGCTATTCCATCCCCTTCAAAGATATGGCTGCTGCAAGCAAGATCGCTACGTAGCTACGTGCGCTACAGCTAAGAAACAAGCTAGCCTCAGAGGCACTTCGCGAAGCGACCGAAGATAGCGTGTGACATCCATCACTCAAGCCAAGCTGAGGTGTTGATCCCGCTTCAACAAGACTCGACAAGCAAAGGAAGGCATGAACTACAACACACAGCAAGCAGATCGCTACGCTACTTCACTACGGAATGAGCTACGACTGATGACCGGCACAGTCTTCGCCAAGCAAGAGGATGTAACACTTTACTAGCTTATTCGCTTACCGCAGGACAGACAGAGGCTGCTGTACACAGGAAAAGAAGAGAAAGGAAGAACCTGACGAAAAAAAAACGTCGATCGAGATCATCTTGCGCCCATCCAAGCGCACTTCCTCGAAGGGGAAGGAAAAGAAAAGTTGCATGTCTGCGAGGCATGTGACCGATTCAACCCTGTTCCACCAGTAAGCTATCGGAACCGGCTATTGAAACCTAACAAGTAATGTTATGTGATGCCTCCAACTAAGAACGAACCTTAGGTAAGTCAAGGGAGTCATCACAAAAGGTATACTTCGTAGGGTGCCATTAGTCGTCCGCGAAAGAAGGAGGGTAGCTATTCCCAGCTCTTAGTCCTGACTTGACCGACGAAAGCCCACGCTAGCCAGAGACGCTTGTTGCTTTAGTGGATAGAGAAAGCTCTCCCCCTTCTTCTTCTTGCTTCGCCATAAGTAAAGAAATGGACTAATTAGAGTCACGTTAGGAGAAGACCCTTGCTAACCTTGTTATAGAGATGACTCTGTGCGCCTTTACGTTTCACAATTAGTGAACTGGATTTATTGTCATGACCTAAATTTTCCATGGGTTCGTAAAGAATCCATCTATTTGAATTACCCCAAACAGACTTTCTACCAGAGAGGACGACCAAAGGGGAATCCACCGAAAGCCAAGACGCATCGGCGTCTCAAACAGACGGGGGACATACCGAGAAAGACCCAACCCAGGGGTCCTTCCTTCTTTAATCGATTGTTCCGGTCGCTTCCCCGGACCTACTTCTTTGTAATCCAGCCACTTTACAATCTTCATGATTCAACCTTTGCCTTCCTGTCTTTCCGGGCGCACGGACCATTCTGTCTGAGCCCGAGCTTTCCTAAAGTCTCTTTTCTTCTCTTAACTTAATAAATTCTTCCCTCACAGAGCAAGTCAGATTGTTCACCGCCAGGATAATCGTAAAGTAAAGACTGTCTTGCTGAGGGCTATCTCTAGGGAATTGCCTAAGCTTAGAGCTTTCTTTGTGACATAAGCAAATAACGGCTCACGCTTTTTCACAGCTTAAGTAAGAGCTTCTCTAGCCTGGAGCCGGCAAACACGCCTTAAAACACCTGGAAAGGGTCATACAAACATCTACCTAGGGGCCTTTCTCATTCAGCGGTAAACCGTACCAGGAATTTAGATGCTTTTGTTTTTTGTGACACCGGCGAATGCTGAATACGGAGGAAGACAATGAAATCAGAACAAAGCAGGTAGACCAAGCGAGCTTACAGAATTCGGGGAATTAGAACTCAGAATAAGCTCTTTTGACCAATTAGCACGTTTGGTAGCCAGAAAAGAAAGAGGATATCATAGAAAGCATTCACAGTCGTTTCTACGGTCACTGATCAAAAGCACATTCATTCAGTAAGGGATTTATCCTCAAATCAAAGTAGTGTAACCCCTTATACAAGCCTGAAAACTCCTCCTTTCTTTCTGAGCCCAGCCTCATTTCCATTTGGTTATGCTATACGCTAGTACTTGTTGCGGGGGCAGGCCATAGACCTACTAAGTCGCTAGCTATAATTTGCTCAAGTGTGAAAGCGCCTACGGAAGGTCCTGCACATAAAAAAGATTCCACTGCAGAGACCTTTTAAAGCCTCTGACGACCGACCACATGCAACTCTTGCCTGGGGCCAGCAATAGCTACCCACCGTCTCATCTCTTTCTCCCCAAGCAGAGCAAAAACTATGAAAAACGCCCAGAAGACAGAGATTGAGGAGTTTACTATTGGACTGATAAGGTTATCACATATCTGACCCGAGAAGAGATACAGAAAGAGGGAAGGATGAAGTTTACGATCGACTCCCCAACTGACCAATTCGGACTTTTCTGCCTCGAACGACCCGGTCGGTCACAAGAATCTCACTAAAAGCTCACATGCCGGAAGCACCCGTGGGGTAAAGAACATTAAGATTGGATGGTTATAAAGCCAGTCCAGAAGACCAAGATCTGCACCTTTCAACACTGCCGCCCAGGAAACAGGATTGGCCGAAACCAGGCGCATAAAGCGTAGCAGATTAAACCGATTCCCGAACACTCATCGTTCCCAGCATCTCAAGTGGACAACAGTCGCGATCTATTGATGACCGAGTTATCGAATCACTGATTCCAGCTATATCCGATTCCATTCCTCTCCCCATTCCTCTCCCGAGCGATTCCATTCCTCTCCCGTTGGTCGAGCGATTCCCTTCCTCTCCCGTTGGTCGAGCGATTCCCTTCCTCTCCCGTTGGTCGAGCTTCCTCACGTTTAGCGAGCGAAACGAGCCTTCAGACGCCTATGGCCTGCACGCACGAATGCGGTATTCGGAGTTCTATTTTGATAGATAGAGATAGACAGGAACTAAGTACTAAGGGAAGACCGGTGGGCTTACCCATCTTAGTCTATACTTCTCTTTTCCATAGGACCAAGGGTTGCTTTCATTCGAAGCGTGTGTCCAAGCTCGTCATGAGGGACGCGTGGGATCTTCTCAATTCCCAGCGTGAGGAATAAGACGCGAATGAACCACCCAGCATCTACTATTACTGACCTTTCGAAGTCAATTGTCCGAGGTAAACAGCTTCCTATATATCATCCAGACGGGCAGCCATGTTCAAAAAAACCATTCTCTATCCGAACCGGGAAAGAGGTACGAAAGAGAGTTTCAGCCATCTTTGATTGAATGGACTGAGACCGAGGAACTGCTATCTTCATACTACCTATCTCGGCTCGGCCTTTCTCTTTCTAAGAACCCCTTTGGTCTGGTTTTCTATTTTATTAGATTCTGGTAGTAGTATGGTAAGGGCTAAGACTAAGGAGTCTAGCCGGTTGAGGTACGGAATTCGGACGTGTTTCCTACCACGGGGATGACCCCTACTTAGACTTATTGTGATGTGTTCTATGTTCTGGTCTCAGCCCGGGTCCTTGTAGGCTTCAGCTTTCAAGTCCGTACGAGGATACCGTTTCAGTTCTTTTTTTTCGTTCCTTGTGTCTATCTTTTCTGAAAGGTGGGTCCTCATAGTGGCGAAGAGCCCACTAGGCAGTCATCTTTGATCCTTTCCGATCCTTATCTTTCACTTGGTGTTACCTATTCTCAGACATCAAAACCGGCTTTGGCATCGAATTCGAAAAGTAGGCACTTTCTTTAGCTTGAACTTCGACTTAGGTTTCGACTTCAGCCTCGGTTCTCTCTTTCTTATTCTTCATCCCCTTTCCTTGGAGCTCCCGAAACGGATCCTATATTTTGCAACCGGGACAACAACTTCAAATTAAAAGGCGAATGCTGTCGGCATTATCAATCATACCATACATATAATAGAGAAATCACTGATAATGATTGCTAGCAGATGTTCTGAAATACGGTCTTTATCAAGTATACGATAATGGGGAATGCTTGTAACTATACTTCACTTCTCCAGGTAGCCATTAGCCAACTGTACACTCCCCATTCTGTCGGAAACCTGCCGTAGAACCGCTTTCTCTCAAAATGGATGACCCCTTCTTTGGTTAACTCAGATGAACCGGGCATGTCTCCCGAACACCCGGTGAAGAAATTCAAATGTCAAATTGCATTTGAGGTTTTTGATAATGAACAAACACATTGTGAACATACAATCAAGTGTTATATGAATCTCACTCCTCAAATCAAAAAAGAATTCTGAAAGCAGACGGGATGACTTATCTTGTAATACATAAATTGAACTGGCTTTTTAGGCCAATAGGCCGTGTCCTGTCCGAGATTGTGGGTCGTACCAGGGTGAACTCGTTTGGTCTTGCTATTGGCCGCCTGTCCGTCAGTTCAGTCTCCATAAACGAAGAAAAGAAGAGGAGTCTACTCAATAAACAAAGGGGAAGAGCGTCCTATTCCGCACCTTTCGAGCCGTAAGAACATAGGAAGGTGGTCCATTTAAGCGAGAGGGGTTTTTGTTGCCCTATCTATACCTAATTAAGCCAAAAACAGAAGCAGATAAGTCACATCCCTCTCCATAAAAAGCTGGATTACCCGTTCTATCATTAGCATTAGGGGTTGGTCTTGTTGAGAATTTCTATTTGAATGAGAGGCAAAGTATCTAAAGCAGCCCATCTCTCGATCTCAAATTGGAGGGATTTATTTAATTGATTTACCCGTTCCCTTTTCAGCTACCGAGACTAGAGGAGAAGAGTCGAATCCCTACCTATAGGCTGCTCGAAGCCCTACTATATTATATAAAAGAAACTCGCCCACTTCCGTCTACTAAGGCATTTGGTAGCGAGAGTAAATCCATTCCGAACGAATAATACGTGTTCACTCCCCAAAACTAAGGGACCTTGGAGGCTGGAACAGCTAGCGCGGAAAAGCAGAAAAGAAAGCCCAAAAGGTACAACCCTAATCATAAAGAACCGAAGGACCTGCTCGAAAGAACCAAAAGGGCAATAGGAACTGGATAGGGAGAAGTGGAATGCTTAGGAGTTATCCTGCTCGGGGATAGGAATAGAGGTCATTAGCCGCTATTGGTCCCTCCTCGGAGGTTGGAATAGCATTTGAGTCAGCAGGTTCATTGGTTGCCCTTCGGTGGGAATAGATTCCATTGAGCGCTTCACTGGCCCCTTTGAGAGATGCAGAATTAGAAGTTGATGGCATTGGATCGGATCCACTCGACAGAGAGTAACCTGGAGATGCCCGCTGATGGATCGGATCAAAGGAGTGGTTGCCTTCTGTTCTGGGAAAGAGCCTGCGCCTAACCCGTCCTTCACTCTTCCATTAGGTAGGGAAGCACCTCTCAGGCTGCACCCGCTTAGTCAGTAGGGTAGAAAGAATGGGGAAGGGCAGAGTGGGAACAGTCCACCTTTAAGCTATACTCCAATCCACTTCTTTATAGGTGTCCAAGCTACTTGACGATAGAAGGCACTATCGCCGAGTTCAATCTCAAGTTACGAAGAAAGAGACGAGATCTTTACCTGTTGGATATCCGCCTACCTCCCCGTATCAAAATCGTACACCGAGTACTAGGAGTAGGCCGACCCAGCCGCCCATGCCTTTTCTCTCTCACTGAATTCAAGGGCGTATTTGAAAGCTTAGAATTCGAATGGATTCTATATGGAATACCTGACCTAGTGGTAGGTAGAGAAACTTAGTTTCCCATCTTTTTGTTAATCTTTGTTTTTGTGCATCTCGATTGTTCTGTTTGGGTTGGGGCCAGCCCCCCCCTTGCTTATACTTATAGAAGTGCCAGCGCCCTTGAACAACATTCTTTTCTCTATCTGCGAGGTCCAATCACTTAAATTAAATAAAGTAACGGAAATGCAGAGGTATTCCAGTTCCATAGTCTCGTCCTGAATGAGCGATTGGGGCTCGACTAAAAGAAAGAGAGTGAAACTATCTTAGTTATTAGTTAGGCTGATCTCCGCTTCTATCATCCCGGTGGGAAGAATCCGAATCTAGGCAGGGCGAGTCAGAAGGAGAAACTTCCAATAGCTCAAACCAGCTACAAAATCGCTTTTCAAACACTTTCTGTGTTTACTACCAGTGGTTGACTTTCTCAAGTCCAGTGGTTTACCGATAGTTACTTGTTGATAGGCCGTTTTCGTGCGTTTTATGGCCGATTAGAGCGAGGGCAAGGGGTTCTTGCTGCTTTCTAAGCGAGGATCGAAAGAACTTTAGCCAACCCGTGATATGGTATCCTAACAGTCGAGCCAACCTTTCTCATATCGATAATCGATACAATTGAGGCATACCGACTTAACGGCGTCAAGCCTATCGTCATACCTATACCTATACCATTGGGGAATACCAATACTGAGGAAGAACCGAGAATTACACCGATCAACTCCTCAACTTAACTGCGTCAATTCACCTTAACGGCGAACCTATACTGAGTCATACCGATACGCTACATACCTAAACTAAAAATATACATACAAGATTTTTTCAGAGGTCAGTAGAGTGGCCCGGTTCGATCTTGATGCACCCATTTGAAGTGATAAAAGCTGGTTTCTTCTAACTTGACCTTAAAGGATCACTTTGACAACCTTGCTTAACTGCGAAAAAGAGAAAGCATTGGGATGGATATTTACTTGCAGCAGCCCCCTCTATGATAGCCACACTTTATTTAAATCAAAAGAAAGATGAAAGCCAGCTAGCTTAGCAACACTTTACAAGGAAGGGCTGGCTTGGCCGGTGAACTACTACTACTAGATAGCTACTTCGGCCCACTACGGGCTATCCCTGCTTCTCTGGAAGCTACTTTCTAGTGCTTTCCTTTCACATTCCATCTCCCTGTAATACCCCTTCCTTAACTCAGTCAATTGCGTCGACTCAACTACTGTCTGTGTGAGTAGCCATGAAGAGCGGGAACCACTAAAAGTTGACTCGAAAGTGGGCATCGGTTGAACTGCTATGAAGGAACAACCAGAGCGGGAACTACCACAACTGCTGGGGTTCACTGCCCCCATATGGAGTTCCTTTTCACACCCGAGAGTAGCTGACCTAGGCGAGGAAGGGGGAAACTAAGAACTAGCTACTAAGCTCGGCTGGGGCTTTCTTCCATACTCACGTCGACCCTCCATTTAAGAATAATAATATTCATGCAAAGAAGATTGAAGATTCTAACAAAGAAGAATTTCATCTACTTATGTGATTCTTCTCAACTGCCTTATTAGTTGGCCTCCTAAGAGATCTTTTGCATCACTTAGCTGTATCAGAGAGATTGAATGTTGAGGAATCCCCGATCAGTCCATATTAGCTCTTGGGTCAATCTGGTCAACTGAACGAAGTCAATCCGAAACAATTACAATCTTGAGGTTTATATGGTTTGACTCATAGAGGAAGCTATGGGTTAATTACATCAATCCAAGACCGAGCCAATTGGGGGTGGAATAGAGGAAGCAAAGCAACCACAATTACAAGATTTTCTTTCGTAAGACCGCTAATAAGATCTCGCAGGAAGGATTAAGCTAACAAAATGAATCAATCACTTCAGGACAAGAAAGCGGGCATTGATGCTGCAAAGTAGGGATGGGCTAGCGATAGCACTCCGGCCTGACTACAGCTTTTGTGTTATTCCGAGGGAGGCTATACCGAATCAACAGACTATTCAGAATAAGAGAAAGCCAAAGCAGGTGCTAAAGTGAAGCCTAAGTCAAGGTCTTTTTAACCACCGTAGTAATCTTAGCAGTCGGCATCAAGTCCAGATTGAAATCCAGATAGGCTTCCACGACGAGTAGACATATGAAAGATTGAAACATACAAAAGGGGTGAATCCATTAATTGGCCTAAACGCTTTCCCTCCACGAAAGGGGCCACACGCCCATTGGGTATCCTTCAGTTCAGCTTCCCCCTCGCCATCATTGTCACATGTCCATAATTCTAGGGTCCTGCGAGCAGATGTATGATTTGTTGAAGCCGAAGCCACATATGATAATAGATTGTTCGCAGATTCCGAGCTTTCGTAAACCATAATTGCCCTTCCATGAAATAGTGATTGAATTCAATCCCTTTTGCTAGTGTGGATATACCCTATGTCGGGCTGATCCCAGGAAAGTCCCACGTTCCTAGTAAGCGGGGTCACAGTGGATTGTGAACCCCGATACCGTAGTTTAGAGAGGTGGCGCGGTCTGGTCCCATCCTACACTAAATTGTTTCTCAAAGAAAGGGATAGGAGTAAGCGCCTCAAGCGCTGGGGCTTACAATAAATAGTATGTTGAATCTCGACCAGGCTCGTGTCCATTTGAAACTGGCGTACTCTTTCTTTGCTTCTGGGTTAAAAGAGTACGTATATCGGACCCTCTTTAGCTTCTTTTTAGCTTCCTTCGAATGGAGCGTAGCTGTTCCCTGGAGGTTGCCGGGGTTGATATATTTCTGCCAGGCCAAAGAGGAAGTACTAAATGTCGTCTACGAAAGAGAGAGCTGTTGACTGATAGAAGGAATAGAGGGTAACACAGTCCTTAGTAATCTGATAATTTGTTCTTTCTGGTAGCAATAGCTCTTTCCAATATGGTCAAGCGACTCCGTTCTCTCCTTAGCAGTCGACTCACTTCCGTTCCTTCTCGTCCACTAGTTCTTTCGAGTCCACCCGCATTCCATTAGGTTCCGTTCCGCAAGCAGACATACTATTGGCAGAAGCCAACGAAGGAAGCCGTTAGGCTGGACCAATAGGGAGAGAGGAGAGGGCGAAGCAGCAGCATATGATAATAGATAATATAGGTAAGGTCGGTGGGTAGGAGTTACCAAGTGAGTAGTCCAAAGTGAACAGATTAGAGTACGAACCCTCGGTTAGTTTTTCTAGAAAGCCTATGCACTGAAATAGGGGAACCCTCCGGAGAGACGGCCCAAAAAAGAAAGGGAAGAACCTAGCTACTGGAGAGGGCAAGGCCTTAAGCTCAAACTCGCAGGATGCTCGCTATGTCTTAGTCTTAAACTAGACATTTCTAAAGCCTTTGATAAGCTGAAATGGCCTTTTCTTCTCAAGACCCTGGCCAAGATGGGCTTCTTCTCAGAATGGATTGAGCTGGTCCAGCAGTGTGTCTGCACATCGAGAGGTTCGGTCCTGATAAACCGTGAACCCTGTGGCTTCTTCTCCCCTCCATGTGGCGCCAGGGGGACCCTCTTTCCGCCTATCTATTCATCATTGCAGAAGAAGTTCTAAGTCAGAATCTCACTCAAATGGTATGGTATCTCGAGGTTTGATTACTCCGCTCTCGGTTCAGCCAGGTTATGACCTGGTTTGCCATTCATTTGTTTTTTTCGGACGAAATTTGACTTTTCATGCTTCTGCGCATTGATTGGATTAAAAAAGGTATCTTACTCGTGATCAACGATTAGGCTACGCAGATAGTTTCATGCTTATCCGATGCTTTCCTGATCGATCAATTGTTCTATTTGTTTTTTAGTCCCGTACCCGTAGGCGATGACTCCACTGTTAGCCAGCGAGCCTTCATGTTAGCACTCTCAGGAAAGAAAGCCATCGGTACAACAATTGAAAAGGCAACACGCAGGAACCCTTGACTGCCGCCAGCAACTTTTATAGAGCCCAATAGTGGCTAGGCTTCGTACATGGCTTCAATTCAATCATTCTCTCCGGCTTTGAAAGGAATGAAGCAAATACGGGTCATGAATGCCTTCCTCCCTTCCTTTATCTCTGCCTGGTTCTTTCTCTCGTTCTCTTGTGCGGGCCCTATCTGATCCAATAGTCGATTCAATACCCCACCCTCGCTTTAGTCGCTCAACTGCCAACCCGACCCTGCCGCCGATTCGGGAGAGCGAGATAGTGGGCCGAATAGCAGAAAGAGTTGAGTGATCAGCTATCGGGAAAAGAATATCTCCAACTATTACAAATACCGGATTTGAGGTGACCACAGGTTGCTTAGGAGGGTCTATTTCAATGACACCATCATTTCATAACTTTTGGATCTGATCTTTAAGAACTCAACAATCTTCTATCGAATCGGATGACTAATAACCCGATGGAAGACGCAGTATTTGGGATCTCCTACTCGTCCCACCTTATCCGGTCTCTTAGGTTCGGGAAAGCTCGATCAACCCTTGCTCTAATAAAGAAAAGATGTGAAGAAATCTTCAACATCCTCATTTCTAAAGGAATATTCTTTTGATTTTTGTTTTTTTAGGGTCTTAACATTCCCTTTACCTTTTTCTTTCTCTCTCTGCTATCCCATCCACCTATCAGACTGGGAGAAGTCAGTATCGAGGCAAGGTCGGAATGTTGGCTGAGCGTAGACTAGTCTGTTCAGGCAGTCACAGGCTCGCTAAAGCTAAAAACTTCTCACTGACTACTTAACGAAAACATAAAAGTGCGAAATCCTCAACTTCAAATACAAAGCGAGCTGGGACGGGGTTGCCTTAGCTACTATGGTGTACATATGCCAGGAATCGCACCATAGCCGGAGTCGATCGAGTGAGGATAAACCTACCTACCTTGGGGGAGGGCCAGATCTTGATGTAGAAAGGAGCGAAAAGCCACTTTACCGAGAGGTGAAGGAGCGAAAAAGCTGAGGCGGAGAAGGAAGCAGAATATCTTTCGGTTTACCAGATGGTTAGTGGGCGGTGTGAAGTAAGCTCTAACAATCGATGCGGCTAAAGGAGCCTGCTTTGGCGGCCCTACGAGGAAGTCTTTCCCATTCAAAGTAAGCTTCAAGCCTCCGGCAACCGCCTATCCCAGTGGGAAATTCATTCCGGATGGAACTAAATATTGAACATTTATAGGCTTCGGAGGATGTAGATTCGGCAAATGATTACTCTTCTTCAGGTGCAGATGAGGCTTATGGGGAAGAGGAGGCAAGGGCTGACGCTTAAGCATCGGCTAGTGGAACCACTCCTGTCCTTCTTTCGTATCCGAGGTGGGCTCTTTACACATATGATATGGAGGTCTAGTACGGTGAACAAGTAAGGTAGGGGCTCTTTTGATATGGGGGTCTCTTCGATTAGGCGAACCAGCCAGTCCAACTAGGCCAAAAGACAACCGTCCACTCCTTTTCACGGCTTTAGCAAAGCGGGTCCAAAACGTCGGTTTTTAAGGGGAACCTGAAGATTAAGCTGCTGGTGAGGCTTTGAGGAAGTGCCTCAATCTCACGGGTTTAGGTCGAGGTCCTATTACCTTCTTCATTGAAGTCCAAAGCTGGGGACCGGTCGATAGACTGACTTACTTATTAAATTAAGTCATGTTCTTCGGATAACATAGATCATAAGCTCCTAACCTCCGTTCTCCAATCCTATGTAGGTGAGGAGAATCCATCTTTTTGCAATAAGATAGTGTTGGTAACTCCAATCTTAGACAAAAAGGTAAAGTAAATTCTTATTCAAACCACACTAAAGGGATACCGGCAGCCCCCTCTCTTTATTATTGCAGAAGCAACCAAGCAGGAATATACGTGTAGGTACACATTTCTGTGTTATTCTGTCAAGCTAGGCTCTGGGAAAGGCTGTACGCAAAGGTTTGAGCCAGGGTCGGTGGACAGGGGTAGCACTCGGTCCACTTCGGGGCAGCCCCTTAGCTAGCGCCCATTTTGATTTGTAAGAGGTGGTAGAGGATAGGAATCGCCCGTTTCGGGTCGGTTCCTTGGCCGAGGGGTCCTGTCATCATGGGTAGTGGATGGGGTTGGATGAAATAGCTATGCGCTACGGTGCTCGGTGCCGAAGTGAGCTTAGCCGCCCTAAGTGGCGGATTCTTCCTTACTTTAGCTGGTCGACAAACTGAATTGCACTTGGTCTGAATCCTAACTCGAGGAAGGGTTCGCTTGTGCTTAAGTATGGCAGGTGGAAAAAGGCATGAGGATGAGGAGAAGGGTATCGAGAGAGCCCTTTTTTCTATGGGGAAGGAATCAAACGAAGCCGGACAAGTTTATTATCACGATGTCAGACAGGCCGCAGGCAAAAAGAGAATGAAACCTGATACTAAGACAGACCTTGACTACGATTTAACTAAGCATCATCTATCGGTCAGATCGATTACTCTGATGGATGGACCACAAGTCCGTTTTTGGCTTGCCACGTTACGTTAAGTAAGGATCATCACCTTTAGGTAGAGGAAGTCCCCTCCGCAGAGAATGATCGCTCGAAGACTGAGAAGATAGAATCATATGTTTTAAGCATCGGTTGCGACATCGAATGAGACTTATCCAGGGAGCAAAGACGGAGGTTGTCTTTTGTCTTTGAAGGAGTCGAACGCAGCCTAAAAAGACGCTACGAAGCGGTCGAGGGTTGAGGGCGAGTGGACAGTTAGGCGGCTACTCTCCAGCCTTGGAATAAGACAGGACAGAAAGAAGAGCATACCGCGCCATTATGAGGCTAAATCGAGTCGCTGTCCAATCAACTAAAGTAAGTAGCTGATGTCGTCTTCTTTTGCTCTTCCAGTTCGTAAAGGATCTTAGCCTACACCGGTTACCGACCTCCGTCTATCCCTCCTTTTTCTTTTGTTTTGGCGGGGTGTATGTATCGATGCCTTTCTTTACAAGAAGAGCCTCGAAGAGCGGTTAGTAGGTAGCGACAAGACCACTGATCATATCTTACGATTGATTCAATAAGGACTTCACCTTATGTCTGAGTGTAGAGTCGCATCAATGGCGATCTCGTTTCTATTCCTCAAGCCCGCATGTTTTATTGAAAGTTTCAAAAAGAATCAAAAACCCGTGGGTGTCAAGTGGGAGGGCGGATTAGGGGAAGTCAAAGGAGGGGAGGAGGGAGGAAATATTCTTTAGTAGAGAGGGGATTGCAAGCAACCTATTAACAACAGGAGGACTCCCGGCAAGTACATGATGTCAGTTCGGCTCGGAGCCATTGGGGCACTATACCAAATCGTCTGACTAATGAAGCCAGCTGTAATGTAATGTAAATGTAAGTGTAAGAGCAACTCGCAAAAATCTTTAGTCGTAGGAATAATATCGAGGGGTGTTTTGGTGTGAGCTTGCCGTGGACACTCCTGGACGTTGCACAGGCGAAAGCGGACCTCCATCAACTCTGAGGTGGGCATATACCTTTTTCTAAATTGACCCATTGTTACCCACACAGATGCCAATGCCGATGTGTTATCAGCCAGGGCGAAAAAAAAGACAACAACAACAGGTCGAAATCGGAAAGATAAGTATTTTAACCAAAGAAGAAAGGAAAATCGAATTTGCTTCCGGAAGACAGTCTGGATTAGCACAACTATTGGGAGACCTTCACGGGCAAGGCTCCAACCTCAAAGCCTGTGCCCTACTTGCTTCCTCTTTAGTGAAGGCGGAGTCGTCCCATTCACTCCACTTACTTTTGGGCTCTCCCCTGCCCTTACTCTGATTCTTATCGCACGAACTCAATCTTATATAAGATAAGCCAACTCCCCGGCATTCTTTGGAGTCGATCTGCTAACATTGATGCCAACCCAAGCAAGATAAGGCCTAGAACTTTCTATGGATTTGCCGTCTCCGTAAGCAATGGAGAATGGAGGGGAGGACTCTTTCTTACTCCTAGAGTGGAGCGGTATCCTTTGAAAATCCCAGATACTGCATTCTAGATCGAAGCTTCTGCCAAATAAATGAGTGCTCGAAACTCGATAGACGATTAGGAGAAAACATCAACGTAAGCGACAACATCCCCTTCAGTGGTAACCACCGATGGCGCGGAGGAGTCTGATGTTAGTCTTGAATTGTCTTCTAAAACTGAGACTGTGGAATCCTTTTCCAAAAATTATGTCCCGGAATCTAAAGCTGAGGTTGTTTTTTGGTCGAGGTAGCACAGGAGACCCAATAGAGTGCCCACCGCCAAGGAATCAATATCTGTCTCCGATCTTCTTCTCCAATCATCTGGTTATGGTGGCGCAAAGTTCTCTATCGCTCTTATTAAGCTTTTCTTCTGTTAGAGTCTAGTATAATGCTGCTTAACTGGATTGCTGATATGATACCACTTATATATATGCCACCCACTCAGTATCTGATATCGCTCCTGCCGCGGAATTCGATGTTGTAGAGGAATTTTCTGTCCCCCAGTTAACCGAAAATGCCTGCTTTTAGAGAGAACACAGGGGAGCAAAGCAAATAGAAGAAATTCAAACAATTTAGAAAGCCATCCTTCACGATACCATTATGAATTCAGTTCAAGCTTCACAGAACCGTCTTTGTCAATGAAAAGAGATCCTAATGAAAAGTTCATTGCTTGTCCTGTCCCCTCTTTCTTGAAACGTGCTGGTTAAGTCGAATTCAAGTAAGAACCTCACAATTTTCTTTCCAAAGAGGGATAGTCCTTTCTTTCATACAATCACACTTCACTTTCGAAACGGAAAGAATTGACAGAACGGAATCTTCTTCAAGCAGAGGTGCGGAGATACTCGACTAAGCCCCTCGACAGAAACCTCTTTCATCACAGTCTTGTAGTAGAACTCGACTAAGCAAAACACTTGCAGAGTTTCATTCAAAGAGCTGACGTTGCGGTTCTCTTTCGACTTCAGGTTGCAGGAGAGTATGGGAGCTGGCTATACTAATAAGTAGTAGAGGGAGAACTCGCCCAAAGGTTCATTCCTTCCCTACCCTTATAGGTGTGTTGACAAAGGTTTGGTGTAACCCAACAAGGAAGGGGCACATTGCTAGAAGGACACATTGCCACTCTTACCATTACTGAAAGCAAGGTTAGCGTCCTACCTTCTTCTTTGTTTCCGTTCTTTCTTCCCGCTAATGGAATACCAGCTTCTGAGTGGAAAAGAGAAGAGCTGCAAGACCAGATACCTGAGAATCAACCGGGCAGAAGAATTTATAAAAAGAAGCTGACTCTCTTTCGAAAGACCGGATACAGTTAGATCGAATTCTAGCACATTAAGCTCTTTCAAAATCCATTCTTCTAAAACTTAAAAAAGACTTGCTGCGCTTATTCCCACAGCTGATTCTTTCTTTCATCTGCACCTGTGAAGGGACATTACAGACGAGCTCTCGAATGTCTTGTGCAGGTGAATTGTTACATCTCGGATCCTCGCCAGGAGGAAGTTAGTTCATGCCGAGAGCAGTCCTCCTCTAAAAGTGGAAGGGCTTAGATGAGACCTAGATTAAGTAGTAAAGTTCTCCAAAAGGAAAATGGCATTTAGGAATTCCGAGGAAATTGATGGACAGAAGGCGAAGGAAAGGAAGAATCACCCCTCGGGGATAAGGGTTTACAGGTCTACCCCGACCAAGCCATAGCTCGCACGGCATAAAAGCTTTGGTCCAGACCTAGAGGTGACCGGCAATGGAAAAGCTTAGGCCAACTAGCGGATCAAGAGGTGCTCTTTGATCAAAGAGACCATCCTGGGGCAGGCGTCTCAAGCCAACCAAGAATAGACAGGATGAAAGAATCTCTGATTGACATAGTTACCTATGACGAATATCCTCCTCTTGCCACCTCCCTCTAACGAGAAGAGAAAGCAGGCCTATCACAGGTGGTACACCAAGATCATCACACGAAGCTAGGACCGGACCTATAGTTCTTTTAAACTGGTCTCAGTCCATAATGCGCCCGAGAACTCTTTATTCATCGGGTCCAGCGCCTATCTCACTCGGTGTGGGCACAAGCACCCTGAGGACCACTCTTTGCCTTGTGCATGACAATAGACAAGCAAGACTGTTCGTCTAGTGGTATCCTGTATCTTATATAAGATCTGTGTCCTTACCCTATGCATGGTATGTCTAGAGTGAGAGATCTATTCTAGCCGTTACAGAGCTTGCCCGCTTAGGGAATTTGATTCTCACTTGAGAGATGCGATATATAAAGAATAGGTTATATCAGTGAATCCGATCTGGGCAGCTAGGCTAGGAAGGTAGCGGGACGAAGAAGAACAGGTTTCACGAATGGGGAATGCTTGGGGGAGTTCCGACATAGGAAGGCGCCCGGAGGTTTTTCTTCCTCTACTTTAACCTAAAGGTTACCCTCATTTAAATGAACTTCTCCTGTCAACAAAGAAGAAAACGGATGCCGCGCAAGGGCTTTCGCGTTCGGCCTGCTTCGATTATACACACAATTAATGAGCCGGGGCCTAAAAAAAGATTTCCAGTTTAGGAAGAGAGAAAGTCTAATTAAGCTATATATACTGGAATTTCACTCTTTAATATGAATGAGGAGAGTGGGAGACTCAAAAGTAGTGGCAGGAAGCAGCACACCAGTAAGCTCGCTTCCTTCTTTTAAATATTCCAATCGGTCCAGAAATTTGTAAACAAGCAAAATAGACACACCAAAAAATATTTCTTTTCATTTTATATATCCTTTAGGTGTATAGACGAAATAGCAATTTGAAAGTGGGTTTCGAAATGAAATAGTTTCTCGCTATATGAGAATGAACTCAACGATTTCACATGCTTTCTCGCGAGGGGAAATACTCATATTAAAATAGTTGATCATAAAATGAACAAAGCCTACAGACTTGTGAGTACGCCCACTTACTGTTCACAAACTAACTTCAATCACTCCCGAGCCACGAGAGGAGTTTGCCTAGAATCTGTATGCGAGTCCGGGAAGGCAGGTCCGGCACTACGCGGTGATAGACCGAAGGTATGGGCTTTCAGTTCACATGCGCTACTTCGGGGCCTAAACCGTCAGCTTCAAATATTCTGCTCACCCACATGCCGTGCTGATCCATATGTTCCACGTGCTTCCACTGGCCAAACCAACCCTAACTCGTTTTGCTTTCTCTGTGCTTGTTTCATACTACTATCATCCTCCCTGCTCCATACAAGCCCTACGCTCTCGCATGCTTTCATGGTTAGATCACGTGTTGTCACCTCTTCCCTACAACCCATGACACGCCCTGCCCTCAAAAACTAGAACTGGGCCCTTACAATCTTAGGCTGACCAGCATTGTATTGATCTAGTTCCAGGTGCTGTCCTTCCTTTCCTTCTCCCAGCCCTCTCCAATGCTCTAGAATATGGTTGCTTCCGTCAGAGCTTGATTGCTGTTCAATTAGTTGGCTACTATTAATTCAATTAGTTGGCCACTATTAAATAGTAGATACTAGACCTTCGAGCGACGTCTAAAGGTTGCTTTAGTTAATCCTAAAAAGAAGGTTGTTAAGCTTTCGGTTTCAATGCCAGGAAACTCAGCTTTATAAGGCAGAGCATTCTTTAGTTCCGGAGGGAGCGAACCCTGGTTAGCTGTCGATGTGTGGCTAGTTCTGTTGAACTTTGCTTCTTATTCTTGCACTTGCATATTCTTCTCTTTATTCACTTGCAGCATCTAGCCTTTCTTTGAAAGTGATTCCCATGTCTTAGATGGAAAGTCAAGGCAAGGGGAAGGCTAGCTGAATCGAGAGAAGTAGGTACTAAGTCGACCATAGGGAGAGAGAGGGCAGAGCTCATTCGTTGAAGGAGAGAGGATGAAAGAAAGGACAGAGCTCATTCGTTGAAGGAGAGAGGATGAAAGAAAGGACAGAGCCAAGGGTTGAAGCTTAGAGAAAGACTTACAGTTTGACCTTAGTAAGTTCACTTAAAGAAAGTCAGTCTAGTTAAAGGTAGGTAGTGCATGAAAGGGATTCTATAGGTGCTCACATTCATGGCTTTATAAGATGTTGAAACTCACTGGTTCTATGCTCATTTGGTAGAATCTTTGGGTAAGGCCTGGGGATGCTCTTGAGAATGAGGGATAGGGAGGCCCCAGTTGAACCATCAGGCTTCTTCTTAATGCGGAAAATCCATTTGCAGCCAATAACTTTTTGATTAGGATGAGGTGGAACCAAATCCCATGTACCATTTTGTACCAGAGCATTAAACTCAGTGGCCATACAAGCGCCTCTCGCCTATTTTGATCCTGTAAAAAGCTTGAGAAAGACATGAGGGAACCACATCAATAGACATAGGGTCTTTGGTAGAGTGATTTAGCACCTTGGGCTTAAGGGTCTTAAAATGGTTTGACTGCGAGTGGTCATAGGGTGGATTCTTGTAGGGTGATTTTGTACGGGTTGGAGAGTTGTGGTGGTGATGGTGTCTCACTGAAATGGAATGCCACTAGTTCCACTATCAGCTTGCTTCTCCTATCAACATGACTTACTCCACCTATCAAACCCATTCGAACAGAGGCCTTCTTGCTCTTCCTCTTTTCCTTACTTGAGTAACCGATGAAAGTCTGCTTTCCCTTCTCGCTTTCAGGAGGTCTGGTTTCAAGCTCTTACTTGCCCTTACTGGGAGTCTGTTTTCTTTTCTCGTTCAATCAGATCTTTCCCGGTCTTCTCTTTTGCAGTCGATCTTAGCCTCCGGGGACCGGCTCGTCTATAAAGAGTCGCACTTTGGGCGGAGCTTTCTCGATCCAAGACTGCAAAAGAGAAGCACACAAAGAAAAACCTAGACAAGAAAGAGAGAAGCCTTGAAGATATCTTTTACCCACTCAAAGGCACTGAACTCCAACCAAATCTCGACAAAGCACAGCAAGAAAGACACACTGAAAAGAGACAGAGAAAACGGAAAAGAGGAAGATGAATCAAACAGAGAAAAGTACAGAAACAACCGTACTTCTACCTTTCATCTAGAAATGAGAATGATTCTCTTTCGTATAGTTTAAGTATATAACTGTGAGAAATCTCATCTAATATCATCAGTAGTGAATGAATATAGAACTGTGAGAAATCTCATATAAGTATATGTTTCTCTTCCTTGAGATAAATAGGTATCTGTCCTTTCCAGTCCTTTCGAATCAGACTAATAGACGACTATCCGTAGATGTACCCTTGAGAATAATCCGTAGCTTTCCGTGGATGTCCATTCGAGGACTGATCTAATAAATCGAACTATCGAATCTGCTTCTTGCTGGCTTGCTAGAGCAGCTAGACTGGCACTAGCTCCTAGCCTTTTTCAGCGGTATCCTGTGATCTGAAATTGAAATGTGCTGTCGGAAGATAGATAGCATGATACCCTTGCCCGGACTTTATATACCTAAGTATCCTGTAAACTGCATCTAAGTGTTCTTTTCTGGGCTTCTCCATGAATTGACTCACAACACAACCAGCATATGCAATGTCCGGTCGGGTGATTGTGTAAGGTATATCAACCGTCACAATCAGTCTCCTATACACCGTAGCATCAACAAGATCACCATCCATGTCATGAGTCAAACTTGACTCAGAAAAAACAATTTAGTTTGGCGTGATCCGTTCATGCCCATCCTTATTTGTAATGATCTTCTTTTCTTGGTTATGTGGATGGATCAATCTTTGCACCATCCAAGACCTTTCTTGATAGAGACTCTGAAAAACCTAAGTATATTGAGTGGCTCAAGATGGATCAGTTTCTTCTCAGTTGCCTCAAAGGCACTTTGTAGCCCAGCGCGCAAGTGCTCAAGTTCTGGGTCTTCTATTTCATCCTCTCTCCGGCCAGCTTCAGATCGAAGAAATCAGCGATAGCTTGACCTTTAATAGCGGAGGAGTGCAGACAATATCGCAAGCGAAGTAACCACTTGGCTGCACGTCCTGATAGGGCAGGTTGGGATAATAGATATCTGACCAGGCTAGCTTTAGTCATAAGTCGAACAGAATGAGCTAAAAGAGTTTGCCGTAATCTTTGAGCAGCAAAGACTAGGGTAGGGTTAGGCAATTTCAGCACGAGAGTAGTTCAACTCAGGCCCTTTCAATATGCGGCTGAGATAGTAGACAGGCCTCTATAGGCCTGATTCGTATTTGTCTTCTTGAGCAAGTCACGCACCTACTCTCCATCGTCGACATATACAAACAAGATCAAGGGATTTCCTTGCTGTGGAGGCATGAGTACCCGAGGTTCAAGTAGTTTTTTTAACCAAGTCAAAGGCTGATTGCGCCTCGGCAGTCCCCTCTGACTCTTCGGTTTCATGAATCATCCAAATCGGATGCTCGGTACGGGATGAGTTCTTTGGGCATAATACGTTCTACTCCTTTGTTCGACACTGATTATCAAGGGTTCGCACCTTTGTATCATTACGGGAGGGCCTGCTTCACCCGGAGAAATGAAGAATGGGGACAAGGCTACCTGGACCGCTGACTGTTCTCCGAACGGCTGTGAACAAGAAGGAGAAAGGCCTATTGTTATTGTGAAAGACGGGGACCACAAGCTTCCTATCAGACCAAGGCCAGTAAAGCATGAGGAAATTCTTCAGTAGATTAACCTGATTAGGGATGACTGGATTGACTGACTGAACCGAGGTAAGTAGTTCGGCTAAGCCGGAAGAAAGAAATGTTAATATATAGAAGTAAGAGAGGGAGTTCAAGTTAAGGAATGATATAGAGATCGGGGTGGGTAGGTATCCCCAATTGCATTAACCAAGCAACGTATACAGATAGAGATGAGCGTTTGCGCATTGATACCGATACAAAGACAAGGGAAGGAGATTCACCCTTTGCCATAGACCTATTGCAAGAGCTTGAAGACCGTTTATTGAACAGAAAGGCCGGCAGGGCAGATGCTACTAAAGGCCTATTTGAGCATTTTCCTTGACCTATACTCTGTGTTGGTTTCAGTTCAGTCTACGGTCTCCCCACCGAAAGTCGGATATCACTTTATTCCCCTCGGGAGTGAGAAGTGAATCAGGGACTTGCCATGTATACGAGTGAAACTGAGAATCCCCTTTCCTCAAAGAGCTCCTGACAGGTGCGACATTGAGGACAGTGCCCCGCTTGTTCGCGTCGGTCTTTCCAATCAGAGTTCTACCCGGGGGATTGACAAAGGGTTGGGTCTGGTTCGCTTTCATTCAACGGTTGGAAGCGAATAAGCCAAAGACAATGGACTTCTCCAACCTTCCCCTCTGAGCTTGACTCTGATGAGCTGGAATCCGATCCCAAATAAAGAATAAAGAACTTCCTCAATCGAATCGAGCAGACCGACCTGCTTCCTATGGTTTCAATATCCTGCTGGCTGTTCTCGGGTATCAGAATCTCCAGCTTATGAGGATTAGGCGCACGATCCTTATTGTGATTTAAGAAGTTTCACTTTCACTTGAATTCTCCAATGAAACCTGAAATCAATGGTTTTGAGTCCCACTGGCAGAGGTGAGAGTTCTCGCCTTCACGTCTTCAACGAAACCCCACTCTGCTCACTCTTCTTTATTGCTGAAATCGCGAAAAGGAATGACAAAGACTAGGCGCTTCGATGCCCCCCCCAATTCCTCAAATCGGGTAAACTCGGGCTGGCCTCATCAATCTAAATGGCAATTCTCTGGCTATTTTCCTATATCCAAAACGTGAGTGAAAGGGCCTGGAATAAAATGCGATTTCAAGGCTAGCTTCCTATATCCAAATCGGGAGTGAAAGGCATTGACCGGCATCCCCCCATTAGGGTCATCAAAGCAATCAATTTCAGGGACTAAACCCCGCCTTGTAACAGCCTTCCATGAATCTCCGTCAGCTCGGGCTAAAGAAAGATAAAGATGGGGTCTCGAAACGGGTATCAGGTATATAGGTCGAGAAGAATACAAAGTCGCTGGGCAACTACTGGTAGAAGCTAGGCCAGGGAGAATGAAATGGGGAGGGTCTGCCTTACCGGAAATTGAGTATTGGGAGGAAATGAAAGGCTTTTACTAAGACCAAGACCACCGAGCGAATTAAGAAGAGAAAGGTTTTGTTTGAAGCTGATTTGACTGAACCCGTATTCGTTTCTTTTGATTAGAGGAAGAAGCAGACGAAGCCCAAGTGAATAGACGTTTTTG
>JAVXUL010000017.1:966543-975022 GCA_035590515.1 Trichilia minutiflora | reverse complement strand
GCATTGATTGGACTTATTTTCTTCTGCTATTGAAGCCGAGAAAAGGCAACTTTTATCAATTATCATTCTTCCTTGTCGCCAAGGCCCGGTATGAGTGGGTAAAAGTCCTAACGGCCAAGGGAATGAATGGCGAGTTTTCTATTTACTATCTGACTTCCCTGCGAAGGAAGCTTTTTTTTAGAAGGACTTTCAAGGCGGTGGTGCTGTAGTGAAAGAATAAGTTTTGAACCCTTTCGAGTGAGAGCTGAGGGATATGATTCACTAGTAAGTAGGGATATGCTTCCCAGAGAGAATTTCAATCTGAAGAAGGCCTTGCTAAGGAGATTTTGCCGGGTTCTTTCACTCACAGAAGACTAAGCTTGAATAAAAGGTATTCGGACCCTTTCGTCGGTTCGGGAGGGAGGAGCACAGGAAAGAGAGAACTGCTAGTCGAAGTACTTATTCTTATGCTGAGTCAACCGCCTATCCCTTGATCCTTTTCCGGGATCAACTACTACTTATACTTATATAATCAACTACTACTTATACTTATAGAAATTCTAATTAAAGCATAAAGCACCAAAGGGAAGCAGTTCCAAAGCATAAAGCACCAAAGGGAAGCAGTTCCCAGTCGAAAGAGAAAAGCTATTCTTCTTAGCAGTTGAACAAGACCACTAAAGCTAGCCACTAATCTCCGACTATTGCTCCTGGGTTTTACTTTTACACTATTCAATACAAAATCTCTACTCCTGGACGGAGGACTTGTCCTTGGCTTTTGAAGGGAAGGGAAGAAAGGCAACAGGGTATCTGACCCCGATGACATAGGGACGGTTAGGCTTCTTGGCTGGCTTATGATGGTTTCCTGCCCCAATTCAACATATTCTTTGCTCCTGCTTGGTTTGGTAGCAGGCTTGTGTGCGAGCTTGGTCCGGTTTCGATTCCAAAAGCCCACGGAGCGGTGCGCTAGCTTAACAATTCGTTCAGGATGTTAAGTTAAACTTTTTATTCAATCGGGCAAGCTTTCACATATTCTGATTTGGACTCTCTATTTTAGCATTCCTACTTAAGAGGCTCGAGAGACCTGATTTTTTATGCCTCGACGAGGCCAGCTCTAGCTACAGAACTAGAAGCGAATTAGCTTAGCTCTCGAAATAACCGGCGAAAGTTGTCCATCAACGGGTCAATGAATTGCCCATTTTTTGGCTCTACCAGTAATTACAATATCAGATGGGAGAACCAGTTCGGTAATAAGACCTGGAAAGGAGATCACATGGCCGGTCTGCGAAGAACAATCAAGGCCTTCCTCAACAACTCAAAGTTTAGCCTCTTCAAACCAGACTCTCTCCTTTAAGATTAAGATTTTAAGATTCAACAACCCCTTCTACTTTCAACCCTCAATCCCCAATCTCTCTAGCTATCGCTCCAGGTATGTAACTAGCTCGTACTTTGACTTTTAAGTCTGACACTCGTTCGCTTTCTGATTCGATTTAGTGAACTATAATAGTTTGGGCTTTTCTCCGGTCTGTAACGACTTCTTGTTTTTTCCTCATCTCTTTCCCTATACTAAAGTGCTCCTTTTTAGTCGAGAGTCGAGATTAGTCGAGCTTTCTTTCGTCAGCGGAGTAACCGCTGCGCACCTGCACCTGTCTCGGTACCCGAGAAAAGCGAGAAAAGTACTAGCTTAAGGGACAACTAGCCTTTTTCCTCAATAGTAATCTTCTCTACTTCGCTCCTGTTAGTCGATCCTCTTATCTAGCTCTGCTCGGGATGAAATGGCTCGACCAACGTACGAGGAATGGACGAATACAGCTACAGCTGTCCCGATTTACACCTTTTTCGATGGGCTCATCTCGCTTGTATAAATGAGTTGTTGATGCTCTCACGTTAGTGAAAGGAAGAAGTGTTAAAATATGTTATCGATAGCACTGTGCCCTTCGCCAGACCCTTTTTTGGGGGACATCATTGGCTTCATCCTATCCCAACAGTGGATTCCGTGCATTCATGTGAAGCCTTTCTGGAATTTGCTCTTTCCTGTACTGCTACTGCTTCCTTGTCACTTCCTTTACAGAACAGCATGTGCCATTTTCTTCTTTCCTCGGGATTGATATTGATGCCCTACTTTTTCCTTTATTAGGTTGTTCGGGTTAGCCAATCAAAATCTAGGGCACGATGTCAGTTCCTTCTGTCCATTCTTCCTATTCAAGATATCCAATTCCAATGGCGAGTGGTATCGTATATAAGATAAGATCACCTTCCTTGAAGTTCTTCTCTCTTACCCTTCTATTATACGAAATACCTCTTTTTCTGGGCAACAAAGTGGTCGAGAGCTGACGTCCAATTCGGCCAACATAGCTGAGGTGAGGAGTAATCGACCGCATCTAAACCACTCTGGGCGGCCCTCCGAAGCGATTGAACTGTGAGTTCCATGGGTAAAAGGGCATCATGACCGTACGTGAGCGCAAACGGGGTAGTACCAGTGCTGCTTCTTTAGACGTTCGATACGCCCAAAGAACTTCGGATAGTAATTGACTCTACTTGATGTTACCGTTCGTGCCCTACTAGGTACTAGCCTCGGGTCTGACCTGAACGATCAAAGTCGCGTTAACCCGGTCTTTTTCAATGCAATCTATTTTTTAGTAAGAAATGGCTCCTGAAAAGTAGCACAGTTCCGTTTTCCCGTCTTTTTTCGTTGCGATCCTAAGCGGTCCGCGAAAAGTGCAAAATTGATCTTTTCCAATTAGCCTTCTGCTTTTTCCTAGCCTCTCTTTCTAGTACGAAGTGCGCGTGTTCTTCTCCTGTCAATGGCAATGGGTTACAATGGCTGAAGGCGAAGGACAAAACAAAATCAAAATAAAGGAGTAAAGAAAGCAAAAGCAAGCCAGATTCTCAATCGCAATCCGGTCCTTGTAATCGATTGTAGGCTTTGTCCTACCCCCCGTCACGTCAATATGCCCTGATCCGGAGCTTTGTCGAGAACCGGAAAAGGGATTCTTAAGCATATGCGCAGGTTTCAGTTGCAGTGTCAGTCTCCTCTCCTTTTTTAGGATCCACTTTCCTTGCCCTTTCTATCAAGGTTACCCAGCCCTAGAAATGGGAACTGGGCATTAGACCAATGGCCCTTTAAACCTTTACTACGAATGCCACTTTGTTAGGATCACGATCACCTTAAGCCCTTTATCGGCGGCTTCCACTCGAGGCAAAGTACGAACTGAACTGCTTGCCTTTGGGTTCGGAATCCTAATCCTACTTGGGTGGTAGAGACTTGTCTTTCTTTCTCTTGCTGTGACTCCTCACTTTCTTTCTGAGTTTCCCTCCTTTTGATGAGGACTCCTGCTGGGCGTTACCCCAATCGTTAAGCTGTATACTAATTTACCTACCCATTAGGAAGTGAGAGTTGATTCTCTGCGGTGTGCTCCCTACTGCGATTCTCGAGTGCCTTTGCATTTGCAGTTAGTAAACTCTACAGTGAGGGTACGAAATAGATCGGAGACTAGGAAAGAAATCAGTTCCTTTGACCGGTCCTTTCGATTTCGATTGCTAAACATCATCGGATAAAAGCAGCGAAGGCTACGCTACGGTTGGAGATTCATCCCAGGTCCCCTAAGGTTGGTCGTAAATCAGGAATGGAATCGATTACTCTTGCTTCTATAAAGAAAGCTCTTTCCACGATTGAAGGGCGTCAAAGCGAGAATGATCGGAAGTTTGCTTAAATTTAAATGGCATGGTTTGGGCTCAGAATCAGAAACCAATGTTAGAGAGAGTCAGAGAATAAGCTGCTATAGAATCGACATCTGAGATTCAGTTTGAAAAGAATCCCTTATCTTCCTATTGAATTTAGTCACTTCACTCCTGGAGGAAGGAATAGCACCCAAAAGTTGGGTCGGGCATCAAGAAGCGGAATTGATATCACATATGCCCTTCTCTTTGGTCCATAGCTAGCAACTCACCGTACCAAGCGCGGCAGCCTCACCCCCTCAGGAACGGAATCCTACCCTTTGGATATGTCAGCCAAACAGCCCAGATCGGGATTCCTATAAGAATAAAGAACAAAAGGCTCAGGACAGCGATGAGGATGAGTGGGAAATTGCCTTCTTAAAGAAAGGAGGATATGGGAGCTCATTAGATCCGATCCATTTCACTTCGAACTCCAAGTATGAAGCAAGGTTGCTTCTGCCTGATTGTCTGAAGTGAAGTAGCCTTCCCGCGACGCTTTCATTTGACACTGAACCGCTGTAGCTGACTACCGGGATGTAATCGCTGCCCTCGGTCCTAAGAGCTTCTTTACCCCTTAGATGACAAAGGTCGGACAAGACGCTATTCCTTTCTCACATCAGAAATTGCGGTCCGGGTAAAGCTACTACCCTTAATACACCTTCGGGAGACTACGGGGGTACACTAATAGAGAAAAAGAGTGAAAAGGTCTTCTTGTATTGATTCCCGAAGTGAACTTACCGTGATTGCTTTAGGAGTTAGCCTTCAGAATGTCGAGATGGATTACCTTTCTTCTTTCTCTGATTGCGCAGGAGCAGTGTCCGGGTTTCCAAGAGCCGAAGCCCCTGCCGCTTTCCCCGAGACTGGTGCCTATTCAGGGGGACACACAAGAGAAGTGGTTTTTCTACGGCTTGAACGGCTTGGGCTTGATTGAGTACCTTACTGGAAAACAAACCGCCTTCCACTGAGTACCGAAACTTGCCTACCGTCCCAACACAAGGCAACCCTGTCATTCATCGAGCTAATTGATTCCTGAAGGCAAGTCGGGAAGTCGAGCAAGGAAGAGATAGCTAGCTTTGGGCTTCCCCTAAGAGAAAGAAGGGACTTTGATTTTAAGTGCAGAAGCCAAAGAAACCCTCTTTACCTAATGGTATACGAGTGGGAACAGGCTCAGTTCAAAAACCATATCTGTCTGTAGATTCACAAAATCTATCTCTGTTGGGAACTGTTGATTAACCCATCTTTCTGTCTTTCCTCGATACCGACATCCTAAGATGTAGAGGTGACTTCGTCATGCAGAGGATGAAACTGCTTAGCCGAGACAGGGCCAAGCTCAATTCCAGGGGTGCCACGCTATGTGCTTTCTTTGCTTCATCTTTCTCTGTCACCGTGGATTCCCTTTTGTCTTTATTTGAATTAGATTCGATTTTTTAACTATTCAAATTGAACGGATCCCGCACTATAACCTTATGAGTCTTTCAGTCCCTCTGACTTTTCATGTCGAGATGAAAATAGAGGGGGATTACCGTTGAGAATTCGAGATTCCACGAAACAACTGCTGCTTATTCAGGTACTGGTACTGGCTAATGCTTTTCTCTCTCCTATCGAAGATGAAAGAAACTCTTGAGACTATAGGATACAAACAGGGAACTCCCTTTTTGCTTGGCTTGACCATATAGATATAGGGCAGCCCCACTTCCAGTATTGTTGGAAGAAGCAGTGCAGTGTAAGCAGGTCAGTTTCGGGAAGCAGTGAAGGAACCAGAGATAGAATGACGGAATGCAGTCACGTGCCTTACTTTGACTTTTGAATTTACCTTGAGTTTCTAAATCTGAGTTATAGGCGCAATTACCAAGAAATTTTTTGTAAAACAATATGAGCAAGCTTCTCTAGACTCCCCCATCCCCACCCCGTTTGGCACTTCTTTTTATTGAAATCCAATCCTCGAGCTCAAGGCATTTTGGAGAGAGCCTCTCACCCTTCGGCTTTCTGGGTTTGCTCGCTTTGAAAAGCTTCTTGGGATTAAGATCAAGCAAGTGGGGTACCTTAAGCGCTTCCAAGAACGTACGCTCATCAAAGGCTTGAGATCGTGTACCTGTGTCTCGAGGCCTAGGAAAAGGGCTTCCTAGCCTTTTTACAGAAGGGGAAGTGGGAGCTTATCGACTGAAAGGGCCAAACCAAAGAGGATTGACCCCCGGAAGATAGAAAGCAATATCGGAATGCTTAAAGCGCTAGAGTCGGGAGCTGCAACAGGCTTGCTCTTTTGTCTTTTCTTTTGTTTTGGGTGGGCCTATGACGCTTCTTGTCCTGCCCACTATGATTTGCCAAAGAAGGGCTCAACGGGGCTGAGAGAGAAAGCCCTAAATAACCATATTTCATATTCCCCTTCCCAAGATGTTAGTAGAAATCCAATCCTATCAAGAAGGGGTGTGTTTTGGGGCACTCAGGCTTAGAAAGCTGAAGCGTATGGTGGGGTTGCTTAAAGTATGCCTCTCTCCTGGACGAAGTCAAGAAGAAATGGGCTATCTGTTGAAAAGTCCGTAACGATGGTTCTCTGACTCAGTAATTCTTTTGTTTCACAAAATGAGTGCGATAGATATAGGGCGAGTCGAGTTTCACTCTGATAGGGCAATGAATTCCATTTGGGTTTGGCAAAGCCAATATATGTGACAGGAAAGGTCGTTCAGAGAATATAGAATATGGAGAGTATAGAGATTTCAGCTTTTCTGCCTAGCTCTACAGAAATGGAAAGCCCTATGCAGCAGTTTAAGATTTTCAACCGAGGCATTGACATATCAAAAAAGTTTGTCTCGTTTCCATTTGAGCAGATCAGAGCTGATGACAAGAGAGAGACCAGTTGAAACAATTTAATTAGGGTGCCCGGGGCATGCGCTCTAACTTTTATAGTTGCACGAAAAGGGGTAAAGTCCGACTCCAACTTAACGCAAGGGCTCGTTGCAGACGGGCGTAAAGCATGGAATTCTGCCTAACTAAGTTTGATCGGGCCTTAAAGCCTATCCTTTTATGGATACCAAGCTTCGCCTGTTTAGGACACAACAAGGCCCCTTTTTGGAATGGTGTGCTTTCATTCCGGGATTTCACTTACTTATACTTTTCAGTAGGGAGAAGCGCTAACAGTCGAGCCTGACGCTTCTTTTCTTCACTTTGGCATCATACAAGCTACCCGCGGTTCAATCAGGCTTCGAATACGCAGATGTAGGAGTATGCCCTTTTGTGCCTTGGAGTGGGCCTAAAGATAAAGAGAGTATTGCTATCTAAATAAAACACGACAGGAGATCGAGCCACAAACAGGACAAATCGCAGAAACAGTTCTAATCTAAGACACTCGACCAGGAGCTTCTACGCGGATTAGACACCCACCTAGCCTACCCGGTTCCCAGTTCCTAAAGGGGGCTTTGTCTGCTGTCTTGCTCTGAGTAGAGTAGGGTCGGCCAGCATGCTAGGGCATTGGAAAAGGAGACCGACCTTCTGTACCATATCCTGTTCCCAGACCCATTATATAGAATCGAAGTGTAATGGCCCTGATAGAGAAGGAGGATAAAAGAGTAAGAAAGAGTAAGCCAAGCAGTAACTAATCATGCTAGATGTGAAAGACTAGGAGTGGAGATCCATTTGGGGATACAAGGGCCCGACTTAATCTCAAAAGAAAAGAGAGTACTCGCGAACGCCTCCTGTGTGTAAGGCTTAGCTTCCCGATTCACCATTTAACTCCTCTTGCCAGTCCGTCTTTTCCAAGCGCATAAGACAACTGTAGCAGAGATCGGCTAAGCCATAGCGCTGGTTCTATTCGAATGCAGGGTATATAGAAGAGGATAGTTCCGGATAGTTGGCCTTGGGGCTTTTCATCCATAATGATATGGAAGGGGTCCTCCATCACAAGAAAGAAAGCATGTCGCCTCTGCCTGGCCCTTCTCCCTATTATTCTCCGTGGTCAAGCCGAAAGCTTCTCTCCCCTTTCAGTCGAGGTTTGACAGCTCCTCGGGAGTGGACCTCTTTTTTAGAGACCCGATCCCGGGTATATGAAATCGCAAATACAAATTTTGTAATGAAAAAAAAAGAAAAGAAGCCGGCAGGTCTTTTTCCGCTTGATCGCTAACTCATGAGCAAAGCCGCCTTCGGCCCTTCGCTTAGTAAGCCCCTCCTCGAGCCTCTACTGAATTCCGCTCGCCCCGGTCCTTAGTAGCGTTGACTTTGTCAACCTTTGGATGTTGTTGTGACGCTTTGGTTAGGCTTGGTTGACTTTGTCAACGACACAAGCAAGGAGTTGACAAAGGAGAACAGCCCCCCTGTTGTTGATAGAGAGCTTACCGCCCCGCCCTTTATAGTCGCGCCTGTTGTCATGGAAAAAGAGTTTGTTTTCTGTCAAAGAAGCATGCTTAACACAGCCTATAGCGTAAAGGCATTCGAGCCGCGTCTAAACTAAATTAAGGGTAAGGCCAAGGCCCCGTACTCTCTCTTCTGTAGATACCCTATCCCTTCCGGCTATGGTATGGGGGAAGGGAAGTGAGATCTACCGATTGATTTGATATTAGATGAGCGGCCGTACTATGATCGTTCGGGAGACATGGCCCTACGCGCTACACACAAGAATGAATTGTTATGCGGTCGGTAAACTATTTTTGCAGGCAGCCTATCAAATCAGATCACGTATTTTTTAATATGTCGTTCCCGGTCTTCCATTTTGATGTTCCTGCTCGTGCCCGTATAGAGGGCACGACTCCCCCTCTCCCCGTTCTACCGTACAAAACATGCCGGCCGTTCTAAGTTC
>JAVXUL010000017.1:959043-964043 GCA_035590515.1 Trichilia minutiflora | reverse complement strand
GCTTAGGTCAACTAACACAAAGAAGATACAGTTCACTCAACGGTTGCCTTTGGGTTCCGAACTCCATATGGGGAAGGAGCGTTGTTGTTTGCGAGGTCTCGATCATTTACATGGACCCACTTTTCATTCCATTTGTGGGAATTTGATGATCTATAAACCGTCCCTAAGGAACGATCGGCTCATGTTTGAGCATGATGAATCACTTCGCGCCGACCTGTTGCTAATAAACTTTCCGGCCTCATATGAGAATGGAAAACTGGAGCATTTTCTGCATCGGTGGATGAAGAATCGCGAACATAATAATTTCTGGTTGACCATGTTCCCAGAAAAAAGATACTTTCGAGAAACGACGAGCACGACTGAAGTGGCTATACATACAAATCTATTTACAGATCTATATGCTTCGATTGGAACTTCCAGTTCCAGAACAGGAGGCTGGTATACCACCATAATGAAACTTCCTTTTATTTTTTTTATTCGGATAGGATTTATGTTGGCTTCGTCGGGAGGCTCGCGTAGTTTGTTACGTCAGCTCCAAAAGGATAAGTTGCGTTGGAATCGATAAAGTGGAGTGGAGTTTCATAATTGCATAAAAGGAATCAAAGTAGTGGCTGCGGCGCGTCGAGGCACTTCTTCGACGGTCCCCCTCCGCCCGAACGAGACAGAATGGGCGGGCACTACTAACCAAGCCAAGCCTAGTTCTCGCCGATAGGCGCTGGTAGCTTGCTTCCAAGCCTTGCCTTATAGTTTTGTTGTGGCCATGGCCCGAAGGAGCCTTACGCACTTGTACAATGCTCAAGTGTTGGCTCTGGGCAACGAGTAGGATGGAGCCTTGACTTTCTATTATATTAGTAAAGCGTGCCATATATATTGAGGGAAGGGAAAAAAGGGGTCTCTTTCCTCGCCCGAGGTGCCAGGGGTAAGGCTTTGTCTTATATATAAGTAATTCGGTCTTCCTGGGTGCCCGAGGGGCTTTCTTTGTGAGTCCTTAAGATCTCCGAAGGGCATTCTAAGTCGCTGTCAAAGGAAAGGACTGGAAAGCCTTTGTCTCTCTTGCAGCTCCTCTTCCAAATTGTAGAGTTGTAGACTGATCTTTCCTCTGGTGTGCCTTCTATTTCAGTAAATGCAAGTGCTCCTTTTATGGATAGACTTGTTGATTTCGTCTTCACTCGAAATTCAATTTCTCCGGATCAGCATCCAATATTCAAAGTTTCGGCTCTTCCCGTGCCTGAATTACTACAGCGCCTTACCGTCGTATAATAAATACTACTAAAAGAAGGACCACAAACCCCTTTGATAGAGATAGGAAATGAACCAGAATGAAAGAAACGTAGTAGAATCAAGCGGTGGAACAACGTAGTCGTTAGCGCTAAGAAATAAGAAATAGAAAGAAAGTAGTGTACTCATTTCGGTCAGCATCATTCTTGCTTATGTCTAAGAAAGAGTCCCCTTATTGCTCTAGCTGGACCGGGAGAACTTCTCGAATTGACACCATAACAAGATTTACGCGCATCAATCGTTAACTGAACAAGGGAATTGGTTTCTCTAACCCACTTGAGGAGAGTGACAACTATCACTAGATTAGATTGTGAACCTGAAGTCTTGAGCGAGGACCTTCTTTCTCCTACGGCAGGGCACGACCCTGACACAATATTCTGTGATTGCTAAGTAGAAAGGCCAGGGAGAGATTCTCCACTAGCATTCTGGCTGAGACAGGAGAAAAAAAAAGGTATGAATATCCGAATAGTTAACTCTCCTCCATCCCCGGAAGGGAGCCGAGTACCGATCGGTTAGAGTTGCTTGCTTCTACGATGATTTGGTGGCAAATGATGCTGATTTGAGCACCTACTCAGATGACAAGGACAAGATGAGGCGCAAGAACACCTTTGTAATACATAAATTGAACTGGCTTTTTAGGCCAATAGGCCGTGTCCTGTCCGAGATTGTGGGTCGTACCAGGGTGAACTCGTTTGGTCTTGCTATTGGCTGCCTGTCCAAGGGTGGCTGTTGAAACCTCCTCTTTCTGTCTTGGTTAGTATCCATGCCAGGATGTTGATTCATGATTTGATTGTATTGTACTCGTCTTTTTTCTTCCACTAGCTTCTCCCCTGAGATTAAATACAGATGAAGGAGATTCACCCGGTAATTCCACCATCCATGAGTCGATTGGTTATGTCTTGTATCATCTTGGTCGAACGCAACTCCCCTTTCTATACTATACGAAAAATGTCATTGATTCCATCCAACCATTCCATTCCGTTGAGCCTAGTCCCATTCCATCAGCTGACTGAACTCCTTTCTTGAACGAAACAGACAACCTGAACACCGCTCTTCCATGGTTTTTCGTTGAGAAGCACTTCTTTTTCATCTTCAATTGGGATCCCGTCGGGCCTCTACGCATTACTCCTTTGTATCAGCTCAGACCCTATTGTATCAGAACAGCTCCTTAAGGTCCATTAAGAGGCAAAAAGGTTCGATTCAATAGCATAGGCGGTAAGCATAGATAGTTATAGGCTGTACCAGTTGGTATGGAAAAGGGGGCTCCATCGAAAGGTTGTGGCGCATAATAGAAGAACTATCGGCAGGGAAGGCAGTCTATCGCCTTATGGCTTAATCTTCCCTAAGAGGTTGGGTCGTTCGAAAGGGCGAGTGGAGAATGTATTATGGTAACCGGCGAGTCACCAAAAAGGTTTTTAGAAAAGCTAGCTAGCGCATACGATAAGTGATAACTAGAATAGGAATAGAGTTCTGAATGAACAGGAATGGAATTAGATGCACGACAAGAATGAGTGAAAGCGCTTTTGATATAATCATTTAGAGACCTGAGTCACTAAGTTCAAGATGCAGAACAGAAACGGATATGATAATAATATACATATAATACAAAGAAAAGAGAGGGGCCTACCTCTTACCTAACTGTGTTTGGGAATGGAAATCTTGACCGGTAGCTCTTTCTAAGCCATGCTCTTAAAAGAGATTTTTTTACAAGTCCTCTTCCTTCCCGCAGGGAGATGGATCGAAGGCCAGTAATCAAAGCTTTGAAAGGGTAAAGGCGAAAAGGTTCAATCTTAGTGACCCTAGGAAAAGGTTCTGCTAACTATCCGAAGAGGCTCACTATAGAAAGGGGAGGATTTCCCAGACCATAACATATAGTTATTCGGAGCGATAACGATCTAGGCGCGGGCAGCTCAACGAGCAGCTTTGTCGCTAATGCCTATTTAGATTATTCTTCTAGAAGTGAGACTAACCACTTATTCGGTTTATTGAAAGCGAGGTAGCATATTCACATCTCCAAGCTCCATTCTGGAACTAAAACAACAAAATCCGGATCATCATAAAGAGCTCTTTCTTCAACATGGATTGGTAGGAAATCGAAATCTTCATTCCCGACCTCCTAGTTGTCAATCAATTCAATTAGTGCTGCCCCAAAGCTGTTTTGTCGAGTCTTAATATACAGTTTTTTCAATCGTGGTGTGATGATTCAAAATCGGCTTCTTTCTTTTTAGTTGTCTATCCGTCTGTCCCGTAATGGCCTATTTGAGAGCCAATGGACTTCGATTTCGATCAAAGGAACAGTTGCCTAACCCGCCATCTTCGCCCTACCCTCTAATAACCCCAAGCGGATCGGCCAAAGTCAGTAGTGCCGCTTAGTCAAACAGATAAGAAAAGACATTAACGATAGAACAGGCCATGGACCTAAGGAAATGGAGCTACAACCCATCAATTATCCAAGCGGAGAGAGTTTGAATCTATGGCAACTAGATAAGCGAGGAACCCTTATTTGAGAACTTGACATCAGTCCGGGGCAAAGCAAGTTGTAATTCTCCTTTCCCCCTTTTTTTTTAACTTTCCAGCACCGGGCAGGGTTCTGGGCTTATCAGATGACGATTGTTCACAGCGAATCCTTCTATGACAAATTGGTAATCTTTTCTTATCATCCTCCCGCGCTCCGCTCCTGGAATCGTGCATACTCCCATCAATCTTTCAAGTCGTTTAACTCCCTCTTTCAAGCCAAAACCAAGATCCAACGAAAGATCTTACATAATCAGCGAAATCTTTGACATCAAGCTTATCTACTATATATATATATGAATTTCATATTCGTCATGCTACGCTCCTATCCTACCACAATGTTCATTCTTACCCATGAACTCAGTCGAAGCTAGCGTTTCGAGGTCATTTTTCCCATCATTTCATTTCCTTGTCCTTGTTTATTGGTTATTCGCAGCTCCGAAAACTCATTGTTGTCCCTGTCCCTTTTAAGCGAAGCCCGCTTTCTCTCCTCAGTCCCTCCACGAGAGGGTTCTTCCTAGAAAGATACCAAAGAATATTCTTGTTCCTTCAACCTTTTATACCCAGGAAAACACAGTGATCCCAAAGGATCAACGAATTCGTTTAGAAAGCGGCATTCCACACTGAGGAATAATCAGGCAAAAGCTTAATAAATCTGTCATCCACTAGAAGCGGATGAGACATGCCTAAATGGAATGAAAAGGGCTTTTTTTCTTTAGGTCTACATGACCATCCTAGAGTTACTGGGCAGTAATCCGAGAAGAAGCAGACTCGAGAACGAAGTTCGTCATTTATTGACTAATGGATTCCTCGAATCGAAGAGAAGCAGATTCCCCAGAAGCTACGCGAGCGGGGCCAGACACAAAGCAGCACCCTATTCAGAAGTTAGCGAATAGATAATATTGTTTTAAAAAGCTCTCCTGAGTGAGCAAAGAAGATTGCCCAATAGCCCACATAGCACTTAGTAATCAAGTAGCTGGCAATCCTACGTGCCCCGTCCCGAGGTGAGACGATTCAAATTGATGAAGCAGACCCGCTCCGATCGAAGAGCGGAAGAGAGGCAGTAAGCTATTGAATGCCTGATTTTAGGCGGTAGGATCGTTATTCCTTGCGTTGTGCTGGCGGGCGGGCATTTCATTTTGATCGTGGAAATGCCATAATATATGCATAAGCGGCCTAGCCCAAATGAGAGATAAAATAGGCTTTTT
>JAVXUL010000017.1:945783-958943 GCA_035590515.1 Trichilia minutiflora | reverse complement strand
GGCAAGCTGCTGTAAGTTTTCGATGAGATCTTTAATACTGTCCTAGAAAAATTCATGATTTATTCGAGTTCGAGAAGCAAAATTCTAACAATTGATAAGATCAGATGAGTCTTACAATATGAACGAACCCTCAATTTAAAGAGTGAACGTCTTGGCTTGGGGAGCCACGATCAATTTGGACCCCCCATTTACTGATTCTGACCCTTTTTCATTGAAAAACCCGTCTTAGAGCCCGCCACAATAAAGAAGTCTAATTGATAGAGAATCTATTCTCTTTTTCCTTTTCCCCAAAAAAACGATTTGGAGATTGTGTAATGCTTACTCTCAAACTCTTTGTTTACACCGTAGTGATATTCTTTCTTTCTCTCTTCATCTTCGGATTCCTATCTAATGATCCAGGACGGGCGCGAAGAATCAAAAATAAGAAGTTTTTCCTTGCTTTATTCTTATTCTTATAAATGTTCTTAGGATTTTATCTATTCTTTACTATTAAAGAAAAAATGTTCGCAAAAGTCGAATTTGAAAGATACCAAGCGGAAGCAAAGAAAGAATCAAGCTAGGGAACACTCCAGATTTACTAAAGGCCTCCTTAAGGGCTTCTAACGCTTTGTAAGTAGGCAGGCCAGGTCCAACCCTTGAATTTGAAAATGGAAAGCCTCATCTTTCAGAGAAAGGGCTAGTCATCAAGTGAGAGTAGATGTTCAACTCGATGTGTCCACAAGCGAGGCGACGTTCCGTGCCCAATTTCTTCTTTCTGATAGGGTGTGCCAGATCATTAATAGGGAAGTCAACCAAGATGTCAATGTGTGGTAAAGGGAAATCCTCCTTGGGACTGGCTTTGTTGAGGTCGCGAAAGTCAACGCACATGCGGACTCTGCCGTCCGGACAGGAACTCTGTTGGCTAACCATTCAAGAGGGGTATTCCGTCACTACAAGAAATCCTGCCTTTAGCTGCTTCTCTACTTCCTCAAAGATTTGAAACCTTTTTTTTGATTCCTCATTCTCCTTGCTCCTGTTATACCTGTTATAGTACCTTCATTCAATTCACTCCTCCCCGGGGATTGCACTATTGAACCGGAGATTGGAGACAGATGAAAGAGACTTACGGACTCCCCCTGAGCATTCTAACAACCCTATGGCTATCGAGAGTTCTAAAATCACTTTCTCTTTCACTCCCGACTTCGTCTTCCTTCACTCCACTCGCATTCGTCCATTCACTTGCTTGCTCTTCGGCGCCCTTTCTTCCAGCCTTTCTTTTCTCCTTTCTTACTCTCTTTCTTTTCTGTCTTGACTCCTACTCCTACTCTGTTCTGTCTTTTGAAAAGAGTGAGGAAATATCCCAGCTATTGAAGAAGGTCAAGGCTTTCACGAATCCGGGAAGGACGACTTTTTTGACTGAGAGATGGGGAGAAGCTTTTCTCTTTTGCTTTAGCTTGGGAATAGAAGGAGATTGATCTTTGCCTTTAGCTTGGGAACTTATCCTGGCACTCGCTATTGAATCCGATACTGTCTCTGACTCACGAAGGTCTCACGCCTTACCTTAGGTCTTACCTGATCTGAGAACTTTCTCGATGAATAAGCGCTGGCAAAGAGTTAATGGAATGGCTATCTCTAGGGCTAGTTTTGCTTTGACCCCTCTTGTCGGGTTGAATAAGAATCAGTTCTTGCTCACGACTCCGCTCTTTTCTAGTGGAGATGAGGAAGGGGTCTTAGGCTTGGCATGAGAACTTTCGACTCATTTCTTTGGAGCATTCCTCATTCAGAGCAGCTGTCGGTAAAGTAGGTCGAGGGAAAGGCAGCTAACGATTGCTATGCAGTTAGCTCGACTCTCAAGGTGGTTCAGTAACCCGGGAAATTCAATCCATCACTATACCGAGCAGATCAGGGGCATTCCCATCTCGGTCAAAGGGAAGAGTGCGCGATTCTCTCGTTCTCGCCTTCAGCAAGGTATGGCATTCAGGGTCTGAACCCGGCTTTCTTCATAGATAGAAGATTGCTGATCGAAAACAAATCTTATCCTGTGGGGACGTTTTTCATTCTTCACCCGGTCCTTAGTATAGTACACTTCGCTGACTTTATCATAAAGAAAACAAAAAGCCAAGCACCATCAAGCTATGCCCCTTCCTTGCTTTAAGCCAGACCAGGTAGGCTAGCATGTCTGTACGTCAAAAGAAGACAAGAACCCGTGACGGTCGTTCTTATTGTGTTGGGAAATCGGCACAGATAGGATCGCATAATCCCATGCTGGGTAGGGTCCGTCTTCCTAACTCAATCTTTCGGATCAAGCCCCTATACTATATATTCGACTAGCAAGAGAGCTTGCTTTCGTCATCTTTCTCTATGTGAGTGGCTGGGACGAAGGTCTGATCCTCGAACTCCCAGTCTATCTCAATTCCGTAAGAGCTTCTGTCGATTTTTCCGGTTACGGTAAGAAACAAGAAAGCAAGGCTCTACTGCTAACCAGTCTTCTTTCCCTACTCCTTCTCCCTTATACCACCACCTCTACTCAAACCCATCTCTAGGCGCCAAAGAATATTGTTGTACCCCTCCCATACTATGGTTACTAGACTCAAAGATGGTCTTTCTCTTCGCAAGGCACCAAAGGCCCTATTCGTCTCAAAACATTCCATTCCCTTCCACTTTCAAGCCATAAATGGGCATGCAGCCAGGGAAGCGTATGAAAGACTAGCTGAGGGGAGAACTTGGATTCGGTATCTGCTTTCTTCTGTGGGGAGGGAAAGGCAGCTGTCTCCGTCAGGGCCTACTCGCTCGAATCGCCCAAGAGATCGGGATGAAGGATTGAGTCCAGACCAGGAGAAGGAACTCAGGTTGATGCTAGCTCATTGGATCCAGGAGAGGGAGGTTGAAGCGCCTATATCCCAGTAGTAGTATACGCGCTAGGATGGGGTCCCCGTAGCGGCATTGGCCTTTCTTTCTGTTGGAGCATGTGTGGTATGAGATGCCCGGGAGAATGTCTAGGGTATGCTATACAGATAAGGCCTTCGGACCCTCCTTCCTTCTAGTCTGCAGTTCTATTCCAACTACCCGGTTGGCCCCTCGAGCAAATCTTTCCTAAAGTCTCCTTCTTCTATAGATTCGATTAGAAGGGTGAGGTCAGAAGAGAGCCTTTAGTCCCGTCCCCTACCTCCTGAGCGGTCTTAATAGTTGTCATAGGACCAATCAGCTACGAATATTTATTTCACGCCGAATGCGATTTCTAGTCCGCTTGGCCTCTTTCATCATCCGTATTCCTTGTCTTTGACTTCTCCTCCCTAAAGGAAGACTATAAGAGATAACAGGCCTTTTCTTTTAGCCTAGCCGATCTTTCTGCGCGCGCCTTTGTTTAAAGAACTTAACCGAAGGAAGATGAATACTGTTTGGAGAGGTCGTAGAGAGTTCGATCTGCTGTTGACAGTCCATCACTCGTTCTATTCCTTTCTGTCCCATTCGCTCGAACTTCAGACAGGTGGAGTGCATGACGAGTTGTTGGGGCACTCCCTACATTATCCGTTTCAAGCAACTCGTACTCCCCATCTGTTGATTGATAGGATCCGCAAGCAGGCAGGTACCCCCGAATCCGTAGCAGCAGGTTTGAATGTTGGGGACCTTCCGTTTTCATCAAGGCTCTTTGTCAAGTGAGGGTTCAGAGGCAGGATTCGAGCGCGTCAGGTTTAGCTTTCTCAAAAATGGGGGTCAGTGAACTTCCACTGATTGAAGAGGATCAGAAGCGGCCCAACTCAATAAAACATTTCATTTCTTTCTCAATTCAAATAAACATCAAAGTTTTAGACACCTAAAACGAGCATATCAGAACCCTCACCCTCACCTCGATAAACCACGTATCTCACTCGAGCTAACCAGCTAACTCCAGCACCTAGCTCACTCAACTCGAGTAAAACAGACTCCACTGACTCACCCAAGAAAAAAAGGAAGGTAGGAAGGAGGGAAGTGGTACTGCAAGAACATCAGCCTCTTTGCCTTTCTCTGTCTCTACGCTCGATTAGCCGTCTCGTTGACCTCCTTTCCAAACTCTTCTCCCTGGTTTTCCTGTCCCTTTACGTGTCTTTCTTTTGTTCATGTTCTGGATCCTAGTTTAGATAAATTGAGTCATAGGTCTGTCAAATCTATCTTTGTCGGTTATTCCAGTTCTCAGAAGGGATAGTTGTGTTATAACCCTTTGAACAAGTATCTTTTTATGGATGTCACATTCTTTGAGGATGTACCTGACTTTTCTGATCAAGGGAAAGCAGTCTGTGATCCATGCTCTCTTCAGGGGGAGAATGGAAAGACTGTGGAGGCCCCATCGAAGACCTAAACGTAAACGCCCTTGTTTTAGTGATGAAGTAGTTCATAAGGAAGAATACAATATCCCATCGGGGGGCAGCAAGGGCGTCCTACAAAACGTATGAGAGACGAAGGAAGAAAGTTCCATTTACGGAACCAATGACCTCACATCAATTGACTTCTTCGGAAGATCTAGGTATTCCTCTTTCCCTTACTATTGAATCTCCTTCTACCCCATCCTCCGTGAAAGACTTGCCATTCCCAACACCATTCGAAATCCGAGATGCGTTCGACCCTTGAATCGATATGAGATCCTTCCCTTTGGATAAAGTCAAGGTAGTATCCAAAAGGGAATCCGAGAAGGGATGGACAGGATTTCATGAGACAGCCCCTTCTCTTTCACGTCTTTTTTTCTTTTTCCAAGCAAAGCGGGAAAGCGAGTAAATTGCCGTTTTCCTCGGCACCAGCCAACACGGTCTCGATGTTGAGAGTCACATCCTTGGCTCGAGCGAAGAGCGACGGATCTTTTGTATTCTGGATAGGCGATTTTTACCGGGTAAGGAAGGTGTATATCTAATCAACCGACTCCAATCGGAGACCTTAAATAAGGGTAAAGACCCCTTTTTTATCCTCTCCTTTCAAACTCTTGTGATTATTCAATGCTTGGAACAAAGATTCCGCACTGCTATGAGAAAGAATCTCACAGTAACCTATCTGCTTCGAAAAGAATGCAAGTGCTCGGCTCGTCTTTTTTGCCTGTGGGTTGTCTCGATGCCAATCCCGCACTTGACGTGCAATATGCACTTCTAATTGAGATCAAGGAGGACTTGAACCTCTATTTCCCATTCTATGGGCTAGATGCCTTCCGATGATCTCTCTCCCGAAACCCACTTCTCAGTCCATTTTCCTACACAACACAAATTCCTATGTCCCACTTAAGGTCGATCTAACAAGTAATCGAGTTAGCAGGTGACGGCTCCGAATGCCACCTTCAATCCATTACCCTTTTATTGTTTCAGACCTTCCCTGTCTTATCTTTCCTTTACCTCTTCTTTCCTCTTCTTACTGACCGCTAAGAATGAGACTGGTAATGCTAGTCTTTAAGGTTCGTGCCCCTCACTAGAAGACATTCCCCTCGGCCCTTGTTCTTTGATGGTTTGAAACTTGCGGAAAGAATCACCATCCATGGTAAGGCTCATGCTTACCACACACGCATTAGAAAGTGTGATTCCATTCATCGTTATTCCTAAAAGAAGAATAGCCGAGCCGAGTGAACTGGCGGGTCGAAGAGCGAGCTTCAAAGGCAGAGAGAGGAGCAGCTTGACCGGACGAGGCGGGGGATCTCCGCAGCTCCAACATCGAGGAAGTCCTACGGTAAAGTCATCAATCGCACCCTGACCCAAGAAAGCCAATCAATCAGAATATGTAGGCTTAGGAGTTTGAGTCGTCTTATCAATCTTAGCCAGCACGAAAAAGCCTAATCAACAAAAAAGAATAAACGAATAGAAAGAAGGGGTTTCCCTTTGGATTCGTATCTAGCTTTGGATGGAATGGACTGAGAACGAGGAAGTCCTATCGTGCAACTGGCTTTGAACCGGATTGCTAACCAGGTTTCAAATTCTTCTTCTTAGCCAGGTTAGAGAACCAACTGAGAGATCTATACTAATAGGAAACATTACAGTTGATTTGTTGGTGGTAAGTGAGCCGCTCCAGCCTCCTTTGAGACACTGGGGATTGTGAATGAGCTTCATGCTCTGGTTCATCGTGAGACCTTGATCCCGGGGAAGGCGGTAGATGCTAGATTCGAAGTGAAAGTGAAGGAATGCAATTCAATTCTTCTGACTGGCGCTGGCAGATGATTGTCTTCTTTTGTTTTGTGTCTTGAGCGAGTTTGGAAATAAGGTTTCCGGTTGGCTTTGCTTTGTATGAGGAAGCCCATCTTTCTAGCCCTAAGTGAGTCATAGATTGTGAGTGAGCTTTCGAGGAGTAGAGATCGAGCGTAGCACTTAAAGACCAGTGGATCAATTTGTCTTTATTCAATAGAATTATTGAAAGGATAAAGCGGAACAGACGCTTCTCGCAAACAGAAATAGAACTACACTCTTGATTGGTCTATTCCCGTAAAGGTCTCGCTTTCGGTTACCTAGATAGTAAACGGAGTTCTATGTCTGGGTTTCGGTTTCCCGCCCCGGTGAAAGAGATAGCTTTAACAAGAGATAGGGATTCAAAATACCTAGGTACTCTGGTAAGGACCAAGTGACTTCATTAGCGTGAAGCTAGGCACGGTAAGCATAGAGGTTAGAGCAGCTCCGGTGTGACTTTCTTCTTGACTTGACTGCGTCACTGCTTTCCTTTGGCGGTCTCGAGGTGGTATAGGACCTGGCCTTTGACTGGGGACTTCCTTCTAGAAGCAAGTGTAGCAGGGAATCCTCAAAGACAGTTCCAACTCAACCGTACTCATGAATATCTATTTGCACTACTTTGATCTATAGATGATGGGCTCCGGCTCGATAGACCGCTGATCCACTCTGCCGGGACATGGGGGAACCCCATCTAGCCAGGGGTGTCTTGTCTACAATATATAGGTTCATGAGGGATCCACAATTGGAATTGAAGACTGGGTGGTCGGGGATCGTACTATTGAATTAGAGGAAAGAAGCAAGGCAATATGTAGGCTACTCTCCAGATGTGGACCCTTGCCAGAGGGAATAGACAGATTAAAGAGTACAACGGGAAGGGATTCATAGACAGATCAGAAAAGCAACCACAGGAGGTATTGACAGAGAAGAATCAATCGTAGGAATTGAAGACAAGACCAAACAAGAGCTTTGATGAGCGAAAGCCACTCGAATTCTATGTTCGAGGAGCGAAAAGGCAAAGAAAAGGGAAGCCATCAGGTATGGCAACAGAGAGATTGCCAATTCACGATACTGATTCCACCGGGCAGGCAGACATATTGACAGAAGCGATGGAGGAATATCTTTTTTACTGAAATGACTTCAATTCCATAGTAAAGGGAAATCCGAGTCGCTAGTACTTAGGTACTGGTCTTCATACCATAATAAAGGACCAAGAGAAGTCAAAGCAAATGCTACTGATTAAAGAGAATAGCTATTCTTAAGCCCAGGATTTTTGCAGAAAGTGACATTGTATAAGATAACTGTTGCACTCTGTAGCTTCGCTTCGGGTCGTGGGGTGCCTCCTTTTCTACAGAAGTAATCTTAACTGAGTCGCACCTAAGGAAAAGGGAAAAGGCAGCTTTAGTTAGGCTCACTAGTCCCCAAACCCCATTTAGTTTAGCAAGCGAAATCCAGAGTCTCCCGGTGGTCTAATCGGATCCCTTTTCTTAGAATACGCACACCCACTAAAGGTCTGCTTTTAACTGGTATTCTCCTCACTGGAATATTGAAACACCTTTCTAGGTCCCAATAAGAAGCTAAGAAAGTATAAACCACCCAAGGTAGCAGGAAAGAGAGTAAGCAGCCTATCCGCCGCTTACACCAACCTTCCCTGTCTCACTGAGCCGCCTAAACCAAGTCCAAGTACCTATCGACTAGTCAGGGACTACCCGCTAAGCGCATGAGCGAGGGTCGAAGCTAGGGTGATGCCTTACCATTGATCTACGAGGGACCATGTTAATTCAGTCGATAGCTTTCTTGAGCAGAATGAGTGTGACCGCACAGTAGGAAATTCTAGTACAGATACAGAAAATAAAGACTATACTTTGAGATCCTTCCGGCTATCGCATATAATAGTCATAGTACGCTGTGGTATATCCATTCGATACCGTAACCGTAGAAAGCCCAGTCTCCTAGAAAGCTGTATCTTGTATAATACCTGTCTTTATCTGAATTGAATGTCTGACTTGGTCTTCCTTGCTCGAAATTCTAATTCCAAATTGTTATGAACGGACGGATTCAAAAATCATATTTTATGTTGCTTGTTGGGTGTCACGAATGCTATAGGCATTTTTGTACAAGTTTCTCGTCCGGTGCGCTAACGAGGTATGGGGGAGCCCTTGCTTCTTGCATCCGTACTTATAAAGCTGTTAACTCCTGCGCGTGACTCACCAAGAAAACGGCTGTAGCGGTACAATGAACTCCCTCAGTAATTCCCCTGAACCCATATTCACCAAGAAAACAGCTGTAGCGGCATCCCTCAGTAATTCCCCTGAACCTATATACTTTATTTAAATATCATATTTCTAAAGCTTGTTCGTGGAGTTGCTTGTTGGAGCGCCAAACTGATAAGTTCATTGCGGTGGAACACCGTTGCTTCTTTTATTCATCTCATTGATGCGCTCCCCCTAAGCTTCTTTCATAAGATATCTTTTTTGCTTGTTCGGCGAGCAGGCGTTGGACTCTCTGATAGAATTTGAAATCCACTTTTAAAGCTTGTCCCCTTGCCTCTTCCGTTGCTTGTTCCGGCTAACTTACTAGTACACGCTCGCGAGGGTTATAATCTCAAATCCTTATATAAAGATTCAATCGAAAGGCTTGGTAGGGATTCTTTTCTTTTTAAATATCTACTTTAAATATCTACTATAGGGATAAAATGCGGGTGTCTTATATTAGAATATCAACCCCCCGGCCTATTAAGTAAGGAATAGAGTAGAGTTAAGGGCCGACCATACCTCCTCCTTTGGAAAAGAGACTCACTGCCATTGATTCCCCAAGGCCGGAACCTGTATAATATCAACTTTATTAGTAATGACTTGATGTTGGTAGTGCTTCTTACGTAAATGAGCATATTGTTCAACCGAAATAAGCTTCGGGACAAAGAACGAATCCCCGGTCAAATTTATAGAGAGTGCATGGCAAGAAAAACACCATAAGAAAGAACTCTTTCTAGAACTCTTGAAAGGGCTCTTCTCGGTTCAACAACAAGAACTCTTTCCCCTTTCCACTGCTTTAATGTCCTTTATATAATGGTAATGGCCCTCGGACCTCTCCCTGATCAGTCCTTCGCTTTACGAATACGCAACAAGAACTCTTTAAACAGCTCTTCAATGGACTGTCTTACAAGCCGTTGCGTGCCTAGTCTCCAGATAGCTTTAAGCCCGGTCGGAGCCAGCCTAAGTTTCTGGTTCTCTCGCGGGAAAACCGATTGCTTGCTTTCGCTACGTCCTGCCCCTACTAGGAGAATTCCTTCCCAGGACTTGTACACCCCTAAATCACACTATGGGAGCTGTCCATGCCCGAAGTCCTTACCCTTTAAGTTTATTGTCCGTAGTCACTTTAAAAGCTATGGAGGGGTATATTAATTCCTGAAAGGAATAGGAATTAAGGGTTTAAGCAATTGTTGATTCTGAATTCCGGAGTAAGGGCTCCACCGAGATAGCTTATCTCGCGTTACAAGCGAGAAAGAAAGGTAAAATATACAAGGAATTCCGGCGGTTCAAGGTATAGGCTTAAGGACCATGGAATCAGCTATAGATTATTGAGCAGACGTTGCTGGTTTCCTTATTAAAGTGTTGCTGGTAGATAGTCCAGTCCGGGTGGAGGGAAGGGGGAGGTCTCCTTAAAGGAGCGCTGGTCCAAGATTACGGTCTGGGGCACGAAGCCGATTTTCGTTTCTTGCTTGAAAGTTTAGTATGTAACGGATTCAGCGGGGATTGATAGCTTTCAAGAACCAGTTGAAGAGTTGGTCCCTGCAATAGGGCAATGTAACATCATAATAGCAATCCGCCTAGACCAAAGGAAAAAATAGCCTAGGGTAGGGCGAAGAAAAATACTGGATCAATCCAAAGCCCATTCAAACCCTTTACCTCCCATCTCTCGATTCTAGGAAGGGAAAGAGAATGACCAAAGGAAAAGCAGTACCAATCCGCTAAATCAGTCGTAGCTAGCCCATCTTCGACCTTCTATTCTACTGTTATATATTGATATGGATTTAAGTCAAAGGTCTCCTAATAGACCTCTATAGCTCTCACGGAATTGAATTAATGCTTTCCCAGCGCTTATGTCAGCGTTTCCTCTTTCTCAGTGGAATGCTGTTAGATGAACTTTCCTTGAGCTTGCAGTCAAAACTCTCCTCAAATACGGATTCAATCCGGCTCACCATTGACTGAGCTGCTCTCCATGCTGCGTTATATCTTGCTTTTGATAACGATTCTCACGTCCGTTGAAAATCCAAGTTGATAGGACTTGATTCTCGAGAATGTCAATCCTTTACTCGGGGGTTAATCTCATTTCGGCACAAAGGGGAGAACCTTATTAGATTAGATGTGCCTAGGGAGTGAGATCATTTGGTTGCTGCCGTAGCTAGTTCGGCATTAGCCGTTCCTTGTACGATCAGGATCAGGATTCCTTGGTCCGTGGCTAGTACGATCAGGATTGCTTGCTGTTGGCTTGCTGTTGCTAGTAGCCGTTGCTAGTTTAGCTCTGCCTAAGATCCACGGATTAGTATTGAAGCCTAAGCTTGTCGGATGCAGGCGCAGCCGTTCTTAGTTGGCTTTAGCTTTAGCCTAAGCTAGTTGCTTGTTCCGTATTAGGGCCGAGCTGCCCCTACTATAAGTTACGAAGGGGAAAATACACCATTCCATCCGCTTTAGGCCTTTAACGCATTACTCCTAACCAAGGAATCGGCTTCTTTTGGATCGATCTAAAGTGTTTGCTTCTGGTTCTGTAGTTGCTTCTTTGAATCCATAAATGGAATAAGAATTTCATCCCCTTAAGCGAAAGTCTTTATCGGTTCTTTGTTGTACCAAGGAATTAAACAAGGAATCGGCTTCGATGAATCCGTTAGTTACATACTACTTTGGTGGATCAGCCTAAGCTTCTTGGGTTTCCTCTTCCTTTTCAGAAGCAGTGGAGAAGACGTCCTTTCTTACTTCGCTTGGTGAGGATTAGTACGACTAGAAGGTTATAAAGGTGAAGGCAGTAAAGCCCAAAAAGCATCATTAGTAAATCTCTCAAAGGCGGAGATAGATTGTTGGAGCATCCCTTTTTTCGGTAGCATTAACTAGCTGCCCTTGTAGGTTCCTTTTCAGAAGAAGTGGAGAAGAAGCTGATGGAATGGTCAGTAGCATTAATGGCTTTGGTCTCTGCCTAAGCTGGTTCCGCTACATCCGCTATATTAGCAGCCCGAAATGTTTAGTCCGCCTTTAACTATCGCCTGGAAGCAGCTACAGAATTGTTCGGCTTTATAGAGTCTTGTTGATAGTCCTGTCCTGGAGTAGTCCAGTAAGGTATAACCTGTCCTGGAGTAGTCCAGTAAGATATAATAAGGCATACAAACAGATATAATTACCGTAATCATTGAATCCCCATCATCGATAATAATCATTGAATCGCTATCCCAGGAAGGAATCCAGTATTGTAGTATTACCGGCGCCAGCCTAAGCTTGCCTCCATTGAATCCCGATCCGGACTCAAAAGAGCATCTCTTCTTGGTCCCGAAGCTTTAGTATTCTATTCTACAGGGGAAGGCGGATCTTTCTATGATGTGTTTTAGAAGAGTTATTGAACATATTGTTCATGTCGAGACACGATAGGGTCGGAGGTTGGACGAAAGAACCTACATCCATGGTTATGGAGATCGAGGACATGTCTGAAGTGGACTGGGTGTACCACTTTGCCCTAATAGGGGGTCCACAACCGCTCGATGCGAGCTCCATAGAGAAGTATTGGCATGCTGTGGAGTAGAAAGCCTTGAGAGCAAGCATTTCTGGCCGGGTTCTGAGTTCTACTCCTCATTGGTGAGAGAGATTCCAAGCAAGTCTTGTTCTTGTTGTGGTTCCCATTCAACAAGGTAAATGTTCCCCTCCCAAGGGCAGACCAGTAGAGGTTAGGCCAAGGCTAGTGCAGGGGAATGATCAATGAGTCAGAAGTGCTTGCCATGTCGAATGTTAGGACTAACATCAAGGAAGTCTTTCGAAAAGCCGAGCTTGTGTAGCATGGCTGGCAAGTGATAAGTGACGATGTGCCTGTGTACCGTGTCAGTGGTAAGTGGAACTATGTAAGGGGTGGGCTGGACTAATCCCGAGGCCATGGCAGAAGGCAAGATGGCCGATGTTGTATTGACTTGGTAAGATGGGATTGTCAGTAGAGACTCAAGTAAGTGGACCTTGTGAAGATCTTCATTGTCGAGCATGTGGATGTTGTCTTCTTTTGTTTTGTGATGAAAGTAGGAGAGGCCAGTGCAGGTTCTCACTGATAACCTTGCTAACTAGTTTTCTATGTTGAAGCAGGCAAGAAATTAGAGCACCGGGTACCCTGTTCCACTTCTTTTGTATAGATTGACTCTTACAGGACATTAGACAGCGGGTGAAGACGATTGTAGAGGAAGTGCGGGGCTTAACAAAAGACATTGACTTTCATGGTCTTGTGCATGGTCTCTTCCTTAAGTTACAGCGGGTGCAAGGAGATTTGACGCCCTGCCCCCTTAGACCATTGAAGTGAAGGAAGGACCTTGAGTGCGCTTTGTCTTTCTTTATTATATCTTTCTTTCAGAGCTGTCAAGCTTAAGGGAGTCCGCTCTATATCTAGTCTAGTACACGACCATATCAATTCGATGTAGGTGCCATTCAACTAGAATCCTATTTCCTATATAAAGAGAAAGTTCGTTTCAATCGAATGCGGAAAGCTCATCATAAAGGTGGTGATCACTAATGTTTTTAGTTGGAGTTGGCTGGAGAGGTGTCCGGTGAAGAATATGATACCGAATCCTCAAGGCATCCCTACTCCGTGTGGCTAGTCACTCTTGGCCAACTCCATCCGGTCGAGTGGAACCAAGGCTCCTGGCCGATTTCAAAAAGAATCTATATGACCTTACCATAGAAGCCCACGGAGCGGTGAGACCTCATGCTTGTAGCTTCTCTTCTTGCTACTCGCTACTAATAAAGAAATGGCGTGATAGAAGAGAAAATGATCCCG
>JAVXUL010000017.1:898517-945683 GCA_035590515.1 Trichilia minutiflora | reverse complement strand
GTCCGATCCTTTGTAGGAACTACCCGTAATAACGAACTTGCAAAATGGATCTGTTTATCATAAAGAGATTCGTTGTTTCCTCTTCTGCGATCAGTGAGAGTCTTTCTTCAAAAACAAGAGTCACGCTCTTCCGGGAAAGGAGGTCGTCTTGGAATCTTTCATGGGCAGAGTAATGTAATGCTTTCTAATCTCAGTCATCTTCCCGTCCCCTGAGTCTTTTCATTCTAGCGGTAAGGTAAGTCTTCCCTTCAAGTGTAAGTTCCAGTCCTTCTATTTTCCATCCTCCGATCAGCCAGTTGCAGAAGAACAATAAGCTCAGCTTAAAACCAATCCTGTTATAACACTTCTTTCTATGACAGTTGCTAACCATAGAGTGGAATTGATAAGCTAAGGCAATAGCATTGGAAAATTCTCTTTGGAGTTTACTGAACCTGCAAACTAGGTTAAGAAATCCTGTGGGCAAGACAGCCAGTAAGAGGTCTTCTCCTTCCATGGAGAGCTAACTATCATTCTTTCCCCTGTACTTTACTAAATAACTGGTGCTCGCGCACCCGCTTTTTCTTGACCTTGCCTTTTAGACCTTGCTTGCTTTAGTCCTACTATCCCTGGCTCTTGAAATAAGATACTATCTTAACTAAAAATACAAAAGGTAATAAAGATTCTATTCTTGACTCTAGATAATCTATTTGGTAAGTAACTCGTTAAGTAATAATAAGTAATATCACAAGAACCAGTAATTTGCCCTGAAACTTCTGCTTTTGGTACAGCTCGAAGAGACAGAAGATTAGAGGAGGGCAGATGAGATGACACTAAAAGCACTGATACTCTAAACCCTGGGACTGGTACTTCAATTGGATGGGCTGGACCAAGGAACTTCCATCGATCGAGTTTCAGTTGCTTTTTCTGTTTATCCAGGTGATAAAGCTTACCTTACTAAGCCTGCCTCTGCTTTTGTCTGTCTCCCAAGGCTTCGTTTGAGAGCCTTTACACGAGTTCGTTGAAAAGTAGTTTTCTATCCTCAAAAGACAGTTCCTCGTCCCTGTCGTCGTATGCTTAACACATGGTCTTTAGAAGGCCAACTATAGGGGGTGAGGCCAAAGAAGGGATTGAGGGAGAGTCACTTGCGGAAGGCCAGTCTATTAGGGAAGAGAAAGTGCTAACTGAATCAGTTACGTCAGCGAACCAGCGCCAGAAAGACAGCAGAAGCCCCTGTCTCGCCTCCTCCTGTTCGTGCTATTCGAGTAGGTCCCCTAGGGTCTGAAGGAGACGCTACCTGATGGTGTGATTCAATGGCGCTTGATGTGAACGAGTATGTGATAGATGAGTTAGCGCTTAGCGTGATGGTGCTATTCGAGTATTCGCTTGCTCCTATTCCCCGTCGGAAAATACGAGTTGGACTTCTTTTTGTGCGTTGCAATCAATACCTTTTCGAGAAAATTCGACTAAAAGCTCTATCCATAGAGAATTTATACGAAACCCTCAATGGAGAGATCTTTTATTAGTATTAGACTTAGGAGGGGAGTCGAGACCTTCGCTAGAAGAGGATCTCATCTTGCAAACAACCGCGGGTAAAAAATATAGAAATTGTAACTCCTGGGGCTCTCAACGGTTCGAAAAAGAGAAAGAATCCGAGAAGCTGATTCCGCATAAATATCATCAGAGGAGAATAGAGACTTTCTTTCCCGGGTGTAGTAAGGGGAATGAAATGGAATTCCAATTCCAAAACGAATTGTGATTGAAGCTAATTCAAAGCTATAAGCTAGCAAGTTAGGTGGGTATATAACCATAAGCCGAAAGAAAGGCAAGAGAGACAACAAGTCCTGACTTTTCAACAGAGGCCATGGGGCGCTATTAGGTAGTAGGCTCTTCGGCGGCAATCGATGCATATCGGTGCTGCCTTCGTGCCATGTGGCAAAGATCATTTCAAAATGTGATTTCAAGAATCACCGCCAACAAGTTCTTTTTTATAGTAGTGTGTAGTTAGCAGTATTTACGTTAGTGTGGATTCGTGTATTTGTTACGAAGCCAGCATAAGCCAAAAAGCTGTATGTATCGCCTCTATCTCTATCAAGAAGCGCAGGTTGCCGCCATAGGCAATAGCCACGCACCCTAAGCAATAGCACTACTAAAGAGGCGATAGCGCGAGAAGCAGAGCTCCCCACCAAACTAGCTAGCCAAGCAAACAAGAGACCTTTGATCCTAGGAAGGTAGCACCACCAACTAGCAGCAGATATATCGAGAGGAGCAAACAAAGCAATAGCGCTCAGAGAGGGCAGTGGAAAAAGGAAGAAGGGAGTTGGCTTAAGCGCGGAAGGTAGATTCTAGAACCTTTTATTCCACCGTAGTGCTAGACCATAGGTTCCGAGGGAGCTAAGCTACTTGTGGTTGGTCACGCCATCAGCGATTTCGAGCATCACTTTAGGCAATTTGAAAATCCAATATGGATTCTAACCCCTCTGATCTAGTTAGTAGTTGAAGCTAGGGAAGAAGCTAGTTGAAGAGATCAATAATTTAACACTAAGCCAATCTCCATAAACATAGAGGAATGCTAAGGAAGAGTGTGTTCGGGACCAAGAATTGGGGCTTTTTACACGGACATACAAATAGTAGCTGGAAAGACAGACAGATTGGATAAATGAGTACGAGTTGATGTCAGTCACCCTCGGCACTCGAGCCAACCTAAATAGCGTCGAGGAGTCTTGGTCAGATAACGACTAGTCGCACATCAGCTGTTAGGATGATATCTCTCTTTCGCATATCCGCTGCTGGCAATGCAATCGAAGTAGAAGCTCTTGATGCAATATCCCTTGCTTGAGTAAGCAGCTGTTCACATTGCTCTTGCGCTAGAGCCTGCCGGGAGATACGAGTGGGTCTCTCCGACTCTGATTAGTGACATAGAGAAGAAAAGAATCCATTTTGTCCATTCCTGCTTTCCTGAAGCTGCCTAAACTGGATCAATATCATATCACACATGCGCCATTACCATGCCTCACGTTTTAGTTCTAAGCGCAAGGCTGGTCGTAGATCAGGAAGCAAAGCAACCTCTGCTGAACAAGTAACTAGAGCTGGAATGAATGTAGCATATTTTGAGAATCTATCCACAACAACCAAGATGCTTCAAGCCTCCCCCACTTTTGGCAATCCCACAATGAAATCCAAAGAAAGAAAGACTTTCCCACGGTCGCTCCAGGATTGGTAGAGGCTCGAGTAGACCTGCTGGATGAGATCTCTCAGTCTTGCCCTGCTGGCAGGTAAAACATGCCATTAGTCTGGTCGACGATTCCAATTCCGTGCAACGAGGGCTTAAGTCTTTGAATTCTGGTATAGGAAGTTTGGTCTTTGGTTTTTTGTTATCCAGAGCAGTGGTCTTAAGCATATAAGTCAAAATCAATTTTAGCGCATGTCATGCTCGTCACTTAGGAAGTAGACTAAACAAATGAGAGAAGGCGTTGGTGACAAAGCCATCTCGTCTGTCAATTAACGAGAAAGAAGCCCTCACTCCCTAGAAGGGCGAGGCAATTGAGAAGGCTAAGTAGATGTCTTTATCTGGGGAAGGCTAAGAAGAGTGAGTTTGCTTACGCTATTGGGAGTTCACCTCCAGTTCCAGTGTATCGTAGCAGTCTGAATGGTACGGCGCTTACCCGCATTTCTCTGTCTACCTGTGTGCCTCCTAATTCCGTGAAGTCCTTGGAGTATGTGCGACTTCTTCAGGATACTTTTCAAGAAATAAGTCTGTTCATAAGCTTCGCGCTTAAGCGACAAAGTACCAGTTGCTGAAGCGACTTCGTACCCACCCACGGTAAAAAGGAATGCTATCGACGGACCCAGTTGAAAGATCTAGAAGCAGGATGGGACCAATGAGTTCTCCAATCGTTCGTTCCGTGTGAGGTCCCTCTGCTAGACTGGAGGAGCAGTTAACGAGTGGCTTACCTATTCCTGCAATGGAAGCTTCTCCATCCTAAGTAAAGAGAAAGAGTTTCTGACTAAAGCTTTAGAAAAGGATTTTACATTACGATTCTCGAGTAATAATAGGTCCTCCAACTGACTTTACCTCTGGTCTCTAAAGCAGCTCATTCTGTCCAGTAGTTTTCGCTACAGCGATTTCGTACCATCGATTCACTTCATTCATTCTGCTCGTGGATATCTTTGCTATTGGATTAACTATTCCGAAAGCCCTCTAATCTAAATGAAGGATTTTCTCAGATGGTAGAAGGGGCAAGTCAGCCTTGTCTTTCCCTTTGGGCTAGGAACCGGCTCAAAAGGCGTCCTACCACCCGAGGTCCTTATTTCTTTTCTATCTTATGGCAGGGCAGTTCCCGGCGAGAAATGACTCATATCAAGAGCATTCATTGATTGTCCAGTTCCAATGAACCGAGCACAGGATGGATGGAATTGAGAAGCTTTGCGTATGGATCCGCTGGTTTAGGAAAACTAGAACTCTTGGTTCATGAAGAAGAAGCTCCGCATAGTCAATCGATAGAGGTCTTCTTTTCTTCCTCAAACAAATCGGTTATCGGTGAAATGACTCTCATTGGTTGGAAGCACCAAAGACTCCCCAGCTTCCTGAAAACCAAAGTGAGAGCATATTCTTCTGCGCTAACAGCTCACAACGTACGAAGTTGCTGAATTGCGTATGGATGGTAATGACGATTGCTTTACAGGAATTGCTTTAGGGATTCTGAAAACTGGCCACATCTGACTCAACAGCTTCTTCTTCCTTCAACTAGGGCAAGATCCGTGAAGTCCAATCCGAAGACTACGTTCCTTAGGCCGCCAATCAGTTCCTTCCCTAAACGGTTTTGTAGGCTCCTCATTTTCCGATTCCCCACGTCAACGCGAACTGCTGATCTTATCTTGTCCAATTTCTTTGCACCTGCCTTCAAAGACAGATCCGCATCGTAGATAAGTCAGGTCAGGCTCGATGCTTCGTTATGCGAGGCCGCGTCTTCAATCACGTTGACGAATAGGCCAGCCTGTTAGAGGACACTGTGGGGCCTAGTTTACTTGTTCTCTTTGATTCCTCCTTCCTGACTGAAGAGATTCCAATCTCAAGAGCGAAAACAATCCCCATTGAAAAAGTCCTCAGCTGATGGATATTGATTGAATGTCTATCGCCTAGGAATCAAAACCTTTGTCAACGCCTACAGAAAGAAAGACCTAGCCATAGGTCGTAGCTCCCTCATTTCCTACTTGACTTACCATTCTTCTCTCCTGTAAGGCAGAAAGCCTACCTACATGGAAAAGGCGGAGTCAGGAACAAGAGCTCCCCGCTTCTCTCACCAACCTTGCCCGATCGAGTAGCGTAGTCAGATAATGGAGCTAAGCCGAGACTTGTGATGAATTGTTTCTGACGTGACATAAACCCCCGTGTTTTTTGTTTAAAGATGAGCATGAGCCCTATGATTCACCTACGACGAAGAACCTACGACGAAGAACCTACTGAGGTCAATCTTTCCCAATAATAGAAAGTGTTTGGCTTTCTACTCCTGGCGGCCTTCTTTCCTTGCCCATCCCCTTCTTTCGCTAAGGCGAACTGCCCCCATCCCCTGATAGTTACCGCTCCGTCCCCCATCTCGCTTGAGAACGACGCCCTTCGCCGGCCGTTAGGTCCGATGCTGAAACTCCTTACTATGTAAGAATAACCAGGGCATTCGCAGACTCATACTGAATCGGTTAGATGGTTCGATTCGCTTGCTGCCTCTCTTAGGCTACCGGCTTTTGTGGTTTGTGGGTTCGAGTCAAGGAATGCCGCTTTGGTCTTTACATTCGAATCGAATCTAGCAGTTCCCTTTCATTTCCTTCATGACATGAAATGCCCCTAGTGCTGGATAAGAGGCTTAAGAAGCTTAAGATGAGTTCCATTGGGAAGAGTCTCTCTTTCTTACCCGGCTCCAGGCCATGGAAACTGGTCGCGGTCACAGCACAGGTCGAGTGGGCCTTGATTGTGCTTAAGGGGATCGGAGTTGAGTTACCTAGCTAGCTTGAAGAGCCAGGCATTGACCTTAGAATGGCTTCGTCTAAGGTCTTAGCTTGGTCACTCTATTAAGCTTTCCCAGCAAGTCTATTGAATGGGGTACGAAAGATTGCTATTCAAAGCATCGTTAAGAGTTCTGTTTTCTAGGGAGTAGTCAAGATAAGATGACTCTGATCTTTCCTTCTATGGAGCCGGATGTGAGCTTCTCGCCTACTGATCTTACTCAAAAAGAGTCAATGGGAGCTTCCTCCCCCCAATCCTTCCTTTAAGCCTATCAATAAGGGCAGGAGCAGCAGTTGATTCCTTATCTCTGTTTAGTCTTGTCAGTATTGTATCGATTGTGGGTGTGGAAGCATTTCCGTATCGCTTAGTGGAGGAATTCCTTTGCCTTTTTGACTTACTAAATCAAAGTCTTCTCCCGGTTCAAGTAATCATTCCAATCCTTTTGGTTGAGGTATCGGACCATCCCCGGATCCTTTACTTTCTTTATAGTAAGAGGTTTTTCCTTTTCCGTTAGTCTACCTCGTTGCAATCTTTCCAGTAGTTTAAGCTTTCGAAGCAGCCCATTAGTCTATTCCGTCTGTCTTTCTATGAGAGGGAGGGTATGGCTTTATTCCGGATGGAGCACCATTCGTACATCGAGTTTATGTGCTTGCAGTTGTAGGCCCAGCCCTTAGCCTTTTAAAGAAATCCTCCCGAATCAAGTCCAGATTTCTCTTTTTTCCTTCCCCGATTGATTGAAGTAGCTCCTGTTGGGTCACTTCACTCAATCTATCGAGTATAGGTTCCCTTCGGGGTAGTTACACTTCTCTCATACCTTCATTCACTCTTCCTTTATCTGACTTGAGCGCGGAGAGCAAAGCATGCCATGCAAGGCGCACTAAGAACGGGTGGTAGTTTGATGTCGACCCGTCGTCTTCCACTTAAACCTTTCAACCATCAAAAAAGGGCTTTAGCGGTTTAGTTATAACCTTCTCTCCTCGCTCGGTCAAGTACTCGTCAAGCCCCGATGGAATTACCTAGTTGGTGGCCTCTTTTAGTATAGATCGGGGAAGAATCTGTCTGGGAGACGGCTTTCAAGACGCGGCAAGGACTGAACAAATGGAGGGTCTGACTCTTTTCTGCAATGCCCCGGCGACATTCATTAGAGTCGTGAATGAGGTATTGCGCCCCTTTCTTGATGATTTCGTGGTTGTTTAGTCAGATTATATCCCTTTCTACAGCAAAACGTGGTCCGAGCACGTGCAACATCTGCGATCCGTACTGGAGGTCTTGCGAAGGGAGAAGATATTGAAAAGATGTCGAAGTGCGGGTTCGCCGGGGCTTGTCTACCTCGAATACATCGTTGGAGAGTTATCGACCCAACCAGAATCAAAGCCATTGTGGACTGGAACAAAACGAGAAATGTGACTGTGACAAGGAAGAAGAGTCAGTTTCCAGTGGTGAGGAAGGAGTAGGCTTTCAGGTTAGGGTAACGAGAGCATAGGGCTGACAGTGACTCATCTTGAGTCAGATAGGGAAAAACTACTTCTTGGACTTCTGATCTTTCGGAGTGAAGAACATGGATTGCAGAGGCCGGCGGCACAGATAGCATTTCGTCAAGATGGACATATATATTACTCTGACTAGTCTAAGATACAGATAGAGATTTCACTAGCACCAGTTCTTTACCTATAGCTAGAAGCGGGAGAAGCTTAAGCTAGATCTGTCACGTATGAAGGAAAGAAGTGAGATACCTCTTGGGCGTAGATAGGAGACCTGATCATACTCTTGACTCTCATCAATAGTGACGTTATGATTGTCGTTATTCTATTCCGATGGATTGACTGGTGCCCCAAACTCCTCTCTTTGGCTCCATAGTCTGACTCGACCCCCTCGGAGACGCTTTGAATGATTCAAACGAGCGAAAATAGCTAGGTTCTTGTAAGAGTTCCTTTAGTGGGATTTCTTCTTCCTCGCAACCCTTTCATCCCCGCTAGCTCTCTCGTATTTTTCCAGTGACAAGAATTCATTCCTGCTGCGCGCATTTGTGCGCTATTGAAGAAGATTCCTATAGAAGGGAAAACCATCTCAAGGCCCACTTTGGTTGGCTAGTCAATCTTCCTCTCTCCGAATTGACATTTTGATCACCCTCGTTGGACTGACTATGGTTTCGCTCAGGCACGGGTAAATCATCATGAAAAAAGAAATAGCAGGTTATTCATGGTAGTTATGGTTCCCTCAATCCCATTAGCCTAGTCCCTCCAATCCTTGGGTTAGCTGGGATGGACGGTGAACTATGGAGAGCGAAGATAAGCTGGTCCTAGTCGAACTTGAATGGCAATTGGTGCTGATCCGCGGAGGTCAAATTGGATTTGAGAATGATCGCGGGGAGTAGGAAATCGTAGTTGGAGAGCATGGACACGACTACCATGAAATAAGATCAGATAAATGAGCCGAAGGAGGTAGCTTATGCTTTCCTGGATGAATGAGCGACGCGCGTTCTTTGAACTTAGGCCTTTCGCATGCGCGAAGCTGTGCGCGGAAAGCGGAGCGGAGTGATTGGAGCTCCCTAAAAAGCGGAAGAAGCCGGCCGAAAGTCGTACGCCACTAAAGCACTGAGCCCAAACTGGAGTGTCAAGCTTAATGGCTTCGCCGTCCCTCCCCTTGACCCATCCTCTTTGATTCGGATTGTGGGGCATTCAATGCACTTGATGTAGACCAGAAAGAAAAGGCTTTCCCGTGGGCTGGGCTGGGAGAGTCGCCGCCTCTTCATTCCCAAGTCAAGGGTGAGTCCCATGCGTCAGTTTGTGGATCGCGGTCTCCTAGACTCCTATAGGTATGCAATTTGAGAAAGCACAACAATGGAAGTCCGCGGGTATCCGATCGATTCGTCATGAAATCGACAAGAAAACGAGTGAGTAAAGGAAAAAAAGAAAGTGGATTTAATATCAGCTCGAGCGAGAAAATCTGGATCTTGTCTGAGCTCTGCCTTGACCCAGGCACTCAATTCATCTTCCTTCTCCCGCCGCTGTAAATCGCGGGTTTCGAAAGCCAGAACCGATTCGATTCGTCCTGGCTGGAAGCTTTCTCTTGACTTCAGCCCAGAAGTCTCCTTTCTTTAGTTCAAGCAGAAAGGGATACTCCCGGACAGGGCTTGCACCCTCTGGCGCAACGAGGATGGAAAGCTCTCATTTCGAGTTCGAGATAGAAAGTGCGGGATAAAGCGCTCTACGGACCGCATTTTCTTAGTAAAGACAAAGCGATTTCACTAGACAATTTGGAATCCTATGTTTAAGCATTGATTGCAACATCGGTTTCGACACGGACGGAATCGACTCGAGGAGAAATGGTCCCTTTGGGGCGAGATCTTAACCCTTTCCTGGGCAATCTTCATGTCTAGGCCTTTTCTCTGTGCTGGTTGGAAATGACATAGCGTTCTTTTCGTACTGGAGTTATCCCATTTGAATTTCTCCTCCATTCTACGTGACCGAAACGGATCCTATCCAATCTTGAACATTTTCGATGATCCGATAAGGTATTCGGGGAATCCTCCTTACTAGACGACGATCTTATTATGTCAATGCCAATTGAATCCATCTTATTCGAAGTGAATTTCTTTGGTCTTTTCCCTTTCTTCGGATGGGGTGCCTTACTGGTGTTAACGGTGGCAGCTGCGGAATCCGCTATTGGGTTAGCTTCCTTATCCCGGACTCTAGCTGTAGAATTAGAATCAATTAATAGCTTGTTAAATCGTGAGTGCCCAAAGAAAGACGAAGTTATGTTCTCTTCTCTTCTTTCTTCTTGAGACTTGGCAGGTTGCTTGCGATCCTCAGACAAGACTCGCTGGGCGAGCGCATCCCATCCTTTTTTCATCCTAAAAAACTTCCCGTGAAGTTGCTTAAAGATAGATGCTTAGTGTCGAAATGAGATTGACTGAGTTGGATATGCTGGATAGAAAGATGCTATTTGCTGCTATTCGATCGATTTGTGCATCAAGTTCGAAGAAGATATCAATAACGAACCGAAGAAATGATAGTAGCTCCTTCTTTTCCCCGGGTCTACGTTGAAAGCTTCGATCGTAGAACTCATTCGAGATGGTGGTCTTAAGAATGGTTCGGGTGGGGGGTTCTATTAATCAGAAAGAAGACAAATCGAATCTAATTCATGTTCATGCTAAGAGAAGAGCGGATCCAAGACGACTTCGAAATAAGGACAAGGAAAGGAGCACTTTTGGAAGATCATGCCCCACGAGTGACCCTAGGAGGGCAGTCTACCACTTCATCGAGTTGGAGCCACCTTAGACTTTGATTTGAGTTTATGGCACCCCAAAAAGAAAAGCATCTCTTAGTGAAGGGGATTGGTTGAGCTCACGAAAGAATTTCATTCCCTAATGGAGGCCTCTTTCGATGAAAGGCAGTTTTTCCCTAGGAAGCTAGAGGAGAGGAGCCCCTTTTTGATTCCAGAATAAGCGGGTTTTGCATCGATTCTCGGGCGCTCAACAAGGTGACCTCAGAATCAAGAAAAAGGATCCACAGACTTCTTCCCCCTAATCAAGAAGCGCGAGAGACTTATCGAATTTGGATCTAGGTCGGGCTACTACCGGGTGCGTATCGCGGAAGGAGACGAGCAAAAGACCATGACAAGCAACCTGACTAATCCCTTTTCTTGGGTTATGCCTTTTCCCCCGCCACGTTCCCTACAAAATGAGCTATTCCACCCTACTTAGATGAAAGGTCGTATACTGGGCTATTCGTTAAACGACCCCTCTACCTCCGGACCCTTTGGAAGGTCTGACGGAACCGTCACTCTTAGGAAAGACAGAGAAATGCTCCTTTGGACAGACGGAGATCCCTCCTAGGGCATTGGATGGGCATCCTAGCCATCGAGGAGTGGCAAGCACCTACCCTTCGCTAAGATCCTTTTTCGAGTTCGTGAACGATTCCCTCCTATTCATCTTGACTCGAATAGGGCTGCTCAACTCAATCCTCAAGAAGGACGTACGGACATGGCACTGATCGGAAGAGTGTCAAAGAGCTTTTGATGACCTTAAGCAGGTGATGACCCCGTCTTGCAGTTGCCAGATCCCACTAAGACATTGCATTTCCAGTACACACGGATGCTACTAGGCCAGGTGGGCTAGTAAAAGAAGGCAAGCCAGTTGTTGTTCTAAGGTCGATGGTAGAAGGCACGATCCTATGCCAAGGGGGATGGTTCATCCTTATTTTGGCCATTCCGTAACTAAGCGCTAATAGGGAGTTCTTACCCGACGGACTAAGACAAGCTGCTAAAGCGAAAGAGAGTTGCTTGCCAAAACGAGCCTAGAAAGGTAAGAATCACCTTTTGCTTACCTTGTTATTAAATAGGTATGGAGCTAAGCACCTTCGTTTTCCTTAGGCTTAGGAAGCTAGGAAATTAGCAAGACGTGGTGAGTGCGAGTGAACGTAGTCAGGGGGCTAAGCCAAGCGAATTAAGAAGCTAAGTCGGTTCCATAGGGTTGCTAAGCCTTCCTCGATAGCCGCCGAAGTGCGATGTCGGCTGCTGCTTTTCCAATCCAGTCGAATCCATAGCGAATCGTAGGTTCCGGTTGGCTTGCTTCACGCTCCTCCCTTAGCCGCTGGAAAGAAAGCCTACTAAGTTGAATGCCGTAAACTCGGATTGCTTGTTCTGTGAGCGGGTGGACCTATTCGCTGATCGGCTTGGGGTGGGCTATGCTATCTCTTCTCCGAAAGAGACCTAGAGGACAATCCCATTAATCGAATAGGAAGGCCTCTTGACAGATGGGTATCTAAGGTAAGAGACTAGGGTCTAGCTCCAACGGCAAAGACCTTCTTTCCCTGGTTTAAGCAGCTTCGGACACGGGTACTTCAGTCCCCATTTCGTTCCTTCTGTGCCACGGCTTGTTCTTTGACCTAGCCCCTGAAGCCTTAGCCTTTGAAGACTCCTTTTTGACAGGGGATTCAAAACGAGTCCTTTCCGATGAATAGGACGGCTAATGAGTCTTGTATGCAAGAGCGGGAAAGCTCCTTCGAAACCTGAACCGTGCGTGGGAGTACCTTTTTTCGAAATGGAGTCGAGCCATCCTTTGATTTGTGAATCGATATTGTGGAAATTGTCTTAGCTCAGTCAGAGTGTACTCGACTTAATGGATTGGCTAGGTCTTGCATGGCCCCTTCCTTTGAGAGCGAAAGCGCATAGCGAATGGGCTCTTGCCTTCGGTTCACTATTTCCTCCGGCTCTTCCCAGTTCTCTTATGGGACGAATTACAGAAGTCAGTTACGGTGAATAAAAGAATAGCTTTTTACACAAGACCTCATTTCCATTTACGTAATAAAACGGCTTTCTCTCAAGGTCTAGATCGATCGAAAGTGAAAAGCCATAGGTTCAAGGGGCGGAATAAGGAATTGGTTCACCGGATCGGAAAGCAAAAAGAGGATTTGACTTTGGAAAGGGATGAGAAAGAAACTGTGTATTTTGGCCAATCCGGTCTCTATGCTTCAATTCCTTCCTCTTCAAAGTGTATACGGAAGACTGACTTTCGAACCGTATCCGGCCTTGAGAAAGATTGATAGTAAGAGCATCTCCGAATCTTCATTAACCGCTCAGCAAACTCAGCGTGCTTTTTCTTTATGGAATTGACCGCCTGTACGCACCTTGGTAGCACTGTAATACCCTCCTTGAGTGAAGCCTATTCTAGACTTCATCGGGCCTCTCCATTAGTCAGTGAGCATTCGCATTCTGAACCTGCTGATCGTTCGGCTCTTCGATCCCATACTCTGCTTACTCGTGGTGGTGGAGCTGGTCGTAAGCGGGGGGGTGGTCGAGGCGGTCGCACTCCTTCTAGTTACTGGAATCGTCTCGGTCACAGGAGGGAGAATGAGAATTCTTATGCTTTCCATGGTCGACCCCCTCGGAGACGCTTTGAATGATTCAAACGAGCTTTTCACTCGAAAAAGAAGGAGAGTTGAACGCATCCTCTACTATGAAAGCTTACCTGGAATCAGGTTTAGAATCCTGATCATCCGCTTTAGCATAATTTCGGTGAAAGCATTTTTGAACTCGTTTAGGGGATTGATTTCTCGATCCAAGACTGCAGAGAGATTCGCTACCTTTCATTTCTTATATTCAATCTATTCCTTCCTATTTCATATCATACTTGGGAACTACTATCTCTAAGTCCGGAATAGCGGCCTTGGTTCTACTCCTAGCTCGAAACGCTGCCAACTCCTTACTTAGATTGAAGGGGGGTTAAGGTAGTTTACTTGCTGGCTGATAAGTCAGGTAACGAAGCCTAAGATTAGATGACTGATTCTATTACTAGTTTGTTTAAGTCCGCCTAAGTCCCATATCAACAAGTAAAGACTATAACTCAACAGCAAGCTGCCTTTACTTGGCTTCAAGTCCCATAAGAGAAGGAAGACTAGCTGGAAGCGTCAGAGTAGCTGCCTAGCTACAAACTAAAAAAGCCTGGTGAAAGGAAGGCCTATACTTAACTCGACCCAAGCAATGCCCAAAGACTTCCATGCCTTTCTTGCTTGGACCAAGCCTTCGGGGAGCAAGAATCTTTCTTTCAGGGGGAGAAGAGCCAGCAGAAAGGGATGAGGGAAAGCACTAAACTTTTCATCTTCGTTGGCCGTGACAAAGAGTTAGGAGGGCTATCTTCTCATGATAATCTATCTGGAGTTTACTTTTATTCCGTTCATCGTAAAGGAGGTTATGTACCGAATTGGTTGAAATTGCGGCAGGAAAAGAACTATAGTTAGGGCCTCTAAAGTGAAGGATCCCGAATTCCTAGAGAACCAAGTCATCTTACATAAGATAATCTGAGAGAACGGAAAAGTTGCAACTGGCGCAAGCGTTGGAGCAAGAAAGACAGGTTCATAAAGCAGTTCATTGACCCATTTTCATATCCATGTTCAGGCGAGACTTCTTCATAGATATCTTCAAGAGATTCCAGGAAGGAGATCGGCCGCCAACTACCAACTAGAAGGCATTCCTTGATGCCCTCCATCCACCCTGGGGACAGAGGATGAATCGGTCAAAGCCAACGCTAAAAAAAAAAAGAAATATTTCATGCAACAGTTCGAACACATCTCTACCGCGGTCGGACCTTAGTCAACATAAAACAAAAGTGTCTCTCGCGCATAGATCTTAAACCAAGAGCCGTATCCCAGTAGCTGAATCGACTTATCCGCTCAGCTTCTCTATAGTCTTCTTTCTTGTTTCATTACACGATGGCCCAACAACACAACAGATCACGAAGCACCTCATAGCAATCGATTATCAAACTTCAAAGCTGGACGCTGGAGCAAGTAGGGCGGGCCTCCCCTTCCCATCGGTAGTGTCTACTGATGGTTTTACCCGGGAACAAGGTACCGAGACCTACCAATAGGGATTAGCGGTTACTAGATCCCCCAGTTCTTATCGAAGGATAACCTTTTATTTTGACTTGTTGCTCATCGATCAGGGCTTTTTTAATTCGCTTCGACGAATGCGATCACTTCCGGTTTTCGTTTTCCTATTCATGACTGCGCTTTCGCCCCCGCGTCTCGATGTGAATTCAATTTAGAATTGCGAGCACCAGTACAATATATAAATATAGGGGCAGAGTTGTATATCTAATTCATCTACTACGGGATCTCTGTCTACTTTCATTAATTGAGGGGTCATTTCGTTTGGCTTAACCAGCTCCGTGTGAAAGGGAAGAGGCAGAACTAAAAAACCCTATGTATCAGGATTAGCGCTTACCAGAGTTTCTGTTCTTGACCCTTCTCTCGACTCGACCTTCTGATTCGCCCCAAGATTCGAGAGAGACTGTGAAGCTAAGGCCCTCACCCCATACTGGAAAGGAAAAGAAAGCGGAGTGCACGGCAAGAATCAAAAATCTCTTCAAACATTTCCACAAGGATCTGGATCTTCGGATTAAGATGAAAGGCTTAAAGAACTCAAAAAATATTCTATTAATAATTAATCCATAATAAATAGAAAGGAAGCCTTGTGACCTTGACTCCCAAAGCGGAGTGGTCACGAGAGCTGTTGTACTAGTTTAGTCAGAATCCGCCGCATCCAGCTAGCTTAATAGCAGAGTGAAAATAATAGACTTCTCGAGGTTTAGTCTTCTCTTCTATTCAAGTGGGTCAGAGCCTGAGTCTTCTATACCAATCAATGGCACAAACTATGAGTTCCACCTCTCGGAGGTGAAGTAGTTGAATTATTCGACCTGAAGCTGGTAGTATAGGAGGGGGCATAGGCTCACTGAGAACCCAAAAGTAATTCTAAATGATTTCACCTGCAAACTCCCATAAGTTGGTAGACTGGACCGTTAGGCCTTGAATCAAGGGAAGGCAGCAAGGTATGTATCACCAATGCTAATACTTTATTAGTCAGATCTTCTGTTTCTGATGTAGTCATTCCTGTAGTATGCAAGGTAAGCGAAAGGGCTCGAAATTTCCATTCGAGAAAGCGACTGAACCAGCCAACAACCCCTTAACCTGAGATGAGACTCCCGCTGAAAAACATTCTTCTTCAGACAAAACCTGCCACCAAGCTTTGCCAAGGCGCTAACTTGCTCATTTTGTGATAGGGCCCAGTCACCTCCCTTCTTCCCAACCTCTGGCAGTCAAAGCTATAGGGAGACGTGCTTCGGTCTTTCCATCGATAGAAGCAGTAGGTATATAACGCATGCAGCTAGTAGGCGATAGGAGGATGTCAGCCGGCAGTGGTACTTTGGCGAATCAGGCGTAATGAACCCGCTTCTATTTAGTTTTTGATTATGATTTTTGACCCTACAATGGCAGAACCTAGAAAGCTGCTCTTTTTTCCCTGTCCCTTTGATACCGTCTAGCCTCTAGCTAGGAAGTCTTGGATTCGTATACCATGTAGGTGAGAAAATCGTCCGTGACTAGCTATCCTTATTCTCCTCCCAGGGATGGTTAGGAAGATGGGTGCGGGAGGCTGAGGGACGACCACGATGAGTACGCGGGGCCAAGGGTGAGTAGCTGGAATCATATAAGGGCTGTAGGAACGGTTCACCCATAAAATAAAATAAAATAAAGGGAAAATGAATGTCAGAGAAGATGTTGGCCCTATCAGAGAAAGAAGCCCCTTTCTTCTTACCCAGTGTTCGAGTGCCGGTTTAGTCAAACCAAGGAAAGAGAACCCCGAAGCCTTTCTCTCGGAGATCGGTCATACTGTCTAGCTTGATGCTGTCCTTTTGCCAGCCCCTTTATTATGAAAAGGAGGATTTTCTTTATGATGCTGATTCAATGGTTTGTGGGTGGTCTTGGTACCTCATTGAGCTGCGGTCAGTTCGCTTTAGCCAACCTGCTAGCTAGTCAAGAGCACTTGATGACTTTGATTTCGCCTCGAATCCGCCATATCGATAGGAAGCGGGGCGAGGGTCTTTCATTCGAGAAAAAAAGAGGGATGTTCAGGGCCTTTCGCAGCTTTCTAAAGGAGAGAATCGAAGAAAGTTCTAGCCCGAGAGAAAAGAAAGATCAGATTTGCGTTGATTTTTCCAACGAAACTAAGTACTTTTTTGTCTTTATCATTCAGAAGGCTCAGTCCCACACTCTGACTTCAATGATGGGAACAACCTCCGCACTCCGGCGCTCCAACGAACAACAGTTCTCCGCCTTACTAGACTATATATTTCTCATAGAATAGGCGGCGAAACCGCCACAACATATATGAAGTGGAGTGCTATTGAGAGAGAGGGGACAAAACGCCCTTAGACCTATACCGGCGGGGAGAAGCGGATACACTTCAGGGATAGGAAAAAGGTTCGAAGAAAAAGGATGAAAGATGGTATTTTAAAGTAAACCCTTGGAGGACCACCGGGGCTGGAACCAAGTCAAATAAACAAAAATGAAGAATCAATAATGTAGTTGGGAATGCTACAGAGGTCAAATCCAGAATGAAAAAGGCGATGGCGCTTGCCGATTAGACCGGTTTGGGACCAATGATCAAAAGTTTTCAAGACAAATCCGTGAGTCTAGTCATGCTGCTTCAAAAGAATCCTCTGGGTCTTTTCTTCCTATCTGGTTCTCTGGAACCGGTGAAATCCTATGTTCATAAGCACGCTTAGCCACTTCAAAAAGGTTGGACGAACTCTCCCCAGTCAAACAAAAGGACTTTCGCTTGTTAAGTAACGTACCCGATATAATTTCCACTAACTCGATTTCGGTACTCAATTCCTTCGTTCTCAGATCTTGACTCTTCTTTCTTTATCGACGAAGTAATTGGTCGCTAGGGTCACTAAGTAAGTAATAGCATAAGAGAAAGAGGTTCGGTACTGATCAAATGAATTGAGTCCATTAAGCAATATATCCCACCTCTCAGGAAGAGGCACAACCTATTCATAGGATTCCGTGTTCAAGGCAAGGCACCGAAGAAGGGCTTGGCTTAACAGAAAAAAAGAAAGGAGGGAGTCGCAATGAATAGGAAAGAGAAGGAGTCCACCTGCAAAAGCAAGGAATGCATCGTCAATTTGTTCTGTAGTTCTTATTAGATTTCGGGTGAACAAGGGGTGAAGGGGTGGGCATAGCTCCTTCTCCAATCGTCTTTTGAGCCCAACCCTCTTTAATGCACAAGGTTACACAGCTATCTGATCTGAGGTGTCCAAAAGTCAACTTTCGTTAGGCCATCTCTTAAGGGAAATGATCACTAAAAGCCATTTGGACGGTGAAACCGCTCCCCCAGCAGCCAACCCTACCTGTACTGTCAGCCTTGTAAAGCTAATTCCACCAGAGGAGGTCAATACACGAGATAGAGCTTTTTCCCCCCTGTTAGCTGGTTCTAGGACGTGAGCTAGTTCAAGGAAATCTACTAGGTTCAAAACCGATCAATTGAAATTCCACCCTTGGACGTGAGTTGGTTCTCCTTCGATAGATGGACTCGGAGTTTACCCTTTTTCAATCCGCCCTATCACACTGGAAAAGTCAGTTAACCACTTCCGACATAACGAGATGGGATTTGAGAATCTATTTTGTTTTGCAGAGTCCACCATGACAGGAACCCTAACCGTCTATGGTAGCAGGAGCGTCTGGTTTAGACGATCAGCTCTCTTTCCGGTACGTCAAATGGGTTGTTAACTCCTTCTTGTTCAATAAAAAGCATAGGAGAAGGACTACTTGCCTAAGCTCTCTCACTTGCTCTATCCAAAGCGTCTATCTCTAGCTGCTCTCTCAAGCCCTTGCTTAAACTGTTTGATAACTTGCTTTCATACATCATATGAATCTACTGACACGGAATGTCGAGCAAAGGATGTGACTACCTGTGACTACCAAATTCAAATCTTGTAGACTCGGCCCAAAAGAAGAGAGAAGAGTTGCTTGCTAGCGATCTCCTCACCTACATGGTATATGGATCAAGGACTCGAAGTTTTGAATAGAGGACCTATGTGACTGATGGCACTCAGTAAAAAAGTGAGTGGAAAGCGATTCTTCAGGTTGGAGCCGTTGCAGGAGCCTAATCAAAAGGAAAAGAGACTATAAACCTCTATTTGGGTCATCGCATCAATACCTATTACGTACGGCATTGTTCCTAGCCAGCTTTCTCTGTTCAAAGATGAACCGGGCGGCCCCATTTGTATAAAGCAAAAAGGCTCTCTCCGGGCCAAAGCGTAGGGGGAACCTCATCCGGCCTCCCAGCTATTTCTTCTAATCATCTTCTGTACCAGTTTTGATCTTTTTTTTCTTCCATACATAACATATCAGTCTGCTCGACTCATTCTCTATTTGCCAATAGCTTCGCTTATAATCCATATCTCCTTTCTTTCGAGAAGGATGATCAGTTCCGTAAATATTGACCCCAATTCAAGCGATAGTAGCTTGCATTCACCAAGTTCACGATCATCGCTTTGATAGTAGGGCATTGCTTCACATTCGAGTAGATGTAAACTACTGGTCCAGCATTCACCAATCATTCCCTCTTCATCGCAACCGACGTCAAACAAGATTCACGGGACCTGTCGAACAGCGGTTTTCATGTATAGAATCTGGTCATTGGAGAAGATCTCGGACCCCCCAGCTTTTTCCACTTTTGATCGATCGAGGGTTCAGTGCTCGACTGATCCAGTGCCTTGGACTCGAACCTTTGTTCGACTCACCGTTTTGCTTGACCTATCACTAATAGCAGCGAGTGTTTGCTCCTCAAATTCTTTCTTTTCTTAGAGCGTGTAGCTTCCCGACAACTAGTCGGTTTGTATTTCTCCTATTGCACCAGTCCCTGAGGCAATTTCTTTTTCATATTGTGTTGCCGGGAGTGAATTCCAGATCGCTACGTCTCACTCAGGCTTAGGGGCATTGGGGATAAAGAATACTGAGTCAGCAGGCAAGCGCAAGTGAAGCCTTATGCATCGTATAGTAGACAAAAGGTTGAGGCCGGAGCTTCTCCTTTTCATAGCAGGATAGATCGTTTGTCTGTTATTCCCTCTTTTCTCGTCTTTGTCGGCTAGAGCAGCACATTCTCTTAAATTTAGAATCCTTTCTTAGCCCATTCTTATTAAAATGGATAATTTGTCCTTAACATACCGGCTCCCTAGATTGCACTGCCCCGTGCGAGAACCTTTTCTGAATGACCGTTCAAGTGACTGGACAGTTGATTTATAACCTTGACACCGTTGTTCATAGACAGGATTTGATCCACCAAAAGAATTTGGAAGTTCCTTCTTTTTTTTAGTTTTCGTTTGTTTGGAAATGCTCGTATAAGCACCGGCCTTTCGAGGCGGCCATAAAATAAAGATTGGTGAATTTGGAGGGGTTCAGATCGAGAAGCAAGGCTACAGATAGAAGCCTTATTAAATACGGGTGTTAGCTCGGGTCACTACACTCATCTAAACAGAATTCTTTTCTCAAAGTTTTTAAATGTCATCATTAAAGTGAAAGTAAAGGGCTCGATTACATTGAGACGCATACTGGACGTTTCTTCCCTTCCGTCGCCAAAAGGGCCTTACATGGCCGGGTCAACTGACGACTTCTCTTATCTTTCAAACGATGTCGGTAATGTTTCAATTGCCCTTGCTAATGGTGAAACTCTTCAAGGAATAGGAACAGTCTCACTTCCTTCTGGTTCTCTTTCCAAGGGTTTCCATGTGCCTGGGTTAGATAAAAACCTTCTTTTAGCCATTTCTGAAAATCTCACAATGTATATGTTTCTTTCCTTCTTATTGTGTCTTTCAGGACGGTATGAGAATTGGCTCGTGAACGAGAAGGAATTGACTTATTAGATACTGGTAAAGTTTTGGGCAATGCAGCTTCTACATCCGTTCCTCATCCTTCCACCTCTAAAGAAGACTTCCGTGTTTGGCACAAGCGTCTAGGAAAGCTAGTAATTTCATACCTAACCGGGCCTAATAGCTGCTTATATCGTTATTCTTTGACCCTTCACGTTCGGGAGAAGGAAGAGAGGTATTAACAACACTAAAGACGTTTCACCTTTACTAGACGAATGCCCTGCTTCAAAAGTCCCGCGCGCTAGCGCGCTACGGCTTCAAAGAAGCGCTGAAAAACGAAATACTAGCGCGCGTACTCTTCTGCGCGACTCGGCGGTTGAGATTCAATCTCAACGAGTACTTATCTTTATGAAACGACTGATACCTGTAGTCTGTCTGCCTCAGAGATTGGCAGTGCGGGGACTGTATGGATTACGTGTAAGCTAGGGGTCAGTCTATCTCTAGACTGTGCCCTAGTCGCGGAGCGCTATGAGGGTGGGAGAGTTTAGAAAGTAAGTCTCTCTCTCTCGGTAAGGGAGTCTTAGGCTCGGGCCGGTTAGACCCATAGGTTCAGAGTGGACGCGAGTCCTATCTTGCTTGACCGAATGGATTTCGCCTGCCCGAGTCTAATGTATCCTACTCTCCTGCGGGTTCTGGAAGAACTTATTTTTAGGTGGAAGCAAAGCTACCTGTCGCATACTCGCGTCTACCTTCCCCTTAGGAATTTGGGGTTAGATATCAGTGAGTGCTTTTCTTTCCTTTGGGTAGTTATTCTGTGTAAAAGAACACAGTTGAGAAGAAAGAGTTTGAGTTTTAGCATCCACCTGGTAGCCCGACCACTTCCACAAGCAGGTAGGGAATCCGCAGAAAGAGATATGGGGCCGTCTAATCCATTGGTAGGGAGTTTGTTAAGGACCGGTAAGCAGGAAGTGTAAGGGAGCGGAGCGACCGATTGATTAATCATATAGTTTAGTCCCGTCGGTCAGCTCTGTAGGTAGGCTTAGGCATAGAGGGAATAATAGGATGGCCGATCTGTTCATCAAGCAATTTTGTTACAATATCGATGTCGCCCCAACACGCCACGAGTGTGAGATTATGCATCAAAAGCCAGATGAGTCGTTTCCCGCTTATGTGGGGAGATTCAGGGCCACAGCCTCCAACCAGTGATAGAAAGTGACCGTGACCAGATCGACATGATCCTCAAGACGGCGAACAACCCGTTGGCCAGTAACATCTTGATGGGAGAATATTGGGACTTCGAGTCTTTAATTAAGAGGGGAAATAGAATGGAATATTTCATGAAAGTGGGGGGTTCCCTGCAAGCAAAGAAGCTGCTATTCCTCTCCTGGCCGAAGCGCCTTCCGAGGGTTAGGATCAAGGGCCCCGATGAAGAGTGGAACAGAAACAAGAAAAACCACAGGCACGGGAACCGTGGGAATCAAACCAGCAATGAAAGACGCGCTATTTCCCCGGCCCCTCAAGGACGGTTTCATCTCAATCTCCATCGCCTGGGCTGATGAGACTGTGGTTGACTTAGGCTTTGGCGAATATAAGTAAACGCCTGTTCGCATCGCAATTAATAGAAAAAAACAACGACTAGACGTCACTAGTTGAACTACGTCCATCCTTACCTTGCCCACCTGAAGAAAGACTGACTTAAGTCATTTCATTGACCGATAGGTTATTGCTGGAATTCCCATTTCCCTCTAGTACAAAGTACAAAAGAAAAGCCTATCACTCTATCTATTGCTTTCTCCTTGGAACTCAACTTGATTCACTACTAGCCTTTCAGCTCATAGCCTTTCAGCCCACCAACTGCTGCTAAACTGGTTAAGCCTGCTAGCCCGTTTCAAAGCTTAGAATCCAGCAAGGAAAAAAAGGTGGCTAGAAAGCCCTGACGGCGAGAGGAATGCTTCCACCGATACTGGTTTACTACGTTCAACCGATTACTGTACTTTATTCCCTTCCTGATTTGATTCTATTTCCTTTTTAAAGCTAAATAGATGTCTGGAAACAGAATTGTTAATTACAAAAGCAAACTTCCCGCCCTATAAGTCAGAAAACCTATTGAGGACAAAAACCCCTTCTTCCGCCCTTCCTCACTTAACTAGCAGAGAGGGAGAACCGAGCCAGTTCTGCTCTCACTACCTATTTGGAAAGTGATGAGTTTACTTGCTCAAGTTCACGTTCTAGTGGGCAAGGCAGTCTAAGGAAGCGAGACCGGTACTTCTGACAGAAGCTGCTCTACAAATAATGTATTAAATAAATAAAGAAAGAGAAGAAATCTAGGAGAAAATGCCTGCGCTGGAAGAGATTGAGGGGCAAGTGCCCATGTCTCTCAGGAAGGTGCAAGTCAGGCAATTCCCCTAGCGATCATGAGATGGCAATGAGAAGCTGACTATCAGAAGTTGCTGGTGCAGCCAATGAGTCAGTCAACGGAGCTAATGTTCAAAGGTTGCAAGGAAAGCCCTGTCCCCAATGGTTAGGAAAGCTGGTAGAGCTCACGATCAAGGATTTGCCGCCGAAGCCATGTCAGGAGCTTTAAATGGAGCCATCATGCTCTAACTACGAAATAGAGGAGCATGCCTATGGAATCATATCAATTTCTAAAGAGATTCTGGAAAGCCAAGACATGCACGCGGGCGGGAGGAACCGAACTGATTGATATCGAACCCGATCTCGAATACCATTTTGTTTCAGAATCTATGCTGATAGGGATGACCGTGAATACCATGATCGATTGATTTATTGAGCTTATCCAAGACAGTCTGACTTCGGTGAAATAGATCTTCCTATGCATTTTCTATTGGGCGACTAAGCAGACACAGAAAGTAGTGACTAAACATACATGGCAAGCCCCAAGAAAGAAGATGTTTTCGGTTCGAAGGTCATTCCCGCCCTGCTTGCTGTTAAAGGTTCATTTCATCAAGCGCAAGAAAACGTATTTCATCCGATCGAATCAAATGCGATTGTTGCAAGGACATGAAAACGGAAAGAAAGTGTTAAGTTTCGCCTTCGGCTCTTTGTCTTTCGCCTTCGGCTCTTTGTCAAGGTCTTGTTGGCGTATATGCTTTAGCGCTTTAGCCGACATATGACTCGAGCTAATAGCTTAAATCTCAAGAGGCATTTTGCCCTTTTCTTATCTTATCCTCTTATGGGCATGTCTTACTAGTGTAATCAGTCCCTTGCTTTCCTTCCCCGCTGTCACTTCGCCGGAAAGAAGTTCCTTCTAATTAGATAAGGGATATGCTTTTGTAATTGCAATTGGATGCTTCCTCAACAGCAGCTGATTCTATAGCAAGGCTTATTCACCATCAAGCGCGGATAGGGTAAGAGCTGCTATTTACTCAACAGCGGCTAGTCTTGCTGCGGCAACTGCTTGAGCTCCTACTCTCACTGCGGTGACGAAGACAGCAAAGGGATATTGAAAATAGGGAGCACAAGAGCTCTGAGTCATCCAACAAGGCTTACTGGAAAAGCCTAATTATTTAGGGCGTAGCAGGAAGATTCGCTAGAACCCGAGAGCTAGCAAGAGAATAAAAAGACTTCCATGTTGGTACGCGACTGACGTACGCTTTCTTCTTGTGACGTACGCTTTCTTCTTGTCCAACCAATTGAAAGTTTATTCCAACTCGAATGAATTAAGTAAAAGTAATGGAGGGGACATGCATTGACTAAGACTAAGAAATTAGAAACATCTTTCTCTCTTTCCGATGTCTACTCAGCGAAAGACTAGCTCTTATCTTTAACTAGAAGCAATAGCGCCTAAGATGGAGCAAGAAAGATTACTCTATCCTGTGCACCCCTAAGGAATGATGGGACCCTTCAGTGATCGGTTTAGCGGCTAAAAAGAAAAAGCGTAAAAACATCTCATCTCCCTTTGGTCAGCAGATGAAGGAGCCGATCCCGCGGGGTATGCCCTATCTTGTTCTAACTAAGGCTAAAGTCCTTATAAGGCTACGTCTCGTCCTTTATAACACTTCCTAACATTTGTCTTTTCTATTGTTATATAGCCCCATTCATCCGTTAGTGATTTCTTGCTTGCATTCTATCTTTCTTTGTACTTCCAAGCTTGGGCTTGTCATGTGAAATGCTATTCATAGCTTGTGCTTTGGTTGTCTTAGCCTCATGATGACGGTATGCCCAGCCCCGAGAGAGATGCTTTCCTTAACCTGGCTTTCCCGTAGTAGTAGCTACAGCAACAGGAGATATTCTCTTTAAGAAGGACCGACCAACTAGACTGATTCACAACTCTGCCTTACCTTCTTCCCTGATTGATATGATAGGCTGACAGTCTTAGGCGCTGACTTATCGGATTAGGGTTTTAGGATAGGTTTTACCTTACAAACATAGGCGTATGGGCCCAAAGAAGATTCCCGCACTCTACTTACCGACTGAACGAACTCCGGCAAAAGGAAATGTCCCTGATACCAATAAAGGTTAAGGGGATGGGACTACTACTGCAAAAGCATAAGCTCGCTCTACGACTTCGAAGGCTTTCAACAAGGGAAGAAAAAAAACGAAATCCACACCCGGAAAAAGAGTCACTCGCTTGGCTTTGGACTATTCTATCTCCGGAATTTTCCATAGGCCACGCGAAAAAGAAATCGACTTGACTCCGCCCGGGAGAAAGGAAAGAGCACCATCAACTGAAGAACGAATCGAAGGCTTTTCGTACTGACTTTCCTCAGCGCCCTTTGTCTTTGCTTCACTGGAACTCACTTAAACAGGGCTAACGGACTAGGCAAGGTTCTCTTCGTTTCTTAGCACGAGATAGGAGATGAAGCAGATAAACCAAAGAAAGGCTGTTACCGTCCTACTAGAACTATAGGACTAAAGGCATTCTCTCTTGCCTGCAAGAAGGACTTTCGAAGACTATCTCTTGACTATCTATAGCATCTCCCCTTTGCGTTAATAAAGAAGAGCCAGGTTATTAAAAAAATAACTGGGACAACGTTCCAGGATTGCTGCTGGCTTTCAACCGGCTGTACTGAATGGGCAGTGGTACTGTACTCTTACGGTCTGACTATTCATAAGAGAATGCGTTCTTCCCGGGTCCGGGATTTGATTCTATGGCTAATTCCTTTCTTTGCGGAACCTTAGCTAATGGCTCACTGAACTATCTTCCCTTTTACCTTTTGTCCCTCGCTTCCAGCGTCCCCATTGGGGGAACTTCAATTCACTCTAGCTAGGCCTATTTTTTCTAATAAGAATCTCTGTCTTGAGTGGCTCACTATTAAAGGAAAGTCTCACCCCTTTTGTTGGGCTTTTTTAGGGTAAGGGTACTTGACTACTCAAAGCATCTCTCCAGAAATGGTTGAATAAAATGCTACTGACAAGGGGTTATTTCACTCATAAATCAATTCCCGGTCCTTTTTCTTTAATTTAATTCGCCTCTGGTAAGGGTGTGGGATTGGGATCAATCCGCTAATTAGGCTCTTAAGGACGAGATGCCTCTTTCGCTCAAAAATCAATTCATCCTCCAGTTCTTTCGCTACACTTACTTCTAGTAGGAAAATCCTATAGTCGCAAGAGAATTCTTCTTCTTCAGCGGAGAAGATCACATCGCTTATTCTTTCAACGGCAATAGCAGCAGATTCCTTCGCCTATTCTATCCCTTCAAGTCCCATAGCTTCTTCTCAAGCAGCAAATGGTCGGCTTAGTCTTCTATTATATTATATGATATGACACTCAATGTAGTCACCCCCTTGAGAGCTAGTTCCTTCCCTTAATAGTGCTGCAATCAAATCAGGCTTGGCACCTTCCCTTCCTTCCAAGCCGCTTTCAAAGCGGTAGACAGTCTCCTCTTTCTTCTTAGAGGGTAGCCATTCTTTGATAGAATGGTTGAATAGAGCCTTTCGTTCTGGTAAAAAAACTGGTATAGGATTCCTTAGAAAGCCAACCATGAAAGCCTGTTCGGACTGCTCATAGGTAGAGGGATATGGGCCGAGGATTCGGATGAGTTTCCATCATTCAATCAAAAGAATTTTTTCCAAAATCTCGATTTTTGAATCAATGCTAGAGCTAGAAGCCTGCCCGACTAAGGTAAGGGGCATCCTAACTAAATTGTTGATCAAGACCCCCGGGAATACAGCTCAAAGTCCTAACCATTGAGTTGCTGGAAGTGGCATCCCAAGAAAAAAAATCCGTACCCCCTTGTATAGCTGTAAGCTCGTCTAAGCCCCTCTTGTAGGCAAGAGTGTTCGAATGAATATCTGAATAGAGCCCCCTTTTGCCAGTCCTAAACCATGACTTAGTAGCGACTTAGTTCCGTTCCTGGGACTGGTAAGAGTACGTTCCTTGGCGCCCTACGTCTTTCTTATTAACGACTATCTTCCCTGAATGAAGTTACTGGAAACCCGACGGTTTCAGGTGCAGCTACTGGAAAGAAGGTAGCAAGCCAAACGTAAAGCAGGCGTAGCGGTGAAGGGAAGGGTCATCCCCCGACCGACAGAGTAGTGCACCTTTGTTTAAAGAATATGCCCGCAAGTGCAGCACCAGAAGGGGCAGTGTAGCTCCTTAAGATATGATCAATCCGTCCAATGGGCACCTGAAGGCCTGGTAAATCGCCGGTATAACTTTCCTGAAGTCTCTGGTAGCGAGAAAGCTTCTGTAAACCAGAGGGTAGAAGGTGGTGGTGATCCAGTCTTCAAAGAGAATATCTCGATGGTCTCGAAGGTGTGTGCTGGGCATTCTGCTAAGTGTGTTTGCGTCTTCGTCTTTCCTCGAATGTAATGTAACGATTGAAAAGAATCAATCCCACCGCCTTTCTAAATGTCTGAATGCAGATAGTGCCACTACAGAAAGGTATATCCCCAAGGCAAGGTTTCCGTCCCGGGGTAAGTGGTGTACAGTTCTAAAACCTATATCTCTTTTTAGGGGCTAACTAGCAGAACTGCATGGAACCTGAAAGCTATGAAAGTTAGGCAGTAGAATGTGCACGAAGGGCAAAGAAGAGAAGGAGCTCTAGTCGTAGTGGGCCCTGGTTGGTGCCAGTGCGTCTTATGAAAATGTAGATTTCGATGTCGATAGCTTGGCTTGGAAGAGGTTCTTCACTTCTGAACTTGCTCCTTTGAATCCTACACCGACTTCCATAACCTTATGCTCTTGCTTTGTGACCAGCTGCTGACTGAGAAGCGGACTTGGGATTAACCAGAGAAAGAGCGGTAAGAGCCGCTTCTTTCTTGCTTAATAGGAGATTGCGTAACATTTACATAGCCTTTCCTTCCCTCTTTGCCCAATCGTCAGAGGCGGCTTCCCCATTTCTTCCTGTATCGGCGGTCTCTTGGCGATGAAGGTCATTCAACCGCGAGTCAGATTCGGTTGTTAGGCGCTTTCGTCTTGGCGAAGCAGTACCAATCCCAGCCCCTTTCTATCCCCGCTGTTGGCCTTTTGAGAAGAAGGATACTCATCGGGATCCATTTCATTCTAGTAAGAAAAGAAATTCTTCCTCACCGGGGCCCAATTCAACAATCGGCCGGACAGGCCGAGCGTACTGGCGGAAGTCATGCCCTCTCCTTTACAGTCGAGTACTCCGTTCCCCACCTTCCGGCACTATTCGATTTTGGAATCTTACTGCTTAGTATTGAGAAGCTCGCGCAAGATAGGCAAGTGGGAAGCAAGGCTGTATTTTTGACTTGGTATTTCATGGTTAGACTTCCATCTTATCCCCATAGCTCGGATTCCGCACTTCTTTAGGTGACCTTTCCTCGCCTCGACACCTATCACATTAATAAAGTTCAAGCGAATTCACTGATCGAGACCGGCGACTGACTTTAATAATAGGCTCAATCGGGGTGTTCTCGCCCTCCTTACTGCCTATATTTAAGGAGTCAGAAAGATTTTGGTCATAGGCCAGCCAAGGTCGGGTGAGGCCGGAGTATCGAATTACCTACCTGCTGATGGTGCACGCAGAAAGAGAGAGGCTTATGACCACGCTAGTATCAATATAGGCTAAAAAGCTTTAGGATGCAAGCACGCCCTATTTGTAAAGTAGCCCTGGGAGTTTCACTCATGGAAGGATACACATTCCAAACATGGGTAAATCATATCGGAGGAGTGGGTGATTGATACATGTGTACGTTTTACGAGAGCTCAGATGACTAGATAATCGCACGCACACCTTCGAACTAGGAAAGTTCCCTTTTGACCAGTCCCACTCTCTTTCTATCTATAACTCATTCCATTCCCTAGGTCGGGGATTAGCACGCCCTTACTTCCAGAGGTAAGGCTTCCGTGGTTCGGCGGGTAGAGAGCCCCCCGCCTTGTCCCAATCGTTCCACGTTCCACCCACTCTGAAGAGCGACTGCTGGTGAACTTCTTAAGCAAGCCCTCATGGCGTGGCGAGCCCTTCAATTCAATGAATTTCTTCATGAATCCTCCAAAATCTTTCTATCTCCCGTCCACCCCCTGCCTTTTCAACGAGTGGATGGATCGGGCAGCCATGCCGGACTTCGGGATGGAGCACCAAGAAACGTAGGAGAGGCATCCGGGGGATGGACCAGTAGAAGCCTAAGGCTGCCGGATTTCCCACGCCCTTGCCCCCTTTCGCCGAAGAGCAAATAATCATCTTCCAAGCTATAGCGGAGGCGGCAGGGATAGCAGGAGTCGAGGAAGCCGCAGCAGAGGCGCCAATAGATAGCTACATGGGTCGCATGGAATGCGGAGGCCCCTCCTCCGCGGGAACACGAACGGGGGAGAAAGCATCTTAGCCCAAACGAAACATAGCCCATCATCCTCACCACCATCGCTAGAAAGATAGGTGGCGGGGAATCAATATACAGAACCCGTTCGCCGGTTGTACGAGTGGCCACCGGAACCACAGCAGGGGAGGCTGTTATTGTTATCAAGCGGGATTCCATATCAAGTCGCAAAAGAACAAGGGATTACTAAGGTATTTTAGACTAGAAAAGTATATGATTGGAGTCTGCTCCTTCTACCCAGCCGCTCGAAATACCTTCACATAGTTTAGAAAGCACTTCCCCGACTACTTCAGTTTCAGCTCCGACGAAGGCCTCGTTTACCACAAAATAGTGACCCAGACTCGAGATCCATCTCCATTCCAGCTTTGACTCCAGTGGTGACAGAGGCCTAGTAAGAAGGTCCGTTTTTTATTCAGTTATCGATCCGCTATTCCAACCCCGGCCCTGAACCGCACTGATTGGATTGCTTTCCTCGTCTAAAAACCAGAAGCAGGCATTATAGAATCCTACCAAGAACCGGCATTCCTACTTTCACTCGAGCAGCCGATCTTTCAACAGCCGATTTGTGAACAGACAGGAGAGAGGCTTACCTACTTTTTAAAAAGGATATACAGGAGGGCATTGCTCCCCTGGCTTGCTTACCTGGAATGGAAGACTGAAGCGCTAATGCACTGATACCAAACAAAGAAAGATTCATTGATCGGATTGCTTTCGTCCTAAGCTAAGAAAAGAAGCAGAGACAGGAATTGCTACTTGAACTAGAAAGCATACTACTTCTATATAGAATAGTTATTCATGTGCACATCACGTAGGCAAGGAAAGAGATTAGTTTAAAGCCAAGTCGTCGACTGACCGATGCATGACATAGTTTGAACGAATTTCGTACAATCCAGTATTTGCCCTATATGTATGTTCAAAGCTCAATTTAACTCTTGGTAATCTAATCTAACTTTCGGTGAGCTCTTTCCCCTTAAACGCTCTATCAATCCGGGGGGGTGGCTTAAAATAAAAGCTCCTTGCGGATAAAGGCAAGAGCTAGGAAGAGACAACTTAGGTAGAATGGAATATCTTACTCTTTTTTTAAAAAAAGGGATTTGACTATCTCTGAGGGAAAGAATCACTGAGCTAAGGCGGGTGGAGGGCTATGAGCTCGTTCACTCAATCCCGGGGAAAGAACCCCCTTAGCCTTAGTTGGAAGCTAAACCAAAGCGTCGCTTGTAGGCTCGAATAGAAAGCAGAGACAGCAATTTCAACATAGCACCAATTGCCAACGATTAGGATCAGGAGGGAGAATAAAGTCTCCATCAAAAACAGCTCGACACCTCCACTCCAAAACAAAACAAAAAAAAACCAAAGACGCTTTCAAAAGAGCTTACCTCGCCCTCACTCACATGTGAGTCACTTTCTACCTCTTATGGAAACTACCGTATTGAATATAGGGTACCGACCGTATTCACCTATTATTACCTCTCCTTTCAATGGAGCCCCTTTCCTTTGGCCCTCACCTGGCCTTCCAAATAAGCTCGACTGGACGATATGGGCCTCCGTTTGGCTCGCTGAGAACTACCGACTATCCAAGCACATCGAAGCACTTAGCAGTCACTACTACACCGACATCGGAAGCTATTGTAAAGTAATCTGCCATCGAAGGTTAGCTTTGCTTTCCTCTTCCCCCACTAGGAACTGGCAATGCAATTGGCTCGAAAGCATAATGAAAAAGAAAGGTATAAAGATTGAAAGGCGATAGGGGGGCAGTTACTGTTTATGGATAGGCAACTACTGGCGCTCGCTCGCAGAAAGAGGGCGCTGTAAGGGGAAAGACTACATGGACCTCACACACAAACTCCAGAGAAGGGATGAAATTACTGGTTCGGTAAAACCAGGGAGAGGTGAACATTCTCTTTCTAGTGTAAATCTCATTCTTGCCAATATACTATTCTGACATGTAAATTTTATGATTATGATATTGATAGTGAAATCTTATGGCAGGTATCCCCCCTTACTTATGAGACTTATATCCGGAATAACCCTTATTGGGAGAACTGATAGCCCCATTAGGCCTGTTATCCAAGGTATCTACCATATGCCCTCCTATCAATGGAAACTATTTGCTCGTTTAGAAATATATGACAGGCAGAAGGCATGAAAGGAGGAATAAATTAAAGCAGTCCACCAAAGCCTATTAAAAAGGGGGGAGAAACCTGAGATATTGGAAGAAAGCATAAATAGTATTCTATAAGAAAGACAAAGACTAGCTCTATTAAAGAAAGAGAATCCCAGACTCACTTCACATCAGAGGACATATCAGAGCATATAGCAGAGGGCATAGGCTCACTCACAAGGGAATATTTTTCAAAAACCATCGACGGAAACTGGCGCAGGATGATAAGGTAGAAGGGGATATTTTGAATAAATCAGCTAGTCGAGATATGCCTTTGCTCGCTATCCAAAACTTTCAAACTTTCTTGCCCTATGAACCATGAAGATCTTATGCAGCAGAGTCTTCGGGTACAAGCAGAGCTGATGTAAGGTTAAGGTAGTGGTAATGGATGGGGTATATTCGTGTATTCCAAGCCACATCATCGATCGTCTTGAAAGCCCAGTCCTTAGATCATCCGCAAGCAGAGAGTGGTAACAGACATACGGATCATTCTGAAGGTGGGATAAGGCATGAAGATCCTTACTTATCCAACTCCTCTGAGTTGGGTACGCCTATGAAAGCCCATTTAAGATATTCACTTGAGTAGAGCTTAAACAAAATTGGGAAGAACTCCGGTATGGAAGGAAATGGTTGAATGACATGCTCTCTTTCTGCTCATTCATTGAGCTAGAGGGCTTTGAGTCCAATTTACTTGGAATAATGGTCGTGTCGTCATACTCAATCTTACCAATTTCTTCCCTCTAAGATTGAGAGGGCCTTTCTCAATGAAAGAAAAATCCCTCCTTCTAAGTTGTCCATCTTTCCCGTCTGATCATAATGCTTGACTGCTCTCTTCTCTTTTCGCTTCTGGAAGAAAGAAAAGGGCTGAAAGCCGACCTCTTCGCCATAGGCGAATTCGCTTTATCTATTATGATACTCAATCGATGTTAAATAAGTGGGTCCTCCCTGAAATCTGGTGATTACCTTAATAAATGTCTGAACCGACCGACCAAATCACCCCAGCATGGAGAAGACCCCTCGTTACTGAGGTTAGGCGATAAGATTGAGACTAGCTCAAAAGTCAGATTTGGATTAGCTCACAACAAGTGGAAGATTTTACAAAGAATCTGTCAAGAGTAACTAATAGGTCTCCCAGCCACAGAATTCTTATCTTGAACTGGTAAATAAGCGAATAGAAAAGCGAAACTGCTGTAAATGACCTGCAACTGAGACTTTTTTTTTGGAGAAGGCTTACAGTACTGAGGAAGAAAGCCCAATGAATGGAGGGGAAGGACCTGATTGACCTAAGACTTATTGAATTGATGCTTTCAAGCGCTAGGCCAAGACTTTTTCCTTCTTTTTCTTTTTGCCAGCAAATAGAGAATCGTACAAGAAAGGAGGGGAATATCCACTGCTGCTAGCTATTTCTTCCCGTAGTCAGATGCTATCGAATAGGCTGTGAGATATGTTGATAGCTGACCCCGCATCCGCATACATATATGTAGGTTTGGATTTCAGCTAGCTAGGGTTGGTTTGGCAATGCCCAAATAGAAGAGAATCTCATAAGTAAGAGAATAGACTATTCTAACTAGTCTCATAAGATAGGTTCATTTCTCACAGTTCTATAATTATTCTATACTTTCTATTCTATTTCGAATTTAGTGAATGAACTACTTCTGAGATTCGATTCTATATTCGATTGAATTATTATATACTTCTTATAGACTTCAATTCTCTTTTCATTATACTGATTCTAGACTTCAATTCTCTTTTCAACCTTCCTTCTATTCTGCTTTGAGATTCGATTTATTATCTCAGTCCTCTATTACTATTACTCTTATCTTCTAAAACAAAAAACTAGACACTACGGTTTGGTTAGGTGGGTTTTGCCGTATCCCTTTCTCAACATTCCACTCCAGTGCCTACTTCCCCTTTGGGGGTTTCTCTGAACAAGACCCCTTTGGCCGCTTTCTCTTCTCCCGATTCCGATTACTCTTCCTTTTGAAGGAGCGCAAGCGACCTTCTTCCGTACTTTCACGAGAAAGCAAGCTATCGACCTGAAGGACTTGGCCGAGTTGGGTTCTATTAAGAAGGATATTTCCTGGTAAGATGCTGACTTTGGCCTTGCGCCTGGTCTTTCTTCTTTATTGCCTTGGCCTTTCACCGGATATGGGATCGATCCCTTCCACCATTCCGACAACCAAGGCATGGCAGCTCGGGCAGTCATACGGCTAGCGAGATTGTTCAGTTTGATCACAGTCCGTGATGTGAGGGATAGCATCGAGAATAGTATCGTAATGAGAAAAGCGGGGGTTGAGCGAGACGGGCTAGTTCCAAGCAAGGCAAGGTATAAATAGTTACTACCGATAGCAGGGGAACGGACTTTCTTCCTATAGGGAAGGAAAGGATGAATTTGCATTGCATAGATATAGAGAAGAGAGAAACCCACCAATGCGGAAGTCTGATCTTGAAAAAAACTGAATGAGAGAAGGAAGAAGGGAGGCTGAAGAGCTAGCTTACTTGTTATTGTAAGGGGGACTTAGCTTTCTTTTTAAAGTTCGGAAGAGGGGAGAACGTGCTTTCTTACCCAAGTAATGAATTGGCTGGACTTGAGAGATGAGAAAGCAAGATGAAGAGGAATCAGAAAACTAGTACTAACCGGCCAAAGGCGCAGTAGGGTTATTCAGAGCGGTAGGGGAAGTGGATCGACGAAAGCGGGAGTTCAGTTACCGTAGCTAGTCTCGGGATGAAAGCCCGTGTTTTTCTCCTCTCGTCGGCCAAAACCAGAAAAAGGGTAGTTTGCGGGATTGCTTACTTGATGAACAGGAGTTTACGGGATTGCTTTTTCAAGTAAGAGCTCAACGAACAAATGAAAATGAGTCCTTGCTCCGGTTTGACTAAGCGCTAAGCGGATGAAGGGGCCTAGTTCGATTGGCCGGGAAGGGGGACTAAAGCCTTTCTTGATGAACGAAGAACGGAGTTGCCCGGTTAAGCAACGGAGTGGGGATAAAACCAACCAAACGCGGAATCCGGCTAACTCAGAGAACAGGTCCCAATGCGGAATCCGGCTAACTCAGACAAAACCGGAAAGGAAGGGAGTAAGTCGACCAAAAGGAATCAGTCCACTGGGATTCTCGACTGTAAAAAGAGGAACTGGAGCAGGGGATGTAGGAATGGGTGTTGATTTTTCAACTATCGTCGTCGTGACCGGGTTAAAACCTAATTGTCTTTCAAACCAGTTCTGCCCGAATCTACTTCTTTGAGGAAGCGACGAAGTCTTAAGAATTGGCTGCAGCATCAGGAGTGCCCCTACGAAAGTAATCTACGAAAGTAATCCATGTGGGCTATATAGCTATTCGTTAAACTTAGCCATCCACCTAAGGCGAAGTCGGGTTCTGAGAACTAGTCCGGTGTCCAGCCCAAAGGTCTCCTATGTTACCTCGCTCCGAAAAGGAGAAATTCCCCGCTGATGCAAAAAGGGTTTTTTCCTCTAAATAACCTAGTAGGAAATGCCCACTTTGAGCTCTAGCGGATGTTCCCAGTCTAGATCTAGTCTTGACTTTATTTGAATAAATCTCATTTCTTCTTGCTCCAAGAGTGGAAAAAGAAAGGGGCGTCGACAATCGAATAATTGAGGAGCACAAGCACCTTACACTGAGTATCATCAAAGCAAAGGAAAAATTGACTTCTACGAGCACGAATCAGCCTTAGAAAAAGATCGAAATGGCTGTCTTAGGCCATTATCTTTCGGATCGATTTCAGGAAGAAAGTTCCCTTAGTACGAAAAAGAAAATGAAAGTTTAAGATCGGCCACTCGCTTATTGAAGACTGAGAGCGGCAGCCCGGAGATGTGCCTTACGGTAGAGAACATGAGAGGGGAATCAAATATGCTTAAAACTTGCCGAGTGGACATCCTTGTTCAATTGAACCACCTAACGGAAGCTGAGGAAATGCCATTTATACCAACCCTAGTAAGTCTTCCGTCCAGGAAGGAAGGATATATCAACTTTTAGAAGAAATGCCAGATCTGTTAACTTTCTAATTCTAACAAATACACCGGCCGCATCAACAATTTAAATAAATATATATTTATTTAAATTATTATTATATATTAGATGAGATTTATAGATTCTTTATTTATCTATTCTATTATTTATTACTTTTTTTATATTATGAGTTTTATTTATTATTAGCAAGATATACAGTTTTATAAGCTTCGCTTAATTTCGAATTGAAATTCAATCTAATTTAGAATAATATTAAAAATCTCTTTTCTTACTTTAAATCTCTTCTCTTTCACTCTCTTTCTTCATTCAGGAAAGGTGAAGATTGAATCGGGAACAGAAAACGAAGCAGGAACAGACTTGTCCCTTGGTCGAGTGAAGTGAAGTGAACCGAGGAGAGGGAAGATTGAATAGAAACAGAGAAGGACGTAGGATATGGGCGCTTCAATCAGCAGCTCCATCAAGCTTTTCTTTTCCCTTTCGGGGGTCGGGTTGAACCGCTACTTTATATATATTAATAATGCTATTCTTTTGGAGATCCCAATCCCTGGTGGGAAATAGCAAGCTAGGTGGTGCAGGACAAACAAAGAGGAGTAGAGGATTAGCCTAGAAATATTGAGATAGAATTAATTGACCAAAATGGATAAATGATGAAAAAAAGCCCAAAAAATGCAATATGGATTGAAATCCCTGAATGGGCTGCTCCTGCTCTTCTCTTGGTCCCACGGGAAAATGGGAGAATAGAGCTGCAGCTCTTCAATTGGATCATTGCTCTTTGGGTACGGTACCGCCTTCTATTAGAGGTTTGACGGAGATAAACTCTTTTTCTTTCAGGAGTTGTTGGTAGCATGCATGGACCTAAGCCAAACGCCTTTCTAATAGAATAGTATTTGTTTGTTTTCACTAGAAGTGGAGTCCTTATCTACCTTTCCCTCGATTGGATCAAAGCTCGGTATCTCCGGAGTGGGCAGTACTTGTTAGAGTTGCCGCTCCTCGATGAGGACGGGACGATGGGTAAGAGATGCGAACGAAAGAGCAGACGATAGATTGGATTGTCTGTCCGTCCTTTCGGATCATAGCGTGGAATCTTATCTTTTAGTCCTCCTTCATCTAGTATGTATAAGTAGTCTAGAGTGGGGAATCTTCCTGGGTGCCTTAAGGACCTTGATTTCCTGATCTACTCCCACAGTTCTTGTTCACCTGATAGTCTACTCGTCTCAGTAGTTGTTCTACGAGAGCCATATGAGTAGTGAATTGTTTCCTTCTTGGTAGAAGGCACTACAGCAACTGAATTGAAAGATAATGAAGTACGGAGCTATGAGTTAGCTCTCTGACTGGTGGTCCCCTCCTTCTATTAGAGGAGCAAGAATATTCTACGAGAATATCAAATCACAGACCCTATTGACCGATATGGATTTTGAACCGCTGCGACTGCAAGCCCAGAGGGAAGAGATCCTCTAGAAACTGTTGCTGATGCTCCTTCTCCGACAATCCTGTTTTGGTTAAACCCCATTGTGGCTGTCCTAATCTGAGCAAGTGACAACCGTTTTGGTACCTTACTTACTATATGTTTTGCCTCCATTTTATCTTCTTTCGTATCTGTCCATCTTTCTGATGGTGAAGAAAGAGATTATGACAATAATTGCGATAATGGAAACGAAGCATGCGGCAAGGCCTCCCAATCAAAGAACCAACCCAATCGGGAATCTTCGTTCCTCTTTTATGATGATGAACGGAACTGCTGTCGGTACTTGGATCCTCTGGAGCGCAAACAGTCCCCTTCGTCAACTGTATCCATGGAAAGCGAGGAAGGAAGAAGCCCAAAGGTTTTGAATTGCCACCGATCAACTAAGTGAATTGCCGAGCCCTGCCCATTAGAAGCAGAGAATCCAACGTGCATATACTCTTTGAACTGTTTGGAGAGGTCAATTTTGCCAACAAGAAGGGGACTTGGAGGCCTTGTTGAAGAGTAGCCAGCCCACACCCTGATCAATTTTACTGCATCTCTGTACTAAATCCAAGCTGAAATCCGCTTCCCACTTTTCAGGTCGCAGCATCGACCGAAGCAAAAGATCTGACGTTGTTGATATCAATGCCGATGTGGTTCCTGTTTATGTCACCGAGCGAAGGATAGAAGGGATTCAAAGGGAAAGACTAAAGTACAGTTTAGCAATCAAAAGAACATTGGAACTAGGGACTGCCATTTCGCTAGATACCAGAAAGAGAGGTAGCATAAGGTAGTTTCAGTCCCCCTAGGCGAGGGAGGAAGAAGAGCTATTCTGCTTAGCAGCGGAAGGGAGAACAAGTGCCAGCGAGTTAGCTGCTGTCGGAATAAGCGCAATAGCCATAGAGTCCCCGACCCCGCTCTTTAAAGAAGAAAGACCAGGCGAACGGGAAATTTTTTAGATAGAAAATTCCATTTCCGCTGCTCTTGTTCACGAATCCCTTTCTAGTGGACTTGGCTAGAAAGCCTATAAGGAAGAAGCCGCCCCAGCTTTTGTAGCCTATGCTTTATATAGTATATGAATGAAAGATTATTGAATCCCGTGCAGTAGGGCCTTAGTGCTTCAAATCGGATTCGTTCAAAGATAATGACTCCTTCAAGGCAAGCACAAGAGCTAGCACTCAACTCCGGATCTTCTTTCTTTCCATCCCATGGCAAAGGATGTAATTTGAACTCTTTCTGGTTTAGGTTTCGCTAGCCTACCCCGTGTGGTAAGGTCAGAGCCTTTTTTCAATTCATTGGTAAGCCAGACATAGCGAGCCTCCTGCGAGTTTGAGCTTAAGTCGTTGCACCAGCTCGTGAAAGCTATATGATCATGAATGGATCTTTCTCGGATGAATGCAACTTGATTTTGAGATACCAAAGAGGGAAGCAAAGGGGCTAGGCGGAAAGCCATGATCTTGGTTCTAATTTTTAAGAAGAAGTTCAGTAAGCTTATGGGTCGCCGATAGTCATTGAAGGACTTGGGTGCGCCAGATTTGGGAATAAGAGCTAGGAAGAAGGTCTGAAGGGATTTTAGAATCTTTCTGGATGAGAAGAAGTTCTGGATAGCAGCAATACCCGAAGCGAAGGCTTTCTTTTCTCCTCTTGCGCCAAGAGTCGTTCACCGAAGAAACCCTTTCCGAGTGAGATCAATAGAGAGCTTTTTCCTTCTTGAGTCTATGGACGCAGTAGATAGTTAACATTTCCTCTTCTCTAAAAAACTTTCACTCGATAAAGAAATTACATATAGAATAAATAAAGTAAATCTCAAATTCTTTCTATAGCAACCTTTAGTGCTGACTGGTCATAGATTTCTGGTCGTCACCTAGGAAATCAATTTGCTGATCACAGAGCAAATCTATTATCCATTACTAATGAGTCTCTCTATTTCTGTAACAACTTGTATTCGATGCATCTTATTATATATCACTTCGCACAACCTATTTGAAAACTTCATTCAAACCACCTATAGAGCCCATGAAAATCATGCATTCTTTCATTTTCTCGGGAGTTTTGGCATCAAGCACTTTTCCGCCCATAGATGGACATTGAAATCGATAGAGTTTACATTTTCCCCGTCTTTTTGGCAGCAATCCGATTCTATTCCTAAATGACATCAAAATCCTGCTCTCATTTCATTTTACCCGCGCCATCAACAAGGCATTCTGTTGATTCACTGTGCCATCTTCAAGATACTATTGATGAACCGCAGACAAGACCGGTAATTCATCTGCAGCCCAGACCCGCTACTCCTGTAAGCAAGGTTCGCAAGACAGTTTGTCCACCCTATTCTTCCTAAGACCCCCTTTCTACTACTCTTATAGGGATCACCGGATCACAGGCCCTAGCGTCATTCCTAACAGCTCCCCTTTTTGCATAGGAAAGAATTGGGCATTGCCTTTTCGATAGCACAAGTACAGGTCTGGTGCGCATAACTGATACCTGCCATCCATACTCGGAGAAAGGGACCGGAAGAGCCTATTTATTCTATGTCCGTGGGTATCTTCTACTCCCCGAAAGAAGTTAGGACAGCCAAATCCCCTCTATATCTAGGCCTTTTTGACAAAAGAAAAGCAGGATATCTAAACCTTTTCGATGCCATCTCTTCCGAAAGAGGTTATTATGGGCATCTGAGATGATAAGTAGAAAGCGCTAAGATCGGAAATGCTGTTGAAAGATGAATCCTCCTATAAGGTGCCATTTTCTTCTTTCTTTTGGATTCAACTATTGGCTTTCGTGGTGAGTTCTTTTTTGATGGTGCTATAGTGGAACCCCACATAAATGAATTAACCATCAGTGTTCTTAAAAAAAAGATTATTTCACAATTTTCAATTCTCTTGAGAGTTTATCAAGATACTACAGATGTGAACTTGAACTTACCCACATAAGTCAATCTCCAAGAAGTGAGCGAACGTCTCTTTTTTTTAGAAGACAGGGTGAGCCTTCTACACGAGCTTTATTTGGATCTAGTTTCGCAGGGAACGCAAAGTGAATACTTTGTCCAAGTTTGAACATTTCTGGGAGGGTAGGATTCTATTTGTTTTGGATTACAGGTCTGCCGGAGCTGCTACAACAATATTTTGATTGTTGATGAAAGAAAGTCAACCCCGGATGTAGTCTTCATTAGTCTTGTTTTTTCATGTTTCGAAGAGGTTAACAAAGTTACGATCAGGAAGGCTGAAATCCAGATCTAAAAAGAAAAAGCATTAGTTGAACGACATTTATGGAAGATGCAGAAACTTCAAGCACGACCGAGGCTTTTATTGTTTAGAAAGAGGTATTCCACTCCTGTAGGGCCAATAGACGAGAAGACAAAAGACGTAACCCCGGATCAGGATTTTTTTGAAATCAATCTCCTCAGCATTCAAGTGGGTCTATCGATACAAGTGGTCAGACCGAGAATTCAGCATCCAAGACCTGGCCGATGGCTACTTCCAATTCAAGTGCCACTTATCTTAACACAACTCGGACTAATCGACTCCCAGCCTAGCTAGACCTGGTGAAAGCAATCAAGCCTTTGAAAGCGGTTCAGCTAACCCATAAGGAAGATTATCCCCTGTGCCAAAAAGGATGACCGAACTCCAAAAAATGGAAGAATTAGATTAGAGCGAGTTCGGTCAGATCAAGCTATTCAAGCAATTTGGGCTTGGGGCAGTTTCACAGGGGCGTAGCGAGCAGCAAATCCTTTAACAGCAGGAAATCACACTCACCGGAGAATTCATACCCCAGGGCAAGCGGGGAAGCAAGGAAGTCACTGATTTGATTTCACTAGTCTCAGTCTCAGGGACAAATGCACAGAAGGACTAGATATTTCATAAGAGAAGACAGTATGAATCTCTCCTATTGAATAAGCCAATGACGATCGAAGGGGAATATTTGCTGTTGGGATCTTATTCGCTGTTCACGTATCAGCTCTTGTCCCTTTTCCTTTGACATCGGATGCTAGAGGAATTCGGACAAGGAAGTGAACTGCAGACATAGTAAAAGAATAGGCCCTCACTGCATTCACTCCTCTGTCGGCCTATCAGCGCTATTCCTCAAGTGCTGTGGGAGGCTGTTTGAATTAAGACGAAGCAGTCTCCTAATCGCTAAGCATTCAAGGAGCTATTTAGGCATTAAAAGACGAGTACGAGACGAGTTAGCAGGGCTGTCAGCCTCCTTCAGATTCAAAGTAGCAGTAGGAGGGCATGTGTAAGCCGTTCTAAGAGTAAGGGGTTTACCAAAAGGTCTCTGGGTTGGCAGATAGTGCTTTGTTTGCCCATTTCCAAAACCAAAACCACTAGGCATAGAATGCGCTCTTAGCCTGATGACTTTCCTTCGTCTAGTAAGATGACCGAGGCAGGGCTCTTTCATAAGATTGATTGGCTGACTGAAGAGATAAGAGGAAATCCCCAAGCAATACGGAGGGCTGCCAGTGAGGGACTAGAAGGAAAAGCTTGGGCATAGCCCTTCTAATTCTAGCATCGCTTATTACGGAAAGTATTAAAATAAAAGATCGGCACTGGAAAAGACCCTTTCTACTGCAGAGGGGATCCCGCATCTGAATCTGAGAAGGCCTCGCTCCTACCTCGGGGTGGCTTACTAATTTCTCTTTTCCTTCCTTCTATCCTTAGCTCATTAGCCCTAAGCCCTTTCACCTAGCTGCCCTATTTTTATTAAAGCAGGTACTCGCTCAAAAAGCCCTTCGAATGTTGGGATCGTTCCCTTCCACCGGGATACATACTTCTAATATATTAATTACCACTCGGGTCAAAGAACTAACTGCCCTTCGAGCGAACTTCCGAACACAGAATCAAAAGAAGTTCTTTGTCTCTTCTGTTGGGTACGAGCCCCGAAATGTGGGCCACACTCATTAAGATTTATAGATTTTCCATCGATAACAGGATGAAATCCAATTAAAGCTTTCCAAGAGTCCAACCAGAAAGAAAGTCAGTACTCTCACTTCGCTGGGCGACAGGAGCGACTAAGAACAGATACGAGAAAAGCGCCATAAAAAAAAAACATTTTTGAATGCCCGAAGAAGCCGCAGGGGCAGGGGAAGCGAAAAGTCACTAACTAGACTGGAGGGAGGGCTACTTCTTTCTTTTTTCTTTTTCTCCTCCAGAAGAAGATCCCTAGTCGTTTACCTGGAAAGAGAAGACAAAACCATTTGAAGCATTGTCATTGAATGGAAGAAGGGCTGCTGTTAGCGGAATCAGATCTCTGAGTTGAACTAGATGAGGAAAGATAAGCCGTAAGCTAAAACCCGAAAAGGTCTTCCTTTCAAAAGGCAATGGCAGCTAGTTCAATGGTAGCTTTCTAGTTAAAGAGCATTCCTTTCGCCAGCCGACCCCATAGGGGTCTCAAGGCGCAAAGCGCCGGCTGACCCATAGGAAGGACCTACGGGACGCTTACACGAGATGTGTGCTTTCAGTAAGCGCAGAAGGAAGAGGCGGGATAGGCAAAAGGAGTGGATTGGACATTTCGAGATGGATGAGTCAATTAGGCCTTTCTTGAATCCTGAATTATAAGGGTTGCCCATAAGCTTCAGAACACTATAAAGAAGCGGCTGCGCTGCTAAGCTAGCTGCACCAGTCCACCTGTCGGTAGGGCGGGATTTCTTTGCAAAGGAGGATTTCTTGGCTTAAGGGCTAGGCTAGGGATGGAATACTGAGCTTGGCTGCCCTTTCATCTTGAATGGCTGGATTGGGAACTTTATTTGATTGGCGGGGTTACCGCACTTCTCCTTCCAAGAGAGAAAAGGGAAATAGTTCATGCGGAGTGGGACCGATAAAGCAGACAACTTGGAAAGCAAGATTCTATTATTAGTAGACTGAACCGACTGACTCAAGCCAAGGAGCGGCTCGAAAAGCAAGAAGGAAAAGTCCTAACTTTAAGAGGGAATTTGGGAGCTCAGCTGGGACCATTACTTTGGAATAGAGCGAAGGGAAGCAAACTCACTTAGACAGCTAGAAGCATAGGGAAGGTATACCGATTAGTCCCCCCTGGAAAGACAGAAAGGGAGAACCGGGGAGGTGTCTGTCCTTAATATTCAATTCAAGTACAACTTGCCTTGAAATTGTATTTGACGGGGATAGCAATAAATATGGGTTTTGCTCGCCAGTAACAATTTGAGCTGCTACGAGGGAGCGCTAGACGAACCTGTAACAGAATACGGGTCGAGTAGCAGATCCAAAAGAAAAGGACTCAATCCTTGGCCCCTCTTTTTCACGAGAAAAGGGATCTCCGTGCGCGTGCTGACTCAGATGAACTGAACTATATAGGGATAGAAAGAGAGTGTAGTGGAGGTAATGAAATTATGCAAGCAAGAAGGGAGATGAGATAAAGTGAATCAAAGATCGCGTAATTGGAAGGCTAAACCACTGGATTGGTCGGAAAAACCCCAGGTGGAGCTTCCTCTTTCTCAGTGGAATCATCATGTGCTGGAAAGGCTGTCGGCGTAGTGTTCTTTTAGCTATTCTTCTTTCTTTTATGTCAATCCTTAGGAAATAGGTGCTCATTCAATGTCAGGTATATAAGATACAGATGAAAAATTCCATTTTTTATAGTCATCTATGGTATCTCTCCGGGTGTAGTGCAAGCAAGGTCTTCTGGAAAGACGGATACCAGATTGATCATCTCTACAATTGGAATTGGCATTTCAATTGATCATCTCAGGAACTTCTCTCGCGGGTCAGCGTATGGTGTCGCAAGGCGTCTACAGGCAGTAGGCCCGGCGCAAGCGAGCAAATGATAGTTGTCCCAATGATTGATAGCCCGCCGGCTCCCTGTGGACGGTCCCAATAGAAAAAAGCTTCTTACACCCTTTTGCTTTTGAACCGGATCCCTCGATTCATACAGAACCGCCCCCCTTCTGGCCTTTGCTTGTTTACTTTCGTCCATCTTGTCAGTCCCCGGTAGGTGCCACAGGACTTTTTCCTCCTAACACACTCAAAGCGCAGTTTGATCTCCCAATACTTGGAAGTTCTAAAAAGACGGTTTCACGGGGGTACATCTTGACTCGTCTAGAGCGAATATGCCGCTGATGCATAAGGTAGTGTGGCACCTGCTGAATCATATAGAGTTTGTAGCTAGGCGTCACGCACACAAAGACCTGAACGTTGCGTTAGACCGGTTGGTCAAAATAGAAAAAGGACGAGCTGCTAACATGAAACGAGCCTCTCTTTCCTTGTTGCGGCTGGTCGCCTTAGTTCAGTCGAATGAGTTTTGAGAGGCGAAACCAAACCGCCTGATATCTATACAGCCTCACTTCCAAGGATATTCTATAAATTTCCTACCGTCCCCACTTCTACTTCCCCTCTACACCCTTCCCTAAAGCCTGGTCCGTCCAACGAAACGAATTCTGGTCTTTGCTCCTAATATTCCGAAGTTTAGGATCGAGCTTTCGTGTGGTGTGTCACTGATTTAGGGTTGCTTTATTGTCTGTAGGAGCGCGGTTGGATTCTGCTCGTTCGTGGGGGTCTCCCCTTCTGGATGGAAGGTATAGCCTTCATCCTCGGTCCGGGTGTGCTGTTGAGGGTAACGAAAAGCGAAACTCTAGGCTGGTTGGTGATAGGTATAGAGCTCTTATTTTGCTTTTCCGCTTACCACTAAACAATAGAGGAAGGCGTTCTTGCCAAGACCGGTTATACAGAAGGCATATTAAACGAAAGGTCTTGCAGAGCCTTGTCCTAAAGTCCCACACATGCCTGCTCTTCGTAGATAGAGACACGATTCTCGGCATCCTGCCTTTAAAGAGGCGATTCGATAGACGATCAGTTATCAGTCTAGTTCGACACCTTGTTCTCAACTGAACTATTAGACAGGCGTTTCTGGGCATTTTTTCACATCTTTGAGGAACCCCTTCTTTAGAAGTGAAAGAGGAAGCCTGCTAGAGCAAGAAGGGGATATCTGCATTCACGTGTATGTAGAGCTTTTAGGGAAGGAAGCCGGGGTTCAAGCATGAATCCATGTTTTTGTTAATATAAGTGTTACTTACTATTACTATATATAGTAATTGGTTAGCTGACGTTTGGGAAAGCAAGGATTAGGGTGGGAAAGATGCCAATTCCTCTAAAAAAGCATATGAGCTGATCGAGTCAGAAAGCTAGCTAAGGCACCTCGGGGGTAGGACTTGCTTCTTGCGGAGATCAGTCCACAAAAGTTGGTTGAAAGAGATCTCTATAGAAGGAAGCAAAGGAAGAGGGGAGTACGGTTTCAATAGGGGTTTAGTGTAAAAAATGGAAAGTGGTTTTCAGCCATTTGGGAAGTTAGCCCATCCCATGGTTCAAGGGCTGCTCTCGCAGTCAGGATTGCTACTTTGTAGATTTCCAATAAAGGGTATACGTAAAAATCTGATTTGGTTTACCCGGACTATACCCCTATGTATTCTACTCGTATCTCCGCATGAGACCCTCTCGGAAGTAGTTGAAGATCTAAATATTAAATCCCGGTCTTTTTGATTTGAAAAAAGGAATCCTGGTTCATCCATTTGCGATTACAATCTCCATCAGACAGTCTAGGATTTGGATGACCCTACTGAGCTAGACCTGGTAAGATCTTACTTAATCTATGCCCTCCCTCCGGTCGCCTCGATCCCGTTCAAAGCAATGTCTGTAAAACTTTCTCCACAGGTCTCTTCATCGTCCTACAAGGGCGCTATCGGGCCTTCTATCGATAGATAGTTTCACAGCATCTCAGTTTGTTTTCTTTTTCTCTCCTTTTGCCTTCGCTTTTAGCGCTTTAAATAGCTCTTTCAATTGTATGATTTTCTTTATTTAATGCTGCACGTTTCAATCACATAGGTGGCCATCTTAGTAATGGATGCGGAGTCAATGCAGTTAGGATACCCCTTCGGTCGAACGAGTAAACTACCTTAATTCACCATTGATTCATCCAAGGAAGGATGGAGACCTGACTTAGAACCCTGACCTTGATGATCAATCCTTTTTTTAGAAAGAAGTATGCGATCGCTCTCTTACTGATTCTAGTGAAAGGATAGCGTTCTTTGCCAGCTCGATGGTACCTGGGATCCATGGGTTTCTTCTCAATGCGTCCCTTGGTTTGGTCAGTCCAAACAAAGACAGCTCTACAACTCGCTCCTCACATGTAATCAGTTGCAAGGAAAGATGTGCCCCTTTGTTTAAACAAGAAGTCCGCTTTTGCTGTTCCCGGAGGGAGGGAAGTCAGAAGTGGCTGTTAGAAAGTGCTGCTCCAGCTCGATTGGTAAGCATCATCCATAAGGTTGGGTTAGGCTTAAAAGGCCGAAAGAGCTTCTTTGCCCGTAACTGGGCTTCTAGCTTTGTTCGAAATAGGGTTCAGTGTAGCGCTTTCTTTCTAAAAGCAACACGGCGATCTGAAGCGTAGGCAGGTAATAGGACCCGGGTCTAGCACAATAGGAGAAGCGGTAACATCGCTTGAAGCAACCTTTCAGAAAAAGACCGCAGTTAGTTCGTGTCCTAAATAGGATTCTTTTTTCTCGAGGTAAACTAGCTCGCTAGGTGAACTAGGTTTAGTGTTAGTTATTTATCCGCTACAACTACTTCTCCTTGACTTCTGGCATTTCATCCATGCTATTTATCTGTGAATTGAATAAGGAAGAAGCCCGAGACTGTTAAGCTATCGTATTGTCTCCAGGAAGCATAGGTAGTTTCAAAGACGTAGCGTGGGCGTATACCATATCAGAGTAAATCCCCGGGTAATTTCCGTAAAAAGGAGAGCAGAACAGCTGTTGATAAGTTAGCTTTGCTCGTACTATATCCCTATTGGGAAGCCCTATCAATATCAATGGTTCAGGCCTCTATCGCGTCTTGGGTTTCCAGTACTGGGATGAAACAAAGAGGTGGGCTAAGGGCTAAGACACGCTACCTGCGCTTCCAGTCTTTTTAATAGCACCGGAGGGATAGAGGCTATTGAAAGCTATAGGCTTTGAATATCCCGTAAATGAGATCTTCGAACAACCCTTAGTATACCGCATGCTGGTAGTACCCAATATTGCATTTCAACCAGGAATCATTTTCATGACAAGCAGCCCCAACCTCCGACAGCCTTTTGGCTATCCCTCTAGCTCTAGAAAGGGTATCCAGCTTTCCTTAGGAATCGACCCTCGCTATAAAAGAATAAATCTCTCGCTCTCCCCCCTTTCTTCCCGTGTCAGAGCCTAGTGAACCGTCATGTAAGAGATGAGATATGGCGAAGTGTCTTGGTACATATGGACTGAGATTCCTTGGGTGACGGGGTAAGACAAGGTGCTTTCTTTCCATTAAAAAAGGAAGGTCAGTAAGAAGCCCTCGGGTAAGCCTGGGATTCCATCCAATTCATTATGGAAAGCCTTAGTTCAGTTACGCATTGATGGACAGAAGGAGCGGTCTTGGCAAGAATCGGTTAATCAAAATAAGTTGTTCAAGAATCGACTCGAATGCAAGCTCTTTGGAAGGAAAGAACTTCTAGCACATGGGGAAGGCTTAGAAGTGACATGAAATCGAATCGGATGCTCTAGAGGCACATTAAGGAATGGAATCAATATCCACCACGCATAGAATAGGGGATATTGCACGAATGGGATTCATGTCCGAGGAGGTTGAATGCGAGGTTGGGATTGGACAAAAAGAAAGGAAGTGACTTAGACAAATCTTTTTTGTCGATAACCTCAGACCAATCAATCGAATATTGATTAATACGTAATCGATCG
>JAVXUL010000017.1:865301-898417 GCA_035590515.1 Trichilia minutiflora | reverse complement strand
ATTTCATTTTGATCGTGGAAATGCCATAATATATGCATAAGCGGCCTAGCCCAAATGAGAGATAAAATAGGCTTTTTTTTAGAAACCCTACTCTTCTAGCACCTGAAGGATATCATACCTAAAAGCAATCTAAACAAAGATTTTCCTGGAAACTCCAACATAAGAAAAGAAGTGAGTAACCTTATTTTAATTATCGAGCCCTCGCTTTCTAATGCTGACTGACTTCTCTTCGTAATTATTGGCCATAACTTTTCCTCTCCTTAACAGACGGAGGTTCCCAGAAACTGCTTCTCGTTGGATAGCTACCGAGCGGTTGGCTCACTCATCTTCTACATCTTCTATGTATACTCCACGATTATCTCTTTCCGATGTCCCATTTAAAGCTTTGAAACCTTGTTGAACTCATTTCGAGGTCTTCAGCGTGCTCAACCATTAGAAAGCCTTTTACTTCGCACCAATCATAGCCTTTCAGCCCACCAACTGGTTAAGCCTGCTAGCCCGTTTCAAAGCTTAGAATCCAGCAATCAAAAGAAGGGTTGGTCTCCAGGTCTTCTCACCGGGCTGAAGGACAGGGAAGAGGGGATAAGATGAAGCCATTGCTCACAACCTACTTGCTTGTAGTAGACTGCTTTCAACTCCCTTTCCCGCGCAGTCCTTGTTTAGTGGGTCTGCCTTCCGTATCGCATGAATCATTCTCAATAAAACTCTTTCTTCGCTGAGAAAGAGTTGAATCGATATTGCGTGGTAAGGAATGAACCAGATCGGATTGTTTTGATTATTAGCCGGTAGTCCCTTAGCGAACTAATCCCTTAGTTACACCTTCCCCTTCTTCCCCAAGTGCTTCAACGAGAAAGTCTTCATGTCATGCAAGGCTTATCTTTGAACAGAGAACCCGCACCTAATAGGTCTTGTCTTCGTGCGGCACCCCAAAGCCTTGAAAAAGACAGTGAACAGCACAAAACCTGTCCAATGGTGGAAATTCAGTATAGTAGATAGTAGATGGACCTTATCTTTCTCTTCATTCTCCTAAAGGTCTGTTACGAGCCAAGAAGGGATGCATTCAACTCAATACATCCCTCTATTCCCCTGCAGGTATCAGAAGAGTCACTCAAGGATGGATTCGAGTATAGTTCAGTTTAGTGTTTGGTAGAATCTCTGTCTCTTTTCTTGTTCCCGAGTTGCTCTGAGCTTCTGTTTTCCGTTGAGAAAATTCTCTTATGGTTGATGGTTGGCTCTCTAGTGTAGGGCGGCAGGTGTTCTCTAGGAATCTAAATCATTAGCTTTACGGACCTTTACCACAGTTCTTTTCTTTTTCCTGCTCGTGTCCTACCACCGGAATTGTGTAACGCGCAGCTATTGTAGTGACAGGATTCACAGTCATTGTATTGACAGGTTGTCAGATCGGATCTCTTTCATCACGACCCAGAGGTTTTTACGTGGCTAGAGGAGAGTTGCTAACTATTGAACTTAAGCTTAATGCTAATGCCACTTCTGGATTTTCTCTACTTGGCTCAGGAACTCGCTCAGGTAGAACAGAGACAACTCAGCTATTGCTTTTTTCCTTGTCTTTCTTGGTAGCCACCCCTTCTCCTTCTCGGTAACCTCAACCTTCTCATTGCCCGGGGCTGTTTTGGTTGAGTGAATTGACCGGCGATCACCCGTTGAATAAATCCTAAGATATCTTGTCTTGTGTCGGCCATGCAGCGGGATAATGGTGTATGTAATGCGGTCAGTAGATAAGGAAGCTGGATGTCAGTCCTGCAGTGGCCGGGCGTACTAAATCGATTGATTTTCAAATCACACTTTTCTCTCTTCTCTCCGCCTTTAAGTTTAAGGTGGGCTGCTGCCTCGCCCCTTTTAGTGGTTTTATCATTGGTTTTTGCTTAGCAAAGTAGCTTCCGCTAAGTCCCTGATTCGCCTTTCTGCCTTTCAGGCTCGGTTGCCTTCTTTCTGCTTTCTGGTTTGAAAGGAGCACCGGTTTTCTTACCTACCGGATTCTTCTGGGAAGCACGGGCCTAAGAAGCAATTTCCGTTTTCCTCTTCTGGTCCAGTATCTTTATCTTTAGGTGGAAGGCTCTCGTCGCTCAGGAAGCTATTACTGATCCCAGACCTGCACCAACAAGGATTTCACTGAAACTTTCGCTCAACAGCTTAAGGGCTACTATATCTCATCCGCACGAGGGAATATCTAGTGATAGAGGAAAACGCGAGAATTCAGGTTTGTAATGAATAGACTCCACCAGAAAAAGAAGTATCTTACCGCGCATCAGCTTGAAGAGCGGCTATCGGAGTCAGGCTTAAGAGAGCCTCCTACCTAGTCAAATACTGAACTGAAAAAAGAAGAATACCATCATCGAGTACTGAATCGGATTCAGAGATCACCAGCCTATCGAACCAAAGGACTTGAAAAGTGTTGCAGAAACCCGATGCAGTTGAAGAGAGCGGCTCTCTTGATACGAACCGATCAGGGTCAAAAAGAAGAATCTGCCTGCTTGCGATATAAGACTTAAGCCAAAACGCCCAACTTTGTCTTGGATGCCCTTGGGCGGAATAGATGGAAGTCAGACCATAAGAAATAGGGGGCACTCGCTGTCGTAAAGTAGACGTGGACAAGAAAACACGAAAGCAAAGTATGCACCTCCAGGGTTCCCTGAATCATTGTATTCATCAGAAAAGGGCCTCCCTTTCGTGCAGAACCTGGTGGATAGGACAAATAGAGGTTTCTCTCCTCCAATGTGGGGTAGGTTCCATAGCCCCAAGACTTCAACAGTGTTCAGGTCCATTATCGACGAATCCAATTTGCTAGGGAAGGTTTCCTGTGAAATAGCTATGCATGCTCATCTCCTTTGTTTATACTCTGCTGAACTGTGTGTACCTTGTATAGTGAGACACCCTTAGAGTAAGGAGGAACGGGAGGGCAGCTTTTAGAGATTCCTTCTCACATTTGATAGGGAAGAGTCAACTACGTCGAACCTCATTTATCAGGGAAGTGAAAACTAACGCTTGCATGTCTCAGAGAGGGAATTGGGGTCTCTAAAAACCTCCTTGTTGCAGATTCCCGAGGACTCTAATTGAGTCGGAAGACTTCAGAAAGTGGAGATGGGATCATGCTTTATCTTCTCGTTTACTACGCTTGGCAATAGGACCGCCCGGTCAAGAATGAGAGAAGTAGGTGCAATGATCTTAGTTGACAAATGAGTTGTGGGATGCGCCCGTTGGTGGATCCAAAGATGAAAGGAGTGCCACTGTGTCGGGAAGAAAAAAGCTTAGCTTAAGAGATTTGAACCTGCAACAAACATGTGTGAATTTGACTTTTGATGCGGACATAGCTTAGTATGAGTTTGATTGTTATAATAGAATACATTGAGAGGAACCGCCCCCTCGGCACTCAGGCAGTCACTCGCCCATTCTTTCTCTTAATGCGAGAAGTAGACTTTCATTTACTCGACCAGTCACCCTCGAGCCCACTATGAATGAGGGGAGGACGGCAGACCACGATGGATTTGGTTTCCATAATTCCTTTCATAGCTGGGGCGAGCACTTCGTAGAGCCTGGGCTGACCCTGTTCCACTTCGTCTTGGGTGTCCAATGACGGATAGGCCGTTACTAGCTAAAGATGCTTGGTCTTCCGAAGAAGGTCGTTACATTGATTAGCAGCTTATTGTTATTGTATCGAAAAGCGCTATCTCCGGTCTGTGCCGGAATGTAGATCAATGGAAAATCCTTTACGTATATGAGTAAGGGATGAAGTTGTTGATAACTTGGTGTGATTGGAGGAAAGAAGGATCAAATGTAGGGGTTGAGATGCAACATCCGCCGGAAAGCGGGATTGACTTGCCCCACAGTGAGATGATGTCACGAGAAATGGCTGGGAGGAGTGGGAGGAAGAGGGATAGTTGGCCCTCGTTTGGGTTTTCTTCCTGGGGAATCTTGGACAATGGGCGGATTGAATTAATTCCAACCCCAGGAACTCGTGTTAGTAAGACAGGATGGGCGTATGTGATGATAGCATTCAAGGATACTCATTGGCGGAAGCCCAAAAACCGTATCTCGGCTATTCTTGTTGAAAGAATCTGGTCGTAGCAGGGAACTGAAAGAGGGAGGTGGGGTTCGGACCCGGTTAAGCACGCTCTCCTATTTGTTGCACTAGTCCCTATCTACAATGACAGATTTCTCCAAAGCAAAGCTCGCTGTTGGTCAATCAAAGCTCAAATGTCTAACTTACAGTTAGCGATGAAGAAGCGAAAAGAAGAAGCAAGGCGGGGACAATCCTTGAGGACCACCAGCTCCAATGCTTTCAATGATGCTACCGAAACCACGATGTACCGACCGCTCGCCTATGTCCCTAGGCCGCGGTACCAATTGAGCCAAGATCACCCCGTAGAACTAGCCCCATAGCAGAAGTCGAACTAACGGGCTTTCGAGGTTTAGTCTTTTCAACTCAAGTGGGTCAGAGAGAAAGAAATGGAAGCAGAGCTGAAGGGGAGAAATAGAAAAAAACATGAAAAATGAAACCTGTTGAAAGTCAAATGCTGATTTACCATGAGAAGGGACTGATTTCTTTTTAGAAAGGTCCCCTTCCATTAGCCTTTTCTCTTATCGTGGATAGAAGAAGTCTGACTTTCTTAATGATGGGACTTGACTTTAGGCTACTCAAGGAGGCCTATAAGAGTCCAACTACACGGCCTTCATTTTGGCCTTTGTTAGCATCCTTTCGCTCTGACTGAGTTGCAATTTCCCTTCTGCCCGACAGAAAGAGAAGAGGTGATTTGGCTTGGGTAGTCTTTTATTCTGAAAACTGGTATTCGGCAAGGACTACCACTGCTACTCTTTTATCGATAAGATTGGACTGCATGGAAGAGTTTATTGGCATGGTTGGGTCGAGTTAAGTAAAGACTGGCTACCTATAAATATTCCACGCAGCACGCTTTCTATATCTCTTTCTACTCTTCATTATCGGCTACATCTATCTTAATAGACCACTGATGACACGCTTCGCTTGGCTCTGTGTCTGACAGACCCTATATATATATATATATTTTTTTGTTGATCCCAGTAACTTCGTAACAAAAGCAGGAGCAAGGGGTGAACCGAACCTCATGGAATCATGTCCGTGCCGTAGCTTTCGAGCGGTCTCGATCTCCTCGGTAGGTAGTGGATGAATCTTTTCTTCCCCAGCCTCGACAGCCATTGAAGCGGGATATGCCGACAGCTCAACCAAGCATTTCTGTCTGTTTAGTAGTTGGCCTTCGGTGGGTGATTGCAAGGAGCATCGAGAAGCCTATGAAAGTCGATCGTAGGCATAGACAGACGGGGAATGTAGGTAGGGCTGAACCAAGATCATTTCAAAGACTTCATTCCGGCCTTCCTATCACTCATCGAGTTCCGAAGTCGGGTAGATATAGGTCCCATTTCCAACCATTGATCCTCCACAACCATCATACGAGCTAGTTGATCTCGTTGCTTGAGTTGCTCGGGATTTCCGTCTATGAGACAGCAACGTGTAGCATGCTGGGAGATGGGGAACATAGTCGGTTTCATCTTTCGAAATTTCGAGTCGTTTTTCAGCTTTTGTTAACTGCAATGTGATGGCTTTCCGCTGCCTATCTGGAAACGAAAGCATGAACAGGGCCTAACTAATGTTTATGATCAATCTCCACCAAAACCCTATTGTAATTGTGCAAAAGCCTTAGCCGAAAGGGCCAGGGCCCAACTAAGGGTCAGAGACAAGCCCGAAGACAGGACCAACCACTCAGAGAGTGTACTCCGTTACGTTACCGCTACCAATGAGCAAGTTGATGGGGGAGGGTCTGGTACAGAAGGTTGACCCGGCTCAGCCTTTCATTTCAAGTTTAAAGAAGATGACAGAACGGAACCAACATCTTGTAGTTGTACCGAACCCTTGTAATTGATTTCAAAATGAACATAGGGCGCCCTTCGATTGGTCTTCTTTAGCGGCGACTGGTCTCGTGGCTCTGTATTGGTCGAGGCAAAGCATAATGATAAGCGAAGGAGAAAGAATTGCTATAAAGTAAAAACTTGAAAACTTTAGGATTGGCTTACGGTGAAGACCTTATCCCTCTTTCTCGATCGCTTACAGTAAGACTTAAAATAAGAGCCTGAACTACAGATACTCTGCTTTAAATAAGACTAGCTGCTTTCAAAAGGTCTTTCTAGCTTGTGACTCACAAGAAACTTCCACTGCAACTCCAAGAAAAAAGGAAAGAACTGGCTCTGGCTTTGTTGTAAGGAGCACTAGATTGACTTAGAACTACAATTGCCTCGTAGGAAGAAGGAACCAACATTCATTGGTGACTTCTGTTCCAAGTGTAGTTGTTCCCGATCTTACTGTTCCAGGTCTTTCTGGTCTTTCGGTTGATAATAAGCTAGCTTTTCAGCTAGGTACGTCCATCCTAGAACTATACCGAGAAAGCATGATAGTTGAGCTAGGTACGGACATCCGCGATCAACAAAGTACACCAACACTTTTGGAACTCATCTATTTTAGATTTTCCGTATCACGCGGACAAGGCTCAAGTCAAAGCTTGGAGTGGCCAGTGCTGAAACGGCTATGGAAGTGAGGAGTTTTCACGCTTTGGCCAATTTCTATCTCAATCTGATCAATTGAAGTCAGTGAAGTGGCTGCCGGATTGACGGATTGTATGAAGAAGGAGTCCCTTTTCTAGTGGACTGAGGCGGCACATAAATCGTTTGATGCCTTGAAGATGTCAAGGAGCCGGTTCTAGCTCGGATTTGGAAAAGCTCTTTGAAGTGGAGACGGGGGTTGGCGATCGGTGCTGAGGAGGGAAAGCCGATACAAAAGCCTAAAGCGTTTTGTTCAGCTAGCAATGCTTTGAGAAAGCACGCGAGCTAGTGTAGTTATTCAGCGGATGTCAAGCTCGAAACCGTTCTCTTTTTCTTAAAGAAGAAAGTTCCATCTCGTTCCGTTGGCACGGATAGTTTTCACCCTTCCAACATCAAATTCATTTCTTCTTGCTGGCATGTGAGCTCAAGTTTTTCTAAGGTAGTCGTGTTGTGTAGTCAACTTAGCAATCGAGAAAGCAGCAAGGAAGGCTAAGAATCTGTGGAAAGCCCGCCATTGTCTACAGCGAGGGTCCGAAGGAGAAGAAAAAGAATAAGTACATTAAAAGCAGCCTAGAAAAAATGCTCTTTTTTGATAAGCCACCGGGCACTCACTAGCTATGGGTCTGGTCTCGCGGAAGACCAATGGGTCCAAAAAAGGGAGATCCTCTATATATATGCATATGCAATTGTTATAGTTTGTTGACTGTGTCTACTTGTGGATGTGTGTTTGGTTTGGCAGTCTTCCTCCCTTCTTTGTTGCATTTTCGATAGAAAGGATGCTGTTGCTTTAAACGAATGTCTTGAAGATATCTCCTAGAAGCGCTTGTGTTGTTGTAATTTTGTCTTTCTCTTGTTATTACAGTTTAAGGTCCTGTAGTTGGGATATTCCCGAATCCATAATAGCTCATAAAAAAGGGCTCTATTAACAAGTACCACGGACTCAGCTATACGTCCTCCATGGAAAGCGGATACAGGCTCATGTAGTACTAAATAATCAATCTAAAGATAGCTCACCTCTCCTTCGGCCCCTTGGTTGGAATGCCTCTGTCTCACAGGCTGAGATAGAACAGTAATTACCGAGCCAAGGAGGATACATGAAGACAGAGATTGGGTCAAGAAATTCTGTTGCGAAGAGTAGAAAAGCTGTTCACTGCCGAATCGCGGTCCAATTCTTGGTCTAATAAATGAGATCCTCAGGTATTGATATAGATATAGAAAGTGCGCCGTAAGGGGCATTAAGGGATTTCACTAGCAGGATCGCCGAGAGAGATAGAAAACCATTCCATTCCTAGTTCGAGACTCTCTTAGTCAAGGATCCAAAGGAGAATCAATGTAAATACAGAATTCGATCTTCAGGGCGAGGCATGAAGAAGGGTCAGATCAATCCATTCCGGCGTTCATCCGTGGAGAAGAGAAATGGAAATAAAAGCAAAGATGGGGCTCAAGATTCAATCTCACTAAAATCGATAAGAAGAAGTTATAGTAGTGGAATAGGAGTCAGTGCTCAACTAGTTATAAAGGCCGAGGAGTCTACAGTCTACCCGCTGGCACTGTTGAAAGAACGAAATCTCGATCCCTTCCACTTCAATACTTGTAACTAGGAGTCCTAAAATCTTAATGAAAAAGGAGCCTTGGTGTTCGAGAGGTAGAAAACAACCTCTGTGGCGGGATTTACCAGGTATAATTCAACGGGACCCTAGCCCGTCCTGTGGTCCTGAACAAAGGTTCCATCCTGAAAAGAGAGCTCAGGAGCCTGAATCTCTTACGGGGAACGAGAGATCTCATACAACAAAGAAAAGACCTGAACTAACAGCTCGCTCAATGCGCATTGAAAGCTATTCTAATTCATGCCCTTTTTTAGCATCTTTGAGTTGAGCTTAGCCCTCTTCCTATCCTAAACCCCTAAGGAACGATTGATGGTTGATCTGGCAATTCAGTGAAGTAATTAGTTAGTCTATCAAGCTGAAAGACGGAAGTCTAGGACTTCAGGGAGGGCACCCCCTTTTAGGTTTAGGGCACCCTTTGTCGCCCCACGTTAGAACTCTCTTTAACCGGCTTCTTTATGGCTAAACCCTTTTTTTGAACACCGATTTAATCGTAAGCTTCATCCTCAACTTCTGGACGGGTTCGAGAGTTTGGTTCGACTGAGACTGATGTCTCATCGGGTTCAGATGGGGATGGGAATGCGAATTTGGATGCCTCGTATGATAAGGGACTTTTTCCAAAGATGAAGACCTAGAAAGCCCTAGAGCTAGAGCTTGTTGAGAAAGTAGCTTTGAAGATGGGCACCCTTTCTTTCCCTATGGGAAGTAGGGAAGTTTAAAGCGATAGCAAAGGCCGTAGGGGATAGGATCTCTTTCTGCGTCTACTGATGCTAATTCGGATGCTTTTGAAACAGCGTTTGGTTTGGGCTCCTTTGATTGAAAAGTAAACCGGGTGCTTCAGCTTCATACGTGGGATTTGGAGAAGCCTTCTAAGCCCGCCCTCGGTTCACGTCTTTCAATGCCTTAAGTTCTTCCCCGCTTCTCTGGCGCGGTAGGAGCTTTCTTTGCTGTCTTTTTGCTATCGCGCAGTCTTCCTTCATGCCTCGTTTCGGCATAGCTGTCCACAAACTGAACAGGATATCGAGATTACTGTATCCGCATGCCTACCCCTACCTTCTATCAACAGAAATTTACATAAAAAAACCAAAGGCGTCAGCTCAAAGTAGGAACCGCCCCTGCACATCCGAAGCGAGTGATTTTGCTAAACCCTTAGCTGCTGGCTAAAAGTTTGCTACTGCATGCGGCCTACTTCTGCTTTAACTACTAAAAGGAGAAAGTGTTTGAGTGCATGATATAGTGCGGGGGTGGCAATAGTGCTTCGTTTTAGTGCTGCTTTAGTGAAGGCAATTGAGCCTGTTAGCGGCCGCTACAATTGTTGCGATAGTCGGGCAGCAAGCGCCGGTCCTAGCCCGGCAGCAGCCCTTTTCTCATCCTTTCTGGGACCATTCCGCAGTGCCTGAGAAGGTCGAGTAACTCTAATTGCGAAGTTCGTTCTCGATTAGTCATGCGCGGAGGGAGAGAACGGTGCAATTGCCCCAGACCAAGTCTTATCCCCTATCCCCAGGGGCTTCACACTCTGGGAGTTCTTCTACTTGACCAGCTTATTCGTCTTTTAATTACCAGCCCCTCTATTGGTATTGTCTTCAAAATTCAGATTAGGCTTTATGCCTATAATGACTGGTAAGCGTAAATCAACCTATCGTATCGACGAGTATCTCTCTTTTCTTTTAGACTTGCTTTTTCATAAAGCACTGCTCTTTCCTCACATCTACCTAACCAACAACGACTACCCTCAACTAAGTCAAGAAAGGGATGCGTTTCCCTTGTCGGGCCCACCTAAATGAACCTGACGCACTTTGGCTTAATTAGGGAGTGAGGCCCCTCAATAGTAAGTTGCTGCTACGTTTGCTGCCGTAGGAGGACTAAGGGCCGTCTTTACTTACACAGCCGAAAGATAAGATGCGCTACTAATGCGGCTCAACCCCCCAACACGCCAATACTCGCAACTGGTCGCACTAAGGAACAATGACTACTGACTACTTTGGCTTAAGGCTAGAAAAAGACATTGGGTGTAATCGCTCTGGTTCGCTCAGATTCCGCTCTTCATTGAGTTGGCTTCTCCGGAGGGTCCTCGCTTTGTCTAGACAGCGGTACAAGCAGTCCCCCCGTTGGAAGACCTATCATAACCTTTATCTTTCTATTCACTATACCCACTACACAGACTTTCCGATACAGAAAGAGAAAGAGAAAAATCGCCTACCAAAAGACTTTTTTCGATCTTCATTCTCTAATGAATATCTCTTTTCCAGTGGATCTTTCTTCGGAAGCGGATCTATATTCTCTTCCAGATCCCCCTTATCTTATCCATCGGGGGATCATTATGATAAAATGGGTGGAGAAAATTGAGCAACTACCATTTGCATAGACCAATCCTTGACCTTGATCGAATCCCCCAAGCTCACTCGAAAGCCCTTTTTCGCTCTATAAATGCTTTCGTCTTGGGTAACATTGAATTGCTTAAGAACGAGTATAAGTCGTTCTAACGCGATCTGAGAGGCTTCGTACTGTCCTTGTTGGGCCAGCCGTCTATTACATAATAAAAGTAAGTCCTCCCTGAAAGAAGGGGAACCACTATTCTTTTAGGAATCCGGCTAGCCAATAGAAAGCGCTAGTAAACTACCTTAAGCGAGTATTCAGTAAAAGTCAGTATTCACTTTGCCCTTGTTTACTTTTTTTGGGCTAGCTAACCATAGAGAGGAGAGCCCGTTGAGGAATGGGCATCTGAACCGGGCCAAGCTCTTGAGATTGTTGGGTATGGTCAGCCATATTAGAAATAAGGTGAATGGATAAGACGAATACAGGGGATATTGAAATGGACGTTAGAAATTCTAAGAAAGAGGAATGCATTTGGTGGATACGGATGCCTGAGGAAAGGAAGTCCGTGTTCAGAGTTGGAGGATTCCAGGCCAGAGGTTCCTGCCCGATGCAACGTTCTGAGGAATTAGACAGATCAAGGTCTTTCAGAGCCACATACGCTTTAGCAAGTCGAGCTGACGTAATTGATTACAAGAAAGGTACTCCACAAACTCCGCAAAAGGTTGAATCTTGACAGTAGAGGGCGAGAACCCCAATGAGCGGGCTCCGCACCGCCAACAAAAGGAAAAGAAGTCTAGGAAAGAAAAGGGAGGAATGGTTGACGCTTTGAGCTACTCTACTTCTGAATGTTGTGATCGCAGCTTCTTTGTCTTGCGATCGCATTAACATGGCGCTGTCTTCTCTTTGATCCTCTCGAGGAAATAGGAATCGAATCGGAAAAGCTCAAGTCAGACATGTGCAACAGGGAATCTAGTCTTAAAAGCGACTGACTTCCAACCATCATCATATCTTATTCCCCAAAAACCCGACTTAAGAGAGGATTCTGACTGCAGGGAGCAGAACGGGGGTTCTTTGCCTTTTTTACTACTACTTATACTTACTATAAGAAATAGGCCTTTCGCTCTATGATCAAGCTCTAGGGCCGGTTGAAAGAAAAGCGTAAAAAGTATTTATCTTCTTTTTGTTTGAGTTCATCAGTATCAGTCTCAGAGGAATGCCTTCCTACGTTCCGGGATCTATACTATACTAAAAAAGCCTGCCATTAGAGTATGAAATAGTTAGTGGACGTGATAGCCGTTCAAAACCTTAGGTTTAAAATACTAAATTCAATACCTATTTTGTATGCTCCAGCTATGTTGTTCCACAAGAGAAAGGAAAGGAAGGATATACAAAAGAAATGCCCTCTTGAAAAGCTATCGATCACTGGCGAGAAAAGAAAAGGGAATTCAATCGCTTGCTGAGCAGCTTGTGACTTTAGAAGCTATAGCCGATGACCCTAGCTTCCATCACATCAACCATAAGAATAAGAAGAAGAGTATCGGAATAAGACAAGACGCTTGCTTACCTATTTGATAGCCTTAGCCGGCCTTCAATACTTCTGGTTCCGGCATTTTCTAAGAAAGCTTACTCTAAGACGCTCATTGACCTTGAGCTAGCTAGAAAGGAATAGAGACTGGAATTCACTAGGCTTTGGACACTGGGGTATAGGCAGGCTATTTGGCTAGAATCTTCTTCCTTTCTATCCCTTGATGTGAGGAAAGGGGAAGTGAGCTCAACCAGCGCTAGAAGGAATCCTTCTTTTCATCTTACGATGAAAAGAAGTCGAGTCACTTATCTATCTTACAAATAGAAGGCTGGGTTCTTGGACCAGATGAGGGGGGTTACGAGACAGCTAGGGCGGGCCAGCTGAGAACATGGAGTTTGAGAGAGCCTCCTCCCTTGGATAGAAAGTGCATATTTGCTGGCCGAGTGAGCCTTTCACCTGGCTAACATACAAAAAAGCACAGGAATAGTGAAATCAAGGTTCCTTTTTTGATTAAAAGTCGGAAGCAGTGCTTATTTCTCACTGGGATGGAGAACCCGGACCCAAAACCAACTCGACAACCAGAGACAGGCGACGTAGCCTTCAATTTCACTTTATGGGAAAAACCCCCTCCAGCGATATTTGCTTTTCCTCCGTGTCCCGTTTAGTAGGCGCCAGTCTTCCTCGATTCCCTTATGTATGTAGGGCGAGACAAAAAACGTCCGGCCGATGGAAAGAGAATATGTACAAACATCTTACCAGAGAATGCGCATTGACTCATTCTATCTTGATAGAGAAATTTCAAATTCGACGAAATGAAGCACGGAGTGCCCGCTACTCGTTCATCATTCAGACAGATGCGCCTCTCTCCCAGTCGTCTGGGTTCATCATTCAATCAATCATTCGTAGGGGGAATAGAAAGAGGCCGGAGTGGCTTTTATGGCTAGAATGCTCCTCCAACTTGATTCTCCTGATGCGGCTGGTTTTTCCGGCCAACCATGGCCGATCCGGCCACGTCAGACTTCTGCCAAATTTTTCTTTAATGGAGGATCCTCATCCCGACCACCAGATCCTTCTTCTTCTAAGTCTTACGCAGCTATGGTGGAAAAAAACTCTCGTCCGCCACCTTTACAACATAGCCCCTTCCTTTAAAAAAGCCCGATCTCTCATCAAGGGGAGCCGGGTGTGTGCTTCACTTATGATGAGATTCACAGATCAGTAGATCCATTACGCTTTTCTTTGATAGAAAAGTTCTCCTCAGGCCGTCCCCCTGTAGATGAGATTAGACCTCATGTTTGCACTCATTGGATGATGAACAGCGAAGTTCATATTTTATTACTCCTCGATCCAAGACATGTTATTATGAGGTTCTCATCACAAGAAGATTTCATTCAAGCTTGGACCAGGAAATCTCTCGTCATTAAGGTAAGGCTTATTATTTCAAGTTTCTCTGGTCTCCTTGGTTTGTTTGATCCGCGGTTTGAATCTTCTATTGCACCGCTTTTGATCTCTCTCCCAAACCTTTTCCTTAATTTCTTCAATCCAGACTACCTTAAATCTATTTCAGGGGTGATAGATAGGGTTCTGAGATTTGATGGCCCAACGATGATAGGGTTGGTGTGGCCAGACCCCCGTGAAAATAGAACGCTCGCGTCTGCGTGGAGATAGATCTCTTAAAGCCTAAGCCAAATCGGATCTGGTTAGGAATGGGTGCAGGAGGAAAATGGCAGAAAATCATCTACGAGAGAGTTCCTAAGTTATGTTCCCACTGCATGCTTCGAGGCCACGACAATGAAAGTTGCAGACATCAAAAAAAGGGTTCAGAAAGCCTTTCACAAAGACCCTTACACAATAGGGCAAGCCCTAAATGAGTAAGGCCAAACTCAAGGCCTCAGATTCTCACGAAAAAGGCAATCAATGAAGTTGAATAAGCACTCCCAGCATAATAATTGTTTTGAGATTTCGAGCACTGATTAGATCTACGATCACCTGCTCCATCTGCTCTCAATACATTGATTCATCAATCCACTCATGATGATATCAATGCGAGTAATCCTCCTTTACAGCAGTCTCATTGCCATATCTCTGAAACAATCATTCTGATATCGTTCCAAAAGAAGAGACATTCGCAGATATCTCTTCGAAGAAATCCGATTCTGTTCATAGAAATTCAAAGAGATTTATTGCAGTTCTCTCTCTTTAAATGCCATGCATAGATAAAACTGGGCCCAAAGCATTGTAGGTGAGCAGATCCGCAAAGAATCTCTTGAATATCAGAAGCGATAGAGATTGTTCTTTTTGGTTGGGTCAGAAAATGTTAAAACTTATACTATCAAGGAGACGAAAAGCTTCTTCTGATTTGAATCTTACTTCCTTCATCATGGAAGGTAAGAAATTTCTTACCTTACTTAAAGGGCTCGACCAATCTGCTTTGTTATCAGATAAGGAACATATTTTGAGCGAGCCCCGACTAATAAAAGAATCGAAAGGGCTGAAGCAGCTTGGTTGTCCCTTTCTAGTAAGGGGGGCATCCTCATTCCGGTTGAGGAAAATCAGAATCATGAGATCCATGCTCAAGCTGAAAAAGTGGAGAACTCAAAAGTAAAGGGTGAACCTCTTACTAGATCTAAATCTAGATCAGTACAGCAAGATGTAGCTCATCCCCACTTTCAGTAACTTCATGATGAAAGCTCTTATCTTGAGGGGTATAGCAAGATCTGAATCTCGTAGAAGACTAACTAATATTATCAAAATAAAGTTTGCATTTTTTCCATTCTTGAACCTATGATAGAACATTTGAGGATGCAGCAGATTGGCAGAAAGATGGGCCTCCCTAATACCAGAAACAAGAGCACAGAGGACAGCAAAATCTGGTTGGAGTGATGATATGCAGGTCAAAAATATTCGAACCTCAACTCAATGTTTCACGGCTGATCTATACTGAGATTTACCCTTATTAAGCTATCTTTTTTCTATGCCAAATGCAGCATCACTGATCGCCCTTTGTTGTGTGGGATGAATGAAAAACTATAGCGGTCTCATCTAATGATGCTTGGTTTATGGAAGGAGACTTTCATATTCTCGCTGAAATTCATGAAAAGCTTGGATTCAAAAACCTGATAATAATGCGATGCTGGAATTTCAGGAGATGATTCACGCCCCTTTACGTAATGGGGCATGTTGGGGATATAAAGAAAGCAAATACACGTGGTGTAATAACCAATCTGGGAATAACTGTATTTTGGCCCGTCTTGATAGACATAAACATGAGCTGGGTCAAGCGATTTGCCAAGACTTTCGTTGAGCATTTGCCCAGAACTTGCCCCTTACTTCTATAAGGCCACTCCCCTCTGCTTATCCCCATGGTGGAGTAGCCAGTTGTCACGCAGCTGGAAGAAGCGAGAGGAAGAGAGGCCTTTAGTGAACACATCCGCCGTCTGATTGTCTGTCCGCACGTAAAGGACCTTAAGATCGCCACGAGCAACTTTCTCCCGAACGAAGTGATAATAAAATTCGACATCTTTCGTTCAGGCATGGAAGACCGGGTGAACAGCCCTATGGAGTAAAGGGTGACACTGATATTTTCACAGTGTAGAAGTGAAGGGAGAGAGAGACGAAGACCCAGATCGCAAAGCACGCAGGAAAGTCATAGGAGTTCAGATGCGGTGACGGCAAGAGCTTTATATTCGGCCTCGGCGCTAGACCTGGACACAGTCCCTTCTTTCCTTTCTTTGTGCCCCAAGAGAGAAGATTGGTGCTCAGGAAAACAGAGTAAGCAGTAGTTGAGCGGCGATCATCCGGGCAAGCAGCTTTCGTTTTATTAAATAGAATGGATAATGGTAGGGCTTTCATGGTATTGGTTGGGGTAAGGGATAAGGAGTCTAGCCGGGTAATTTGCGGTAAGGAACTAGGACGTGTTTCCTACCACGGGGATGACCCCTCCTGAGACTGATGGTGATGTGTTCTATGTTCTGGTCTCCGCCCGGGTCCTTGTACGCTGAAGCTGTCAAGTCCGTACGGAGGGCGATTTCCTATTCGTGTCGCCCTCTTCCTCGCGTTCCTTGTGTCTATCTTTTCTGAAAGGTGGGTCTTCCTAGTGGGCTCGTCGCCACTAGGCAGTCATCTTTGATCCTGATTGGCCGACCTTTCCGATCCCAAAACAAACATAGTTCGGCTCTCTTTTTTCGGTCATTCAGATGATAAATTCCGTGAAGACGACGAGAGACGCCGCCTGCTCTTTCCGTTTCTTCTCTTTCGGAGTAGAGCACTCCTGTTTGTTCCTTTCTAATAAGCTTGGTATGTGTTCTGAGCGAGCCTTCGGGTGACGTGAACGGTACCTATGAAGTAGAATCCGTCTGTCTTGTCTTCCACCTCATAAGGGAGTTGCGTTCCGGGGGACTCAAAATCTCCACTGCTATTGTCAAGCTTGGACATACTTAACACTGACCCAATTGAGACCGCGGCCACACCTTGAGAAAACAGTGATGATGTGGTCAACCCTGGATACGTGGCTCTTCAATGGGGGAAGGACCACGCTAGCCGTCTGAGTGTGTGGTGTGTAGTGGGTGCGTCTTAGTGTCTTCTTACAAAGAAAGGGAAATCAATGAGAAAATAGATGATTCTCGTTCTCGAAACTCCACTCTTTTTCTCTTTCAAATTAGGAGGCATTTGGCCAAGATGTGATCTATCTCTTTCCTTGGTTGGAGTGGAACTTTTGTTTTCGTTAGCGAGGAACCGGCGGACAGTCGAATGATCAAAGCGAAATGCTTTAGGCATCTTTTGAGCATGTTCAGCTTCAAAAATTCCTGGAGTCCTACGGCATTCTCACAGAAAGAAAACATAGCTAGTAAAAAACGATTTTGTTATTGTAGAAAGCGATCAGTTCTTCCGATCTTGTTTGGGCTTGGAAAGGTTTCCTTTATCAATTCCAGGAGCCTATGTAGAAGTAGAAGAGCACCACCACGGTTCAGGTCCCCACACATGGGGGAGCTGCAAGGATCGTGAATCAAGGGAAGGGAGGAATGAGACCAGAATTGGAAAGTCACCCCCTCCCTACCACCATATAGGAAATATGCCTTCTTTTCAATCCTCCCTTCAACAGATCCGTAAGGTCAAATCTGGTAGCAAGAGATCAATTATCAGATGCTGTAAAGGGATTGCCTAGCTAGCGCATATCGAAGAGTTGGAGACAGACTTCCTGCCACTGTAGAAAAAAGCCGTTGATGGCGGCTAGTGCCCCACGTTTCAAGTTGACAGATTCGTATTACTTCGAGATAACTGTCATGTCATAGCCAGAGCCCCTTCTCGAATTCCTAGAAAATTCCATCGGGTTACCACGCCCGCCCGAATTTGAGATAACGCGCAAAGAAGGTAAGCCCTCATCCCGCCTTACCTTCGCCTACCGTGAAATATAGCCTGACAGGAGTCGAACCTGCTTAACCTCTCTTACATCTTCGATCAAGGAAGTCGAAAATCAATTGAATTGATAAGGGGCGGAGTCTCAACTACCACACAACTATATACCACTAGCACTCCACGAGTGGATTAGTTGAGTGACTAGACTGAGACTCTCTTTGATATCAATCACTAAACTAAAGAAAGTAGCAAAAATCATAAGAGAAGCAAGGTCCACAGAGGGTTAGGAAGGAGTATGCCCGGTTCACCAGGTTCTACCACTGCAGGGCCCAATCAAAAAAGAGTATGAAAAAATATGGGTTCTGTTCTATTCTATCTGGTAGAGTCAACAGAATGGAGTTCCTTGTCTGTAACTCCAGAACAGATGATTTCCTCCAGGTGTTGGAGTGCCCTTTCGAATAGGGGCTAGCCGTTCTTTGCTCACATAAGCTTTGATGAACTTGCAGGAGTCTCCTTATATCCAAATTTTCGTCGCATAATCGAACCGGTCGCACTGGTTTGTTTGTTATATTATTTTATTAGAAAAAGCAAGCGCAAGCGATAGAAAGGGTAGTCCCTCGCGCGTTCGCGCGAACTACTAGAAAATGGTGAGATCATTAGTGAAAGAAGGACCAACGACGAGCTAGTTAGAGGATAAGAGAAGGAGGAGTAGGAGGAGTCAGTCTTCTTTGAAGATCGAGGAAGAAATCGGACAATTATGCCATTCGGAAGAAATCTTCGGAAGAGGGAAAGCCTGTATCGAGTAAGTGGAGAGGAAAGATCTCCAGAGATTCTTATCTCATTCCATTCCAGTGGCTCGACCAGTAACCAATGGCGAAAACTAAAAAATCCATGGTTTCCCGGTAGAACCCCATTTCGCCCAAGTTGTTGCGGAACCGGAAAAAAGAAGCGGTTTTTCGCACAGCTTGCTCATAGTGCAGGTCCCACTTGTATATCGTATTTGGCCGAAGAAGCATCGGACAGGTTGGAGTTCTTACCTTCTTGGGACTCCATGGACCAAGATCTGCTTTCATTATATGGGCAATACCGATCTACTTTAGTAGATCATATGGATGTAGAAAAAGCTTCTGATTTTGATGAATTGGAAACATCTCTTTGGAATTTCTATTTACCTAGTTCATATCTTTGTTTCGTGTGTTCCCAGGAGGAATTCGATCTCTTCAATCTCGGGATACCACCTAAATAACTGCGGCCAGAGAGTCAAATAGGTCGGGAAGAAAGAGTCTGAGGTTGGGTCGGACGACATACATCTTGGTTGGTTTCACCTCTTTGCAGGGTGATGACACCTGTAGCTGTGAAGCCCAGATGACCATCTCTTCGAGCAGGGATATGGAGCCCTAGATCCAAGTCTAAAACAAAAAAAAGAGAAAGCAGGTTGAGGGGAGGCAAGGCTGGATCTCATGAGTAAGTGACTCGCCGAGTTACCATGGTCCACCCGGGTCTCGATCCCGGGCACCGAGCGAGCTTTCATTTTCGTAGGGGCTGACGTCAGCGACACGGGGGAAAGCTAATGCGATTTTGATAATCATGTTGCAAGGAACGGAATGCGACTATCAGTTTCCTTTGCCCAAAAGCCTTCTGACCTCACGTGAGAAGATCTGCAGGGACCAAGGATACGCCAGGACAAAGTAGCGGTAGGGATAAAGATTGAAAAACGGATTCTATTGACAGAAGATATGGGAAAAAGCGGATTCACTGGGACAGAAAGGCCGCCGAGTGGCAAGGGGCGACGGGCTCCTCCAACGTAAACCCCCCCTTTTTTTTTCGAGCTTATTCTTCAGCTTCAGCAGGGTCTATCTCAGCTAGTTAGGATCGGAGTGAAAGTGCAATAATTGCAAGCCACGCTTCACTATGTTATTACCATTTTCTCGCCGACATTGGGCCAAGAACTTGAGGAAGGTGCCCTAGCTAAGGGTGGAACGGCAATAGTGTCATTTGCTGTTAGCTGTTAGCCTTGATAGCAACTTTCCTAAGTTTGCAAAGTCCTGGCTTTTCTCGCCTTCGGGCTCGGACTAGCAACTGCAGACTTGTCTTCCGTGAAGGAAGCCTTGGCACTCAGAAAGTGGTTTAAGGTGAGCTAGCTGTCGTAAAGTGCTTTTTAGCGAGTAGAGCGAAGGGATTCTCCAAAGAGGGGCCTTTAAGAAATAGGGGTGGAACGGTAGTCATTAGCTTTAGGGAAGACTAGTGTCATGCCCCCAGCCGCATGCAACTCTGCCTTGCTTTTGCGCCCATATGCACCCTCGCATATGCCCATGTCTACTCAGGCCCGGCACAAGGCCTCAAGCCAAGCCTAAGCAAGTATGGCCAAATTTTAAGGCTGTGACAAACCACCCCCACTAGAAAAATCATGCACGTCCTCGTGCATGGGTTAACAGTGATTCTCCCTCCTCCACTCCAAGTGGTTTGGTGCCCCGTGCACCTAGACAAAACACCCCCTTTTCGCCAAACGAGTCGCCCCCAAGGATTTCTACCCTGCCTACTACTCCCAGCCTTAGTTCATGAACAACCCACTCCCTCAGCAAAGTCCATCTTCATCCCTTCGAAGATCCCTTTCACTCGTAGTGACGTTTTCATGCAACTCTATCTGGTCTCAGCGCTTGGCCTAGAAAATCTCAGCAATCTCGTGCTACTTTGTGTTATGTCGTTAAGGAGAGATTTTCAGTAGGTCTTCACCTCCTTCTCCAGTTGCCACACATCATCATTGCTTTCTCCCAGCTAGCACCGACTAGCTTTTGCCTTTCCACCGAACCAGGTACTCCGTTCTCTGATTCTTCCGCTCTCTGCCCCAAACCCTGATGGAGCTCACTTGACTTCTTGGCGTCCCAAATTGGTCAAGTCTTCGCGGTAAGGCTTGAGAAAGCTGACATGGATTAAACAAACCATCATCCTTTGACACTAATTCTCCAATGCTCTGTCTTGCTACTGATCCCTCTTCCAGATCTGTGATGTCATCTTCAACAATACTTCGTTGCCCACGTTGAACTCCAGTGGTCTTCTCACAACATCCCTCTTGTCTGTTGCTTCACCACCCTCTGCGGAGTCAATGGCTATTGTCCTCAGATGATCTTCACCTACACTCATCCCTGTCCTCGATGACTGATGAATGTTGTAGCAAAATTGTGCTGATAGTGCCACAGGCTCTCCTCTAACAATGCATTCACCCTCTCAGTCTGACCATCAGTTTGTTGGTGATTGGCGGTAGAAAACATCAACTTTACTCCCCTTCAAGTTGAAGCGCATTGTTTAGAACCTGGCCGTGAATCCCACATCACGGTCGCTGATGATGTCCCCCGATATTCTATATTTCACCACATGTTTGTGACACAACTCCCGCTTTGTGTCTGCAGGGCACGCATGTGATGTTACTCTGAATACCGCACGAAATCGATCCACCACCAAAAGAATCGACTTCAAAATGGAAGACTCCGGCCTTCCTTCTCTCCATCTTGTCCATACTAGACAAGTCTTGACATACTCCGGCATGTCATTCTCTTTTATTGTGGGCCAATAATAGGACGTCCCCATAACGCCATCATCTACTCAACCCCCGGATGCCTAGCCCACTGAGTGCCCCTACACTCTGTAAGTTCCCACTCGCAGGAACATACAATTTTCCACCACGTGCTCAACTCAATACCTCCGCACACAAGCTCCTACTTGATTCTCTCGCGGAGTTTTCGGTAATCAGCATCTGCGTCCTGCTTGATTCCGAAGCTTGTCAATGAAGTCAGAAACTGTTGTAGTCGAAGTGGCCACATACACCTCAACATCCTTGCGACTGAGAGCACCCGCCACCTGGTTCCACCTACCAAGCCGATCAAGGACCGCCTTGACCTGACTCTCATTCCTCTGAATTCTTTCCCAACAGAAGTCGCATTTTTACTTCTTGACAACCAATTTGTGCTCCCGCCCCTACGAGAACACTGTATCATCGAGATTATACCACTGCCAAGTGATCTTCAATTCCAACTCTGGAATACTACCGGTGTGCCATAGGAAGCTTTGGAAGGTTGGATGCACCGACATCCACCATCTCATCTCGTTGCTTCCGAATTCCTACCAACTCGGAATGCTACATCCGGTAAGTAGGATCCTGCGCAGGGGGTCTTGCGCCAGGTTCCACTCGATGATATGATCCACTGCACGTCTCTGGTGGTAAGGCTTGAGGAAGTTCTGGCGGCATTGAATCTGAAAACTCCTCCGGAAGTTTTGCATATTCATCAGGCACCTCGCCAACCTGATCCGGCTCTACCGTTATTAATGCTGCCCCATAGGAACTTTCCTTCTCTCTTCAAGCCTTAATTGAGTAGCAAATTGGAGTGATGGTCCCGATCTGCTCCCATGTACCACGAACTCACATGGTATCGACATGGCCCTCCATGTCAAGCCACACTCCGGTGCGACTTCAAACTCTTCTTTGTCGGCTGATGGCTACCCTACTTGGTGGGCGCTGGTCTCTAACTCCCTCTTTCCATCACTTTTGGAGTATCCAGCCTTCTCGCCCTTGTTAGATTTTGTTCAGTCGGAGAGAATGTACCGAACTTTAAATCAACCAAGTCCGCCGCAGTAGCTATTGCCTTTGGCAGATCCCCTCACTGCCTGTCTTCTCAGTTCCAACTGAGCCTAAGACTGCAATCCCGACATATAGTTGAAGAGCTTGTCTTCAATCGACATGTTCTTGAAGCCCCAACTTCAATGAACTGAATTATTCAATCTCTCTCTGGCAATCCACTCATGCCAGGTATCCCACGTTTCAATTATTGGTTGCTTGGAATTGGCATCCTCTCGAAGCCTATTCTGTCACCAAAGCTTAGTATCCCCCTCTAGGTACATGCTCGCGATGGTAACCCGCTCTGCATCCGGCACGTGAGCAGCCTCAATACTACCCCGCATCTCACAGGAAATTCTCCAACTCCTTGGCACTCCGAGTGTCACTGATCTCTACCCTGCCTACCTCAGCGCTTGGCCTAGAGATTTCCTCAACAAAGCTGTGTGCCAGTGATCTCTATCCTGCCTACCTCAGCGCTTGGCATAGAGATTTTCTCAACAAAGCTGACACCAGCCTGTCTCAGGTTTTCAATTTCCTCAGATTGCGCAGCCACCACTTCAACCAATGGAGTGGCCTCTGGCTCCGCAGTGCCCACAGCGACTTCCAAGCGTTCAACTCTTTCTTTGATTGTTTTACCCGATATTTCCGTGTGCAGCTAGAAATCTTCGGTTCCTCTGAACCTTAGCTCTGATACCAACTTGTCACGGGTCCTTTTTCTCATATGCGGCAAAGACTCGTGATGGCGCTAAGTCCTCAGCGCTTAGCCAGCCAACCCATTACACGCAGCGGCAACGAGGTTAAGTGCGCTCACGCACTGATTTCAGCATACACACCGAACATAACAATCAATGCATCCCACTAGTGAATGGAGGCTCCGACCTCTCTACTTTTATTACTCACAGCAACAAAGCATTCACAATTGATGCCCGTGGGTCATCACCATACCGATGGTGATCGCTACACATGAGAGATATGAATATATGCTACCAAGCACGTCCATATATACCACTCCGGATATAGAGGTCTGTGACTCCGGCCACAGATGAAGAGTGACACCCCCACTCTTCTATAATGTGATGACACAGTCCCGTCGTGCCATCGGATTTACTTGCCTTGATGCTCTGACAACTAGCCACTAGCAGCTTTCGGACTCGTAGCTAAATGTTCATCTTTCTGCCTTCCTGCAGCTAATTACGCTCGGCTTGTAGCAGCTCTTCCTTGACTCTTCCTTTAGCTGACAACAATTGGCACTTAAAGCATATGAAGACGATCATAAGCTTCCCGGAGATAAGCCGAGAACTAGGCATGGAGTTACTTACACGACCTTTTAAGAAGAAGTATTTTGATTTTTATAGTAAGGGTTCAACGGCTGAATTAGCTGACTGATTCCTTGCCTCGCCAGTAAGCTAGTGAAAGACAGGACAGGACGTATTAAGTGACAGGAGAATCTTCCTTCCTAGCTGCCCCCATATTCAATAAGGCAAGTAGCTAGGTCGGTCAATCTGCCTCTTCCCCTTTCGAAAAGTGACTTAAGGAAAGGCAACGACGCTACTCTTCAAGCCGAACTGCTAGAGCTGCCAGGTCCGACCGGAAGCCTTGGAGTTGGATGTGAGCAGTTGCTGCCTGGCCAGGAGAGGTGCGAAGCGAAGAGATGTTGGTACCGGTCGCTGATGAGCGCTGCTATGGGTTCACTGGCTAGAGAAGGGGGGGCCAGAAGAAAAAAGAGAGTTTGGGTCATCAGGAGAGAGAATGAAAGGTATTGGATCTGCTTGCTCATGGTCATTGCCGCATCGGAACGAAGAGAGAAAGAGGGGAGGGGATCAGCAGGTGGCTTAATGGCCTTCACATCCGCTTCTGCTGCGAGGCTGACGCAAGACCTCTGCACATTGACGGAGATTCTATAAGTATGAACAAGTGGGATCGGAGCCAGAAGGTGGAGTTGCCTTCCATTCGTTCCTATCTGTTCCAGTTGGGAGAGATGCAGAGGGGCTAGTGGGCGGGGAGAACGAGAGAGAGAGAAGATCGAGGTGGAAAGAAAGAGGGAAGGGAGAGAGGAGAAAGAATGGAAAAGAGATTGATAGTGGAGCTCGTGTATAAAACTTCTATTCCCAGCCCAAACCCAGCCCTTGCCGCTTACTTCCCAGGTGCATTGGAAAGAGATAGCTTAGGAGGTCGAACTGCAGCTTCTTTGGTTGAGGGCAGATGTTTAGTCAATTAGGCCTGGTGAGATGGGGACATGAGATGCAGCTGGGATAGGTGGGACTGGAATCGAGTGTCCGAAGGGGGTCATTGATCACTGGAAATAGAGATATTGAGCCGGGAATGGCTGGGCTCTGAATGATGCTTAGTATTCCCCGCCCCGCATGACTTGGGCAAGGCTTGCTTGTTGATCCGCTCCTCCGAGAGCCGCTACACCTGGTGAAGGGTGAAAGGAAAGCCCGCAAAGACCGATAGGGAGCACTGTCCTCTATTTAGGAAGAAATGCACGCCCTGGTAGCTCATCTTGGCTCAGAGGGGAACGGCACTTTATGCGACACAACTAGTTAAGTAAGAAGAGGGGCCGCGGGTCGTGCTCTTGATAGTTACCTCGGGGATAGATCCCTTATTGGACTGCTACAAATGGTTCCTATTTTTTGAAAGAAATTGCTTCTTGTTTTGGGAACAGAAGCAGTAAGACAATCGGGATATCCGGGGGTCTAGGAACCTGGAAACTACTTCTAGATAGGCACAAACGAAGGAAGGGAAGCACCCGTTTTGAGCTTCTTAGAGAAAGCTTCACTCTGGGGAAATCTGCACAACGATATCCTTTTTGAGCATGAGGATATATCCGAGAAAGATGCACGTAGAAGCACGGGGTGACTCACGAGAGACGGCGGGAAAGCATTTCCAGCCAAAAGCATGTGTGAGCAGGAGCCCGGTGAAAAGGTGAAGAGCTGGATGGGGGAGATATTACCCCCCTAAAATAAAACAGAGGTGCCCATAGATGAGAGATGAGAAAGCAGTCATGACTGCTTCGGCCCGGTCGGAAAATAAAGCCAGAAATGCCTCTCGTACTACGGCTTATCGTAGCCAGATGGGCGAGGGGTTAGGTTCAAATCAGGAAGGGGTTGTCCCCCCATGTCAGGACGCGGTGGTCCTTCACCTACGTAAAGTGTAATTGTATCCCAAAAATCGATCACGCCTTTAGCGCTTTCCACTAATATTACACTGAAGTGAAGTTCAAAAAGACTCGACAAAACAAAATGAAAAATACAAGTTTGACTAACAATCGGGAGGTAGGAAAGTGGAAGAGACTTGGTGGTATATAAATAAAAAAACAAAATGAAAAATTGACTTTGAAAATAGGCGAGGATAGAATTATATAATTAGATCAGGACAGTATTGTACTTTAACGTATTAAAAGATTCCTCCCTTACTTCAAGAAAGCAAAGAACACTGAACCCTCCGGTTTGTTGTTCAAGAAGGGTTGTCCGGCTCGTAGAGCTCCTGGGTCCTCCTCTACTCTGTTATCAGCGGAGAGAAAAGAGATGCTTCCTTTCTTGATAAGAAGATAGAAAAGACCCATTGGGCAATGAACACCAACCCAATCTCGATCAATAAAGAGATTCTCGCAGCACATCTTCTACCTGAAATAGATCAATTCTAGTAGCAATGAGAATTCCTTCTTCTACTTATCCTTCTACATACGCTTTTCCTTCTTCGATTCGATTTCTCACAATACTTCTTACTCTTATTCCTCACAGTCTCTTATTCTTTTGCCTGACTGAGGAAGGGCGCAAGAAGGCATAAAATCTTTTTTCGCTACAAGACCGAGGTAGTTAGCTCAACCGAAGCCGAAGCCTAAACTGGCTATTGAGAATCTGAAAGGGCATACCCAGATCGGATGGCATAAAGGGAAGAAGTGAATTCCGTATCGAAAGCTTCTGCTCGAAAGGTTTTAGGTTTTGGGGTTCCCTTACTAGCCTTCTAAAGGGGGGACTATCCCGACTCAGAAGGATTGGCTTACGTAGCTCGACGCTAGCTTATGGGCGAAGAGCGAAGGGAATGATTGAGATAGATCGTCTATAGTATCTAAGATCAAGAGACATGGAATAGAAGTTCAAGGTGGAGAATTTTATATCTAATGGCTGCTTTTAGACCCCTTTTTTTCTATTATGTAGTAAACGAGTCTTACCACTCAGCTTTTCCACCTTGCTTTCCTGATTCCGATTAGATAGTGGATGAGAGCTTCTGTGATCCCCGATTCCATTTACCGTCTTCTCTAGTGGGACTTCGTCTCACTCAGAAGGGATAGATCGAATCTAAGGAATCCCTCAACTTGCTCTTTTGGTTGCTTCTTTAATAAGAAAGTCAGACATCAAGATCAAGCTTTGATTTCCCGTTGCTTTCTTTGATGATTTCAAAAAAGTATCTGTATACTCTATCGCATACCATACGTACTGGGGCATTCACCTCTCCCTACCCCAAAACCTGAAGTGGTCGAGTGGAATTGAATTCTGCCCCCGGCTAGCCTAGATAGTGGTCCCTTTGATCGCTAATCCAGTCTCTACTGGTCTGGCTACTAAAGAAATAGTGTAGATAGTGGCGTTTTGCTCCATCCCCTAGACGGCGAAGCTGATCCGCTCCTGTGGCTGTCCTTCATAGTCAATCAATTCAGCCGAAAAGACTGACCTCAAGAAAGAATGTTCGAAAAAAGACAGGGTATGGTAGACTTCTTCCCCAACTCTCCCTCTTGGGCAAAAAGCGTTCGTTCTCTCCTCTAGCGGTGGTGGAGTTTCTTTCCGCTCTTCTTTGTCAATTCAATCCTGAATCAATCTTCAAATAACAGATGCCCGACCTGAGCGCGAGCTGGCTGCTATCGCTTCTTCCTACCCTAGATCATCCCCTTCACCATCCCCTCCAAAAAGATGGGTATCTCCTTGGCACTAGTTGGGTTGGATTGGTTGATGTCAGAGAAGTGGAAGGTTCAGACTTGGAGAAAGAATCGAGGAACGAAGTCTCTCTCTGCTGGACTGGAAGTCGAGTTCTGTCTGACCCTCCTTCCCCTTTCGAGAAAGTGGCATTCATCTCCTTTTTCGGCTTCCACTCAACTGAGCTCCCTGAAGCCGACTTCGTTCCTTGGTTGATGGCATTGAATGAGCCAAATCCCGATAGTCAAAACTCACGTAATCGTAATAAGAAGAGCTGGTTGATCCTTGCGCCCTTCTCCTTCGCTTCTTCAGAAGTGGCGAACCCCATTCTATGCCGGTTTTCGATTGGCGCCGCTCTTCTTCCTTGCCTAATCCGGATATGAACCCGTAACCCGACCTGGCCACAGGAAGAAAGTATGTCTTCCCACAGTGCAGTTGAAGTAGGTCAGTTCCTTTCTTCTCGTCTACCATGACTGCTAGTCAAAGCTCTGACTCTGAGAACGGGTAACCCCGCGTTGAGTTCCCTTCCCTTCTTGCCCTCACTCCGCCCACCCTCTACTCTAAGCCTATTGCAGAAAGTCTTATGCCCTGTTAGCGTCTTCAGCTCCGCTCAACCTCTCTAACCAGAGTTCCTGTGAGGTCTCGCTTACGCCCCTTTCTAAAGTACCACTACTATAACTTAAGTCTTTAGGGTAAATATCAACCTATGCTCATAGGCTCCTACTAATTGAGTAGTTTTAACCCATGGCCGGTCTCTCTCAGCTGGGAGGTTGTCAAGATTAGCCATTCTATCTACGAGTCTATCGGAGAGCCAGTCGGTCGGATTCATAGCGAAGCCCTTTCTCATTTCAGCCATTGGTGATTGCCCATCTACATCAATAAGAATTAGGCATGACTTCTTTTCCAGTAGCTATGCCCTCGTACAAAACTTTCTTTCCGGCCTTACGCTTCCCAGTCTCGGGAAAAAAATAGCTCTTTCGGTCAAAGTCGATAAGGATCAAAGTCCACCCGCCTAGCTCGGCGTTGCAAGGACTCCATCCTAAGTAAAGCAGTCTGAAAGAAAGATGCCACTTTCATTTCACTATTTAGAATATGCATTTTCCTGGTACACCAAGCCTAAGCCGTTGAAGCGACTCTAAGCCAAAGAGACGGTCTATGGCGCTAGCCCTACTGTCAGGGAGAGGGTCTTTGTCCTCTTAGGAAAAAAAGGAGTCTCATTAGAGTTTCTATTTCTAGTAGTTAGCTAGCGAAGCGCAATCGAAGAAAAAAAACGTAGTGCGCTAGCTCTGCCATCTGCTGCGAGGGAAGGAGAGTCAAGACCAGCATTCCCTCCCGCCTCTGACTTAGTGAGCTCAATCATGTATCTCCCGGTAACATACTTTGAGGCTGAAATAGATTTTCAAGAAGTTGATGCCAACTTTTTTATTTTGGTATGGATTTCCCATTCCCAGCTCGAAACTTTATATAAGATAGACCCGAAAATGTACGTTTAAGCCTAAGAATCGTGTGAAAATACACGACCTCAGACCCTCACGCGAAAAGAAAGAAGGAAGCCTTCTAGCAGCCCTTATAAAATGGATTGGTTATCAATAGAATAGCTTTCAACTAAAGACTCGCCAACATTAGAAGTTCTTTCAGGTCCCCTTTTCCGACAATGAGGAGAATTTCTGGCGTTGATGACAACCCGATAGAGCAAAATCCAGATCAACTGGAATCCAATTACAGATGCTTTCACACCATATGCAACAAGTTTAGAACTCCCAAGACCCAAATGGCTTAGCTTAACACGCAAAGATAACGTGCAAAAAGAACACATTCTATCGGGCTCATCTTTCTATTCGAGAGAAAGCCCAGTGATATCCGAGGCTGACCCTACTACCGAAGTAGCAGTATCCTCCGAAAAACCAACAGCAAAGAGCGCTATGCCAGGATCGGATAAAAAGCAACAAAAGTATAGCGCGCAAAGCAGACCATAAAGTCTTGGCTTGATTAGGACAAGCGTAGCCAACGGATAAACCTTGTGGCACTGAACCCTAGCAGAGACCTTCTCCCATTGTCCCATTGGTCCTCGGAAGTGAAAAGCCTTTTATTAGTCTTTCCATGTGCTCTTGACGCGATGTCTCCTATGTGATCAAAACGTAAAGGTGAGTCAACTAGATCAGGGTATCGAGCTGGGGAAGACGACACTCGTGCATGTGAAAAGAAAGTGCCAATTAGTCCCTCTCGTAACTCAATAGGTGATTTGCAGCTACACCGGGAGAAGAGTGGGCATCTATTTCTCTATGATTTTCTCTTTGACTTCGGATTGAGACTTGAAGCTTTAGCCGGAAGGAAGACAAGACCAGGAACCCAAACCCACTGTTTTGTGCCACGCGGTTGAGCTTTCCCCTTTCCCATTGTGACTTCCATTCTTGGTTTCTAATAGAGGGAAAGCCGCTCTACTTTACTTTATTAGAGGGTATGCCTTTACTTGTCGTTAGGAGAAGTCGCTTCTAAGGTATCATCTTGTAGTTCTAGGATTGGTTTCTGTCCTGCCTAGTAAGACTGGTAAGGATCGTCTAGTTCTTCGAGATTCTCTTTTGAAGAGGCATTTGCTCTTGGACGATGAACAAAACTTTGATAGACCAGAGGGCTTACGAATGTAAGCTTCGCACCGCGAAGTGTGATCTCGTACTAAACGCAAATATGTGGTGTGGATTCAACCTGCCCTGTAAGAAAACGATTCATTGGATACGTATAATATGAAACGAGATGGAGATTCATCAACGAAGGCAGCCGCTCCATCTGCTTGAGTACTTGCCCTTATCCCATAAGTGAAAGTCTAATTCTGCATACAAGAATGAAGAAGGGAATTGACCATCTAATCTATATCAGGTGTGTCACATAAAATATTGTATAAGTAATCTGCTTGTGCCATCAGGGTAGCTGAGAACCGGTATCCCATATAGGTGGCACAGTAGGATTGCTCGATTTGGCCATTGCGCTAAGGAATTTAGAAAAAGGTAAAGGCCGTCCTGCTTGCTATGAAAGTAGCAAGGTCAAGGGATAAAAAGCAACTGGTTAAACTGCCTTTCAGAACGGAAGCCTATTTTCTTCTCTTTCACTATGGTACGGGAATTCTAGATCATTAATTGGGAACGAATAGGAGCCCACCCTTCGATTGGAGCGCTATTCGACCCGTTATCATTTCCTGATCAGACGACTTCTCTTCTGAGAAGCTTTTGAGTTATTCGCTGCTTCCTTACTCCGATTTACACTCTGGTTAGCCAAAAGGCGAATACGATGTCGGAGCTTTCTATTCAAATCTCTTTCTTTGTCCGAAAGACATCCATACTCCGGTAGAATGTGACTGCTTCCTTTGCTGATCAGCGGCCCCCCGCGGAGGAAAAAAAAAAGCTTCATCAGACTCTGTCTCCCTTGCTAATCCGCCTTAATGCCTGTTGGCTCTAGCACTTTCTTTGCTTTTAGTCTCGCTAGCTATTATATATAATAATATACCATACTTCACTTTTAATAATATACCATACTTCACTTTAAGTTTCTGCAACACTGCCTCTGTTTGAGGCGCCCTATCCATTCCGGCTGATCTTATTCAGACCCCAAGTGATTCCCTATTCAATTTGTCGATTTTCTTCTTCAATATATGAAGCAGCTTACTAAACAACGCAGAAGGTTTCTTCTTTAACACGAAGGAGAACAAATTAATTCAGAAAACCGAATACCAATTTTCAATTTTTTATTCGATGCAGTTATAACCCAATCAAACAATTAGAAAAAAATCGATTGGAATAAAAGAAATTAGTAAAAAAGTTCCCCGGTGGTCATACAAATTAATCGATAATTTAGAACAAGAGGTATCCACCGCCTTCTCCTTCCCGGAAGAAAAGGAGGATCCGGACAAAATCGAGGAAAGGCCGAGTGAATGGAAAAAAAAACAAAGCATGAATTCCACTTTCACTTTAAAGAGACATGCGATAAAAATAGCCCAGTTTATGAAACTTCTTATATGGCTGGGGATCAAGAAAATTCGAAATTAGAAATATTGAAAGAAAAAGAAAAAACTTATTAATATTAACAAGGCTAATACGGAAAATAAATATAATAAAAGATAAAAAGAGATGCGACTTCCCCCTAAATATTTTAGACCTTCCCCTACAAAAAAACTCGTAATACCAATCCCATTCGTAATTCCATCAATTACTCGTCTATCAAACAAATGAGTTAGTTCAGCTAATCCTCTTATACCTGTCGTTAAGGATCTTGTATAAAAAGCATCTATATAAGCACGATTATAAGACCAATCATATAGAAAATTGATTATTTTATCCCAAAGAATTCTCTTAGGTCCTCTTTTAGGTAAAAGTATGTTCCAATTTTGTAAAGATGAATATTTGGGCTTATATAAAAAGTAAGCTATAAATAGTCAGCTAAACGTTATACTGACGGAAAGGGTTGAATTTTTCAAAACTTCATACCAATCAAAAAAATGATTTGAATGTTGATGTAAAAGATTTATAGACAGAGTTAACAATTTGGATAAGATATCGAAATCGATTCCTTCTTGATTGAAAGGAATTCCTATAGCTCCAATAAACAAAGGAAATAGCACTAATACAAGCATAACAAATAACATAGTATTATCTTCTTCATGAGGATAAAAAAAAGTCTTCGTAGCACCTTCAGGTAATAAAAGGCGTATTTGTTACATTACTAGCAATTCGATAGGTCTTCTTCGGAAAAAAAGAAGCCCTTTCATTATTATTCATTGTTAATAAAGCGACTAAATGAAAATCTTTTTGAATTGAGTTTTGCTCTTCTCTTCTTTACCCCATAGAGATATTGAATAGAAGGAATTGCTTTTTTTGCCACTGTAATTTTGAAAACAAAAACAAACGTTGAAATGTCCCTCAAACGTAAGTAAATAAATCCGAAACATATAAAATGCGGTTAATCCGGCTGTGCTAAAAGCTATTATTGCGAAAATCGGCGAATACAACCAACTATCATTAAGAATTTCATCCTTGGACCAAAAACAAGCAAGGGGTGGAATACCACAAAGAGAAAGGGTACCTAATAAAAAAGCAGTTTTTGTAATTGGCACGTGCTTTCTTAACCCGCCCATAAGAACAATATTCTGGCTTTTATCTGGAGAATATCCGACAACAGCTTCCATTGAATGAATAATTGATCCGGATCCTAAAAACAATAGGGCTTTCGAATAAGCATGAGTAGTCAAATGAAATAAAGCGGCTCGATAAGACCCCATACCTAGAGCTAACATCATCGCACCCAATTGAGACATTGTAGAATAAGCTAAACCTCTCTTAATATCTTTTTGAGCAAGAGCTAAAGTTAAAGTAGCTCCTAAAAAAACGGTTATTATACCTATCAAAGATATTCGATTCATTATGTACGGTATGACTATGAAGGAAGAAGACGAGCTACAAGAAAAATTCCCCATAGTAGCAGCGTGGATAAGAGCCGAAATAGGAGTCTGCCCTTCCATGGCATCGGGTAACCATACCTGGAGGGGGAATTGCGCAGATTTAGCAACCGCGCCGGCAAATAACAGAAATGCACACAAAGTAACAAAGAAAAAGTGAATCGCATTATTAGAAAGAAAGTTATTGAATATTTCGAACAAATCTCGAAATTCGAAACTACCTGTTATCCAATAAAGACCTAAGATTCCTAATAAGAATCCAAAATCCCCTAGTTACAAATGCTTTTTGACAAGCACTCGCGGGCGTGTGGACCAAAATCCTATTAATAGCTAAGAACACATTCCAACCAATTCCCCAAAAATAGAAATTTGTATGAAATTCGAACTTGTAACTAATCCCAACATTGAAGTATTGAAAAAACGAATAGAAGCAAAAAATCTCAAATATCCTTTCTCATGAGACATAGAATTGTCACTATAAATAAGAACCAGAATTCCAACCGTAGTGATTAATATTAACATAATAGAAGTAAGTGGTAAAGTATCCGAACTCGAAAGAAAAATCATTATTGATGGTCCTTCACCATACAGATTGATAGATAGAAGTTCGATCGATTTGCTGAATAAATAGATCGACCGAAAAAATCATAACTATACTATACAATAAAATACTAGGAAAAGCCCACATACGGCTCAGATTTTTTGTTGCCGTCGGAAAAAGTAGAAGTCCCACTCCTATTAACATAGGGACTGGAAGTGGAACGAAAGGTAT
>JAVXUL010000017.1:842550-862748 GCA_035590515.1 Trichilia minutiflora | reverse complement strand
TACTTGCTTGACTTTCTCGCTGTCTGGCTTAAGGACAGACTAGACTGACTTTCTTGCTGGCTGGCAAACCCGTTTTTGTTTTCTTTTCGTTAATTTAAAGCAGAAAGAAATAGCTAGTTTGGTTCCTTAGATATGATATGATATCTTTTATGGTAAGGGAACTCAAGCTTCGCCTTTGTAGGCTTTTAGGAATGTGATCTTTCCGACTTTTAGAAGGGCATTACCGTAAAGATAGCCGCCTCTGGTCCTATCAAAGCAGACACTTGAACCCCTTTCCAGACACTTCGTACCTAAAAGTGAGTCTTCCGCTTTCACTGGATTGGGGAGAAGTGACTGACGGGCGAGGGGAGGCAACTCAACTCAATAGGCCTGAGAGTCATCCTCCTGTTCACTTCACTCTTGTTTAGTTCTGATCTGAGGACCCCTGATTTAGGAGGGAACGAAGCCAAGTCCAGTAGCTTTATGAAAAAAGGTTATTAGAGTGTGGCCAAGCCAAGACTCGAGTGGCCAAGTGGATGCAAAGACTATAAAGCCAGTGAGTCTCCCCCTGGTTCTAGAGTAGGTAGACTAAGAAGAAGGTACGGAAGAAGAAGAGAAAGGCTAGCAGGTTCACGAAATGAAACTGACAATCTCAACTTACTTTAGATAGCATCTGGGAGTAAGAACCTATAGCAGGTAGGGGTGACGGCTTAGCTTTCTATCTCCTTCCTTACTCATTAGCTTATGGATTAGAGGGATTAGCTGGCTAGTTGCTTATTCGTAAGAAGGGTTTATAGGGTTCTTACTTTCTTACGGATGCTGGGCAAGGAGTTGAGAACGGCTTTCCTAGAGGCAGAGGTAGAAGTCACAAAAGAAAAGAAAGAGCTTCTTTCAACTATTTATTATCTGATATCTCTTTTCTATTCTATTTATTAGATTATTAGAATGACGAATTCGATTCGATTTCATAAGATCAGAATTTCTATATGCTTATGAAATTCGATTTCGTCTTCCGATTTCCTTCCCTGTTCTTGCGTGTGCGTGTGTCAGTGCATGTGGGTATCTCGTAGTCCGCATTTCGCAGTACGGAGATCGCAGGACCTATCTCGTATGGGTGTGATTCCCCCCCGGGGCTCCCTTGCCTTAATTTCGGTGAAAAGACAAAGGGGAGAAGTGGACAAAGGGAATTTATGAGGTCGTAAGATGTCCATTCTCTTTAGATATTATACAAGCAAGGGGATTCAATTTATTTCCTGAGTGAAGGAATATGCCAACAAAAAGGCAAGCAACTGACTGAGACTGGTTAAAATATACTATTAGCAAAGCCTGTAACCAAGGAAACCTTCACTTAAATAAAGTCTATCATCGAGCCTTCTCTTCTGTGAGCAAGACCAAAAAAAGTGGCTTTAACGGGGCCTCACACCAAGACTTCGTAAATGAGCGTAGTCGGCTGAGGAATTGGATTTCCATGATGACTGGAAAACTGTTCAGTGAGCTCATCCTTCACCGCTAGGTCACTGTACATCAAAGCATCACAGAAAACGGAGCCAGATTGTCTAACAGGTACACACGAACAAAGAGCGCCGCTAGTCTCCATTCCGAAACTGCACCCTATACCAGAGAGAGCGGGTTGGGTTTGAGGTTTGGGTCATAAAGGACTTATTAATGAACCAAAGCGGGTTCGGGCTAACTAAATGAGTCGGCTGGGTCAGGGAAGGAACATGAAATTGGGGTTAAGATCGGCTCTTTTAGACCAGAGTCGGGCGTCGTAGGCTAAGCAAGTTCTTAGGTGAAAAGTAGTTTGGTCAAGCTCTTTTGGCTCGATCGGGCGAAGTCTAAGGGTTGGCTGATTTGAAGGCAAGGAATTCCTCAAGCTGGGTCAGCTAATCACATAAGCAAAGGAGTATCAGCTGCATTTTACTTACAGTACCCTTTTGTCATCTTATGATTTGAAACTCTATTCCTTCCCCACAAAGAACAGAAGCTGAAAGATTCACCTGCAGGGACGCGCTCCGGTCTAACGACCGCCTTGGCTGACGTACGATCCCCGCCACCTGGAGCTATGTAGACAGATTATTTTGTCTTTACTATCGTGTTTGGAGTAGGTAAACTGTGAGGAAGAGCAAGAAGGCCTCTGTTCGAATGGGTTTGATAGGTGGAGTAAGTCATGTTGATAGGAGAAGCAAGGCATCAAGTCAAGTGAGATTGGTAGGTCATCACTTCCCGGAGAGGGTCTAGGTATACAGCAGGACAGGAGAGATGGGTAGGAGTCGGAGAGGAGGTAAGATTCTACTTCGCATTAAGAGTTGTTATCCGCAAACAAAGGAGATTGAGCTCTGTTTTTCGTCCTTCGCTTTGCTTGGCCTTTCGCTAAGCTATCGCTTTCCTTCTCTTATGGGAACGTAAGTAAGCTTTATGTTCTTGCTTGGCATGGTCGGGTAAACGAGTTCAAGTAAGGCTACGCAGTAGATGTGGGATTAGGTAAACAGATGAGCTAGTAGTTCTTGTTGTTGTAGTTAGTACTCGCCTTCCTTTCTATCTTTGTTCGCTCAGTCGTTTCCCTTCCCCCTCGTTAGGTCACAAAAAAGTGCCTCTCGCTTGCAAGAATTGGATTGAAAAGGCTAACAGGTCAATTGGATCGACCCTCCAATCATGGTGCCCAAATACCTCATTGGGAGGTGGCTTTCACTTATGGTTAGGAGTCTAACCAACATTCTCCTATGTCTTTTTCCCTTACCAAAGAGTGACTCTTTCTTGCCTTACCTTTTAGGGCAGGAAACTCTCTTATCTCTGGATCATGTCAAACGGACAGGGCTCAGTCTTCGCTTCCCTCTTTAAGTCTTCACTTCGTTCGTTCGTCTATATTTTGTGAAAACGAGATGGTGCCTTGCTTTTTAGCATTGGGACAAATGCGCGATCATCAGATAACGCTTTCACAGCCGAAGCTCTACAGTCAATCGTCCATTCCAAGTTCTTCAGTCTAGACGAAAAAGAAGAGTCTAGTCTCGATACGTCCTCTCATGCTTCAATGGCGAATGACTTGTTTCATTTACGAAAACAAGCAAAGCGAGCGAAGCGTAGCAAGCGGAGCGAAGCGATAGCGTAGCACTACTTTAGCTTCCTTCGTTGGCCATGGTCTTTCTTTGTTCCATTCGGGTGTCAAAGGAAACTGAGCATATAAAGAATGAAATTCTGTATTACAGGATCAAATAACATTCATAGAATCTAAAAAGTGTTAGCAACTCCATAGTCTCAAGAGAACGTTGGCCTCAAAGCGGTTAAGGGTGTCGAATTGAGGCTTTCGGGCACGTGTTGAAGCCCTTTTTCTAAGTCCGTCTGCTTCACTAATTAGATCCTGAAACTTCTAACGTTTCCGGGCTATCGATCTACTAAATGACTTTTTTTCCGCTTTAGGGGACGGTAGTGTCCATCTTCCAGATGTTTGTTCCCTTTGAGCGAAGTCGATACAGCTCGATCCTTTAGGACCATCCCGAATAGTGACTAGTTCTTGTCTGGGAACTCCAATAGTGAGTCGTCGCTCTGTAGTCAATCCTCTATTTCGTGTGTTGTCGGCTTCCCCTCGTCCCGGGACTTCTCAACTGCTCTAACGTCTCTTTCGGTCTTAGCTGATTGACCGAAATGGAATATGTCCACTGAGATTGGAGAATAGCAGATAGCTGCTGCATAGGTCCGCCAGAGACGAGACCTTGCTCTTGTCCCTTTGACCCCCCATGAAGTGAAGAAATAGGTTTTCAAGTGGCAACCGAAATTCGACCATTTCCAGGAGACAAAGTCTATTTCAGGTCGAACTAGCGTTGGGAAAAAGAAAAAGGAGATGCGACAATCTTTCTTTCATATAGAATCCGGCTAGAAGCAAGCTATACCTCAAGCGGCGGAAGGGCGACCGGGATCAACAGCTCTTCCTTCAGTCGAGCGTACTCTATTTTAGAACAAAATGCCTTACTCGACTTACTTTTAGGAAGGACATTTGAGCGCTGCCCCTTCATTTTAGATGCTTCCTGTACTGCTCGATGCTTTTCATAGCCCTAGTAGAAGTTAGTTCATACTACCCGCTCTCGCTTACTTGCTTGCAGGACCGTTGTCGATCTCTATCCTTTCTTCTTCGTCATACAACGACATGAGGGAATTTCTTCGTCCAGTGCGAAGCCTTCTTTTTCAAGGATTGACAGTAGCCTTCTTACTCTTATTTTCGTTTATCTCGAATAGAAGTTTAATATCCATACTGATAAAAAAAGAGAAAGCACTTTGCTTTTCGATTGTATACCAGTTCGAAGAGAAATCTCCTTTTATTAATGATTGAGTGAGAACACAAAAAGTAAAGTAAGTAATCCTAGATTGACCACTTCACTTAGCGTACTTAAATCTCTCGATGCAAACAAAGATCTCCCCATATCATATTCATTCCTCAGTCATTCATCCCTACGATCCTCCTGCGAATTCCCTGCTAAGCCTTCTTTGATTGAAGTGTGCACACTTGTTGTACAGATAGGGACCTAATCGAATCCGAAGCAGAATGAGTGAGGAAAGCAAAGCTAACCAAGCAGATAGAATAGACTTTCACTTTAGAGTGCTTATTGAGTAAGTGATCAAGACTGAATGAACTAGTACATTTGAAAGAATGGAATCGTAACAAACTGAAAAGGACTCGAAAGAAAGATTGAGCGAAGGGAAGGAAAGAAAGAAGAAGACCTATTCTTTTTTGTAAAATACCAAAGGTGAAAAACAAAGTAGACATGTGTTAGAGAAGGAAGAGACTGTTATAAGAATGCTTGGTGGCTACTGTAGCTTTAGCCTGTTTTTAGGGTGAGAAAAAAAGTAGATAAAAGCTCGTTTTGTTGTGAATTGAGCAGCATGCGTAACCTTCACTTTTTCGTTGATTTGTTTGGTTTTTGTTTATCGGTAAACGTAGTATGAAAAATCCCTCACTGCAGCCCTGGAGCCTCAACAGTAAGAGTACACCGAGTGCGTGGTTGCAACCAACCCAGCTATCGGATAAAGAAGGAGCTCGCAAATCGCGGTTTCACGTGATTCTTGATGTCGGAATTAGACCTTGACGGCGAGTGGAATCGAACCGTCCCCTTCTTTTCTTTTTGATCGCATCGCGGGTTTGAGGGAAGGGAATCTTGCTCTCTCGTCTTTATTAACGTCACCTTCCCTTTCTCTTTCGAACTCCGAAAACTGAAACTTGCATGGGTTAAGCATTTCTAATGAAAATGCAAGAAATAAAAAAGAGAGGTATTTTCCTAGATGAATTACTGGAAAAGGAGATCAATAGACACAGAAAGAGAAGACCTGAGTCATTTTGTCCCTCTCGTTACAAGTCTTCTACTCTGGTCGAACTCCGTAACAACTCTGCTTTCGCCTCCTCTACCTTACCCTTACGTATGAGCTCTTCCCATCCGGAATGTATCATAGTACTATCTTCGTTCCGGTTGGACACACATCTTCAAACCTTACACGAGAAGGAGAGAGCTAGAGAGTTTGAGCTCTCCGAAGTCAATTTCAAAAGGATCTCTTTTCGTTTTTCGTATTTTTTTTTGGAACTCTACTAACAGTAGAGGAATGAAGGCCTGCCGGTGATCGGCTCAATGAGCACCCTTGGGCGATGGTTTTTCGATCCGATCTCTCACTTGAAGAAAGATAGCCACTTATATATGCAAGAATGAGAGAGTGCTTTTTTTCGGGGTAAGACTAAAATGGACAAGACCCCAAACGGGTAGTTCAACATCAAATTGTTTGAATGTAGCAGCCTGAAGTTCTTATTGAGAAGGCATTCTGTTTGGAAAAGAAGAAAAGCGAGCGAAGTTTCTTTAAGATTCTTGAAAGCTTTCAAAGAAAGTTCAATTCACTTAGAAAACAAAAATGAGACCGGGAATTTCACGCTTAAAGATCGGTCCTGTCAATTTGAAATGCTAGGAAAAGATAACCAAAGCGGGCATAGTTCCATGTAATGAATTTCTAGTAGTTTTTCTTGCAACTTCCATTGAAACCACTCCATTTTGTGCTCTTTCGCCCAGCTAGATTTGACTTTCACAGGCATAGGCGAATGCTAAAAGATAAGCATACGCAGAAGCTGAAAGAACAGATTGACCCTCTACCAGAATAAGATCTCTAGGTTTACACAATCCTTCTCAACCAAATGTCTTGTGAAAGAGGGCATTAAGTCAGGTCCGGAATATTGAACAGAAAGAGGCCCTCCGCATCAGAATATAAGAGTATGCTTTAACTTAACCAACAGGGGACTTTCTTTCCCACTTTCCAGGTAAGATAGAGCGGAGACAGACAGGCTTTTCAATTGCCAACTTAAGGAATAATAAAAAGCTTTAGTACCATGTGCTGATCAGTCACTAGCCCTTTCGCTGTCAGATCACAGGCCTAGAAAGAGAGGCGCTGAACCAACTGGCAATAGTGAAGAAAAAAGCTTGACCCAATGATACGAATGTGGAAAGATCAAGATGTGATAATCATGTAGATAGATTGGCTTATTCCGTGTAGCAGTACTTTCTTTAAGGGGGTAGAGCAATTGACATTGCCTTGCGGAGGAAAGAAGGAGACCTAAAAGTGATATCTGTAGGCCGACCAAACCATAGGATTGTGATACGCTTCGACTTAGCCTTGATAGGCTAATGAACTCTATTGATCCAATGCTCAATCTTTCGCTCAAATGGCAGCTTCAAGCTGTTCCCAACCAGATCTTTTGAGAAAAACCCTCGGTGAAGCACTGCATCTTTCTAGCTTCAAAGAAAGAGAAAGACAACGAAGTGGGATGATTTCCCAAGCTTAGGACTTTGATCAATGGGCACTAGAGAGAGGCGCTAACATGCAAAAAAGCCTCCTTTCGGGTGGGGAATCCTCATTGTGTACTACCTAGCCGACTCTCTGAGTGTATCACCTCCGTCTATCTAATGGTTTGTCTCCTAATGCAGCTACGAAGGGCAATGCTTTGTGGAAACCGGGCACTAACAGAGAGATTTCAATGGATACTTCAAAAGCACTAAGACAGTCGGAAGCGCCCCAAGCATGGTCTGAAAGAATACCATTCTCTCGCGGCTTCCTTCCTTTCCTCCTGCAATGAGGCAGATCGCTGAGGTTGCTCTGCTGCCTAACCAGAAAACGAGAAAGGGAACCTAATGTTCCACCGGCAAAAGTAGTGAAAAAACCCCAAAAGAACTCACGGGACAAATTCGCAAATATCGAAGATGCCCGTGTAGCCGTCTTAGACGGGACAGCTTTCAACGAAGGAACCTATTTAATCCCTTGACACATAGTTTCAATAAATAGGGTTCGCTCACTGAGGTCGAGCGGGTTGGGGCCGATTGTTTTGTATTGATAGAATGGGATCAATCTTGAGAATGCCAATGTGCTTGCCCCTTTCCCGTGTTCAATTGCTCGTCCGACTTGGCTACCTCAGCTGGAAGTCGAAAAGGCGTCACGCTCCAGCACCTTCAATGATTCTTGAATCAGTTGCATTTGATTTGGCATGAAGTGCGGTTGGTTTTTTTCGAGTTGCGGATAGAGCTTAGCGAAGGTCAATTGCCCTGGCCTCAGACCTTCATTCCATTCTTGGTACACTACTCCTTCCCTTCAAACATGTCCTTCTCTCATGCATGTCTTTTGTCTCACCTTCGACCTGACCTGACCCCTTTCACGAACTATGATTAAACTGGCCGGATAGCTATATGATATGCTTCAAACATACAAGGCAAGGAGGACTGATTCTTGAGCTACCATTTCACTTTTCACATTGCAATATAGAGATATAGACAGTGTGCCGTTAGTTAGGAGACGGAATGAACAATGATGGATGATAGCTGTTCTATGTGACAAATCATAATCATTCAATGTCTGAAAGCGGATGGGAATAAGATGTCAAAAGCATCTGCTTAGGGTCAGATTGGACTTTCTCTTTTGGCCCTGCTTGCCACCACTCCGAAAGCCTGATTCGCAGCTCTCTAAATCATTCCGAAGTCAGTTAGGGTTAGGGGTCTAGCTCAGCTCTAAGCCTAGGATAGGACCTTGTCCAGGCTTTCTAAAATAGTCATCTTAGAACGGAGTCTCAGTAAACCGTGCGTCAGCCCACCCTGACGCCCTAAAGGCTTTTCCCAGACTCATCTCGCCGGCGAAATTCTATTCTCTGTCTTACCTCCTATGAGCCCTAAGCAGACCAAGCTTCCTTAGCGTACTGAGCCTACCTATTCAAGAGAACAGAGACTAGCTACAATGGTATTAATTCTCCTTTCGAGGGAGATCCTTTCTAGAGTCATCGGCCAGCCATAAGGATGAAAGTTTTTAAAGCGCATCCCCGGGGCTTGCAATCTAGGCCCGCTTTGTCTAGTGAATTATGAACGCATCGGCATACCGACCTGCCTCAGCTAAGGAATGGTAAAGGCAAGCTGACAAATAGATTGATCTCAGATCCAGTGGGATCAGGATGGTCGTAGATCATCGATGAATGGTCTTTCTCGAGTGGAGATTCCTACGAATGGGATCTCTTCCTAAAGGTTGGCGAGATGGGGCCAGAAGAAGCATCGAAATTGCTCGTTCAGACAGAGATGTATGTGTCAAAGTATACCTGCAAGGGTCGGGCACCAGAGTTCCATTACTAGTATGAATAACCGGCTGGAGTAACTCGTACTGGACATCTGGGAAAGAAAAAGGATCTTGCTGCTCATGGATAGGGAAAGAAGACTCAACACTCTATTCTCCGAGGATCCAATTCCATGGTGAATTGTACTGAAAGCGAGAGCCCAAGAGCGACGAAAGACGATTAGGAATCTTTCTAAAAGAAGTGGGAAAAAGGCCCGGTTGTACATCTACGAATTTGTGATCCAACTGGGCATCTTACGTATGAATTCGTGCTCCAGGGTGATAGGCCCTGTCTCCATAAAGGAAGAAGCCAAGACTAAGTCATTTAGAAAATATTTCCATTCTGCCTTAACCATGCCCACCCTGTAAAAACGATTCTCCAACTGATGATTTTTCAGTTTCGGATGTGAAGGCAATAACAATTGTTGTTGTAGGTTTCATTTCTCCGCCGGGGCGCTCAGTTCCTTCCTGTTCCCAGAGCTGAGGCATAGGCTTAGCAGCTCCTGCTGAAGGCAGCTTTGTTTGGGAAGACGTGCTCTTGTTGTTCTCTTGCTGCTGCAGCGTCAATCCAATTCTGGCAATTCTCTCTCTTCTTTTGCGTGATGTTTTGATCCTTTCTTTCTGGCTCTCTCGCTTTTTTCTGGGGCCTCCCGGACCCAATTGTCAACAGTGTTCTTTAGCGGGAGGTATGTCTCGGCTAATCTTGTTTAAAAGCATCCGCAGTTTCGGCATCTCTTTCGCTTGTCCAGTAACCTCTCTCAAAAAAAAAGTCGGAACCCGGTCTTGCCGCCCTATCCTAAAGGTCAAGGGCGTTTCAACCGATGTGAATACGGATATCTATTCCACTCATTCACTCTTACCAAAGGGCTAACTCTTTCCCTTACCCAGCATATGACTCGTTTTTCTCTTATACCCCAATCAATCCAAGTCATTCCGACTCCATAAGAGCAAGGGTGGATGTTCAAGGCTATTCCTTTCACACCGCTGGCAAATTCAACCATTTCCCCAGCTTGAATCTCGTTCAATCCATAAACAAGTGCAATCCCATCTCCAACTGAGACCACTCGACCGATCAAATCCACTTTCAAATTCGTGTAAAAGTTGCTAATTCTACTTTCTAATAGAGTCGTTAGTTCCGCAGCTCTGGTAGAGAATGGAATAATATTATAGGTTTTGTAGTATATATTCTATTTATTGATAGCCTCAAGAGAGAATGCCGCTGGTGATAGATCCCGCCCAGTGTTCATTATTATTAAAGTAAGATGGACAATCTTCTGTCATCATGAATAGTAGAAGCACTCACAATCTGTATAGGGCGATGAGTCAACCTCCTTCTTTCTGTCTCGTTAATCCTGCCTATCTGTGCCTATGTGTGAAAACGAATATGTGACCAGAACATCTTTCAAACATCGAGATTGGGTTTATGTTCAGTGTACCGGGTACAAGATAGAAAAGAAGGGTTCCACCACACTAAGTGAGATGCCCAAGAGAAAAGGAACGAGGAAAGTACAGAAATGAGATTCTTAGATATTCAACTCACCTAGATTATGAGATTCGATTCTATTTCTCACAGTTATATACTTCTATCTGATATTGATCAACAATTGTAAAACAAAATCGACTACGCTCGTTCTCTCCCTACTCACTCTTCTCCTTGGGTTTGGTTAACGCTGGGCACTCATAGGGCTTCCCTTGCACAAGTTCAGCCACACACACCTCTTCGTCTTCAGATTCAGAGGTCGAATCATACTCGACCACAACTATTTCTAGACTTGGATCCTTGTAGTAAGTGCCCTTGGATGAAGTCCTTCTCTCTTTCTTTTCCTTCAGCAACCGCTCATAACTAGCGGCTCTAGTGGCCAGGTGGAACAGATCGGTGAATTCTTGCCCTTCAAACTTCTCCCTCATATTGAAGTTCAGACCTCTCAGAGCCAAACTAACACACTCCTTTTCGGTCAAGGAGGTCTGACATCTAGTCCTCAGCTTCCTAAACCTCGCGATGTACTTTTCGACCCTGAGTAACTCTTGCCAAATCGGCCACTGTAATGTCTGGTTCTGTCCTATAGAATTGCTCATGGAACTTGCTTTCCAGATCGTACCAACTGTTAATAGAGTTTTGAGGGAGGTTCATATACCAGGGAAAGGCCGATTTAGTAAGAGAGTTGGCAAACAGCCTCAACTTGAGGTAGTCCTTGGAGCTAGCTTCCCCGCTTAAGCCATAGTCAAAGACCTAACCACTCTGCTCGGCTCTCTGTCAAGGGAGAGCCTTCGCTCCGCGCCTTCGGGGTACTAGGTTAAATGGGTTACCTCACTCCTATCCATTGATGTCTCGGACGGAAATATCCTTGAAAGTCAACCTTCATTCTTGGATAGATGCTTTCTTGCTGCTCCCCTTAAACTATAATGATCTACCACGCTGCTTTGAACGTCCCTGAATAGGCGCATCCTTTGCTGCCATAGAGCGGGGGCACAGGACAGACGAAAGAAGAGATGGCTAAGCTCAAACTCCAAAGGAAGCAAGTAAAATAGAGAGGAAGGAAGAATGCAAGCAACGGATATAAGCGTCCTAGCGTAGCGCGAAAGAACTGATAGCGCATATTAACTATATAGAAATATGAAAGTGGAATGAAAGTAGTCTACACTACGCCTTCAAAGGGGCCATGACACATTTATTGACCCTATGGATTCCAGGAACAACTAAAGTTTCGACTAGACTCAATCAATCAATCGAGAGCTAGCATTAGAGAAAGCAGTAGAAAATCAAAGACTTCGCACTGAAAGCAAGGGGATTCGCTAAGCTAGTAGCTCTAAAGTAATGGCATCTCTTTGCTTCCTAGCTAAAAATACTAATTAGTAGTAGGGAACTTCGATTTGCTTGTGAGTTTCTCTCCCCGTTCCAGACGAGCCAGTAACAAAGTACCTTAGGTGATCAGTTAAGCGGATGGATGATAAGATAGCTACTTGAATTTCGGGTAGTCAAGCCTTTTCCCGAAAGATAGGTAGAGAGTCACTAAAGGGGTGTCTCGCGACTGAGATAGGGTAGGATAGGGTCGGACAATAGAAAGCAAGGAGAACATGGAGAATGAGGGATTGACGCACCCGTTCGCTACTTTGTTCTCAACTTAGTTTCTGAGAATCGTCACCAACAACAAGGTCCTGAGGCCCTTAAACAAAGAAAGAAAGCTAGAAAGAAAGATAACTCCGAAGCAGAAAGTAAGAAGGGCGTTTTCTTTGCTAGATTCTGGCCAGTAAAAATCTTCCGTTCTATAGGAAATTTTTTTATATATTAAGCGGGTCAAACCAGTCAATCCAGTCCACCGTGGTCTTTTTCGGGTTTGTTTGACCACTGGAGCTTGGGTCCATGTCCTAGTCCTTGAGTTTGGCACTGGTTTGGAACAATTTTTTGATGCTCCCCTTTTTTCTTCCCGTCCGTCTTCCGGCTTTACGCGAGTCAACTACCTTTTTTGTTAAGGGCTATCTATCCCCCTTCGAGTTGAGATTACAATAAGACGGGAATGCAACCACCGATACCGATAAGGAAAGCACCTTACCTATTTATCTATTCCATCTGCCTCGAGCCTTTGTTCGAAACATCCTTCTCGAATGTACAGCTGATCTAGTTGGAAAAATTGGTATTGGTTTCCCACCCGAAATGGCTACATGCAGCTCGATCCGGCTGAAAACATCAAGAAAGACCAGCCTCCATACCACACCCTGTCTAACCCGAAGACTCTTCTGTACGACCATAGTTGCCGTTGTTTTTTTTTTGTAATTCTTGGATTATGGACCGAGTAGTCAATTGTTAGATTGAAAGTCTTAGGAAAGCGTTAGGGCAACTTCAATGATAAGCGATGTAAAATGAGCTTAGTTACGGTTAGTTCATGTTGGGCCCGACCTAGCTACGGTGAAATCCGTCCCCTTCCAGGTTAACGGGGTCTTGGCTGTCCAACCAGAAAGTAGGACGAGTTATGAGCGGTCCAATGATGAGAATTTTTAGTAATCCTCTATCTTCTAATTCAGTAACACGATGTTTATGCGAGTGTCCATCTCTGGCTCAGCGGCATGTTGGCGGGGATGGATTTCAACTATGGCATCTATGGTGAATTGAAGATATGGTTATGAATGTAGGGGCAGACGACGGTGGTTGTTTCCCACGGGATAATGACGAAGTGGGATGTCTCCTCCCGGTGCTGTTTCCCAAAGTTTGTATGGATTTTGAGGAGGATTGAGTGAAAGGTACGGGTCCCGTGCGGCCCGCCTTAAGTTGAGCTGGCCACTTGTAGCACAGACCGAAAGAGAAGACGGGGTCCTGGGGTGGCAGTTGCCTAAGCATTATAACCTTTCATATCTGGTAAGTCCCGGGATCTGAGGGAAAGGATCGACAAAGTGGCGCTACACTGCATCTCCTTGGGCCTCGGTAACAGTTATTCATTCCTCTTCTCTTAGTGCCCTCTTTCAGAATCTCGGTCTTGGAACTTCTATTTGTCACTTACCTTTTCCTTGTTTTCGTTGTTAGGAGTATACTAAAGGAAGCCAAGGTACGCTCCTCTGTTCCCTGGGGCATTTTTGTGGATTCGGGGCAAGTCGAACGCCCTTTAGAGATAGGAGCGGCACCGGACTAGTTCTACTTAAGCCATTCCGTATCCGGCGGATTTTGCCGATGATTCAAAGGGCGGATCACTCATCCGCGGATGCCTAGATTCCTACACTAAAGACTTTCCACTCAATTCATTCTTTTTTCGAACGAGTCAAGCTCGACTCTTCATCCCACAATGAGGCCTTTTCGGAATGCCATGAATCAGACCTGCTTTTTACTTTGTTTTGATACCAGCGAATGCTCTTCATAACATAAGATCCACGAAGCATTTCGAAGGGCATGATCGTCTTTGCTTTAGTACTGCACAAAGCTTTATCCTTATCAAGAGGCATCACTACCTTATTTGCAGGTGGTCTTTTAACCTTTGCTATAGGCGCAGGTGCTACTCTTGCATGGACGGTTGCTAAAGACTGCTACCCTGGGAAAGTACATAGTACTTTTTACCCTTCTAAGAGGAATTGTTGAAGTTTAAGAAGATGCGAAAGAAGTGAAAGAATAGAAGAAGATGAGTGATAAAGCATAGAGTCCAATTCCGGGCGATGATTCGATTCTTCTTGGCTTGGGTACTTTAGATAGCTATGGGGATTCAAAGCAAAGGAAACTAAGGGGAGGAAAGAAGCTTCCAGAACCTCAACTTCCCGCATCAAAAGGAAAGGCAATCCTGTCTGTCCTAGGGTCAAAGGATAGAAGCCTGGTTTCTTTTACTCTCTTTTCGAGAATCGGATCTTGTCTTAATTACCAAATCGGATGTTATAGAGTTCTTGCCTTCTCGAGCTAGGCACCTAAAAGCGGCAAGGAACTTCTTGCCCTAAGGCTGGCTTATGGAAATTGATGCTTCTCCTTTCGGGTGGGGTTGGCTCTTCAATGCGGACTGGAACTTATCTACTTCAATAGTTTGCTAACCACTCGGAGCAGTTTTGCAGTTAAGGATATCAGCTAATTGGTTGTTTGGCTCCTCGATTAGGACTTTCAGTAGCTTTTGGGGATCAAAGAGCAGGGGTAAAGACTGCTTTACATTAATCCCATCCCTGGAACTCAATCTGAGTGGTTCCCCTCAATAAGGACGAAAAGTAGCATCAGCGGATGAAAGAGTGGACGAGCTCCCTTTCAATTACATCGAACCTTGTTGGCCGATAACTCGATGGTATCCGCTCATGGATGGTAGTTGACTGATTGGAGTAAGTTGAAGCCTTTCTAGTAGTTTTCGTTTGTGGAACAAGTTGTAGAGATCCCATCGTTTCTAGTACTTGTGGAGAATCCAAACCAGTAATAAATAGGTTGGGAGCCTCAGTAGCCCACGGAGCGGTAGATCGTCGGTAGCCCTAAAAGGGGTATTCCATTCCGACAGCCCCAATAGCCTTCAAGAACTCAGTAATCAACTCTTTCGCTTAACAGTTGAATTAGACACTGAGCTGCCGGCAGCAAGAATCTATTGTAAGGAACCTTCTCCAGCCTTAGAAAACTCTTTTCTTTTAGGCTAAGGTGTGGATTACCTTAGAAGAGCTGCTAAGCGCTACTACAAATGCCTCGGTCGGATTCGGGCTGCCTTAGACTGACAACATAGGGGAGCTCCTTCCTTATCCAGCTTAGGCTGCGAAGCGGGCGCGCCCGAAGAGCTGAGTTGCTCTAGAAAGAGTCGGAACCGACCTTCTCTTCTCTCTCTCCTTCTCCTTCATTCTTCTCTTTTTTTCTTCTTCTCCTCCCCTCTCTTTGGCCATGGCGGCATAGCTCCTGCAAGGCCAAGCTCGCCTGTCGCCGCAGCTATCGAAAGCGTGAAGGGAGATGATCTTCACAACCGCAAGGAACGGCTGCTGGGAGTCGGCCTCCATTGCTGCCGGGTTCACACCGCTGCTGCAAATGGACACCATGGAAAGGAAGCCATGACGAACCCTGTCCGAGGCAGCTGCAGTCTATTTCGTTGCTGGTGATGAAGCTCTAAACACCCTCATGCGCTGCTGCCGTTGAGATCATACACCTGCCTTCACTTTTACATAGCGAGAACACGAGAATGAAGTCGGAACCTGCTGAACCGGAACATGAAAATCAAAACCACGTCCAGCGTGGAGATAAAGATTTGAATATGGTGCAATGAAACCATGTTCATCATGTCACAAACCGTCTGCCAAAGAAAGAGAGGGAACCCCATGAAAGTCTTGCATCTCACGTGGAAAGAAACGATGCTGCCAAAGCTTGCTGCAAATGAGGCTGCTGCGAAGGGTGCAAAGCTCGCTGTTACGAAGGAGAAAGAAAAGTTGTTACCGGAGCTGCCAATGACGAATCCATGCTCTTTCGACCCTGTCTGCCAACCACCATGATAATGCAGCTGTCACCTCTTTCTGGTGTGCCGAGCTACACGGATGAACATGCCAATTCCAGGAACTTCAAAGTGGCAAAACTGCTGCACGCCCTTGAGTACCTCCGCTGCTGCAACTTGTCTGCCGAAGAGGAGGCTGCACACCGTCATCAGCATGACTGTGAAATGATGAGGATGGCCGCTCCCCTCTTCTCTCTACTGAGATCAAACCTTTCGGCCTTGAGAAGGAGCATGGCTTGAGATGCCTCATCAACATGTATGCAAAGTGTGGCCAAGCCCATTTTAGTCTCCTCATGCTCTCGAGTACCCATGCGAAGAGCACTGTTGATTGGATCTTTAACATGCAAGTCCTTGAAGTTCTCGGTCTCTCCTGTCGAATGACGAGAATTGCAACAGTTCCAGACCTCGTGCCGCTGCTCCTCTTCTCTTGGCTGGAATGAGGTTTCATCCGTGGAGAACACAACTTTTCGTCTGCGCGTTGCTCCCTTTCTTTGCTTAGGTTTTCCAAGCAACCTTGGGCTCGTTAAGGCTAATGCTCATGGTGGATTTTTCCATCAGATGCAACCTCCGCAGGGCTCATGGCAGGGACTCTTGCTATTGTGTGATTGCAGCACCCGAGAAGCACCCACGTCTGAAGAAGCAAATGCTCTCGCCTTAGGGAAAAGTATGGCTTTTCAATGAAATGGTGCTGCTTAAAAGAAAATAGAGCACTCCCGCGCCTAAATGAAACTGGAGCCATGCCTCATGAATCGCCCTGAGCGCTGCGCGAACCAAGAGATTCGGCGTGAATTCGGTAAGAACAGGAACAGGGACAATGTCCGTCCCGGCTTCCGCCTACTCGGCATTGAATGCAGCTGATGCGGCACCCTCTTAGAGTCCTCACACTCTCCTTTCTTCGGCAACTTATCTTATCTTAGTTGAGTGCTGCCCTTGAAAATAAAAGCACATAACCGCGGCTCGCAGCCGTGCACCACTCGAAACCTGCCGGCACGCGATCAGAGAAAGGTGGAGCTGATCAACAGTGTGACTGACAGCTCTGACGTTTGTCAGTATTTATTGACCCCAGGCTTCGTATCCCATTCCAAATTGCCCGCTTTATTTAAGCCGAAATAAAATGAAGTGGTTGATGCTCGGCTGGCACCAACCAACCAATGAAATAACAGCGTTAGCCTAGGGATTGGCAACGCCCCGGGAGAGAGCTGCTTTCAGGAATTCCATACAGATTCTTTCGAGTCTGGTAGGTGACTTGCTGACTCGATAGAGAAAGGAAAGGTAAGGCCCTGACTTCTAACGGCTCTCTGAGGTATATAAGTAATGTCGAACTCGGATAATAACAGGGACAACTTTGCCAGTCGTCCCGAGAGCATAGGCCAGGTCATAAGATATTTGAGCGGGTCCGCTCTTGATATCAACCGAATCCGATGAGCCAGGAAGTAATGACGTAGCTTCTGGGCTGTGAATACAAGCACAAGGCACTCCTTCTCAATAGGAGTGTAATTGTATTCGGCATTAACGAGCCTTCTGCTAAGATAATAAAGAGCTCCCTCCTTGCTCTAAAGAAAGAATAAGTAATAAATTACCTTGCCCCGGTCGTTTTCTTGCGGGAGGAGTGCTCCCAGTGAGTACTCACTGCCACGTATAGGATAAGCGGTCTTCCTCTGATTGGTGCCGCAAGCACGGGCGGAGTTCGTAGCAGCTCTTTGATGGTATCGAACGCTTTCTGGCAAGAGTCATCCCAAATGAACGGGGCCCCCTTCTTCATCCACTTATGGAAAGGCTGGCAACGCCCTGCTAAGTTGGAGATAAAGCGCCTGATATAAGAAAGTCGTCCTTGAAGGCTTCTGAGCTCAAATAAAACTGGAAGAAACTCGTGAGCAAGAATGGTAGCCAAGAAAGTCTGTTTCCAGAACGGGAGATCGAATTCCTCGTCTGAAAGGCGGAGTCTGATTTCTACCTTTAGTAGTAGTAGAATCTGAGATGAGACTCAAATCAATATCCTGACCCACTTCAACTCGGCTTCCATACATTTCATTGATTGGGGTTCCCCTTCTCCCCTTAGTTCAGAAAAGATTAGAGCTCACATGCGATTATGTGAGATAGTAAGTCAGAACATGTAAAGGAATCGGAGAAGGAGGCGCCTTCAATCGACCATAGCACGCTTCAAGCCCTCTTTCGGCTTAGCGCATTGATTAGAGAGAGGAGCGAGAAGTACCGCCCGAGTCGGGTTAGAGAAATCACCAAAAAAAAAGAAGCGATGGGGATGATTGACATCCGGGGTAATCCCGAGTGAGGCTCTTTTAGAGAAGAAGATCAGCTGCCAATGCAAAGTCCGCTTAGTTCAAAACTCTGAAAGCCGAAGCTGAAGGGAGGAAGGCAGCATAGAGCGGAAGAGGGGTTCAACCACTTGACCGCTAGGTTCAGGGTCGAATCGCTAAAGGTCGAAGTCAACGGCATTGTAGAATCAGACTGAACCCGCCCATCTTGATTGAGTGGGGATAACGGGATCATTTTCTCTTCTATCACGCCATTTCTTTATTAGTAGCGAGTAGCAAGAAGAGAAGCTACAAGCATGAGGTGTCACCGCTCCGTGGGCTTCTAGGTCATATAGATTTTTTTCTTATTTCAATCTCCCCTTCCCGGGAGAACTTCTTCTGGTAGTGACACTCTGCCCACCTACTTTTGAATCACACCATTGGTTAGAGTTGTCTTTGCGTACCACGCCATGTCCTTAGTGGGCACTCCAACAGACTTTCTTTACCGCTTTGGAGAAAGAAATTCCTAACTCCTTTTTTTTAGGTTGTCAATTAGGGAAGAAACGTCCTGCTAATGAAAAGCCTTCGCCGAGCTCTCCGGTCGGCTACAACGGCCAAGGATAGGGAATTCAAGATGAAGAACAATGACCCTATCTCTCAGTACAATGCCGATAGAGTCGACGAATCGGATTAGAAAGGTAGGGGGGGATTTTTTTGAAAGAAGAAGCAGCTTGAGTAACCGATGTGAGAGTATGAGTTACAGAAAGAATAGGTTCCATCAGACGCTCTTGCTGGACTAGCAATTGAATTCTTTCATTGGATGACTGAGTTTCTATCTTGCAAACGAGCTTTGAAACCACCTTTAGTGTTGTGTTGTCGCTAAAACATGAATTCGATAACGTCCTCTTCCACTAATCAACTAAGGAGCTTAGGCTAGCTTGACTCTTGAGAAAAGGATTCACATGGCGCTCCCTTGCTCTTTGCTGCTTGCTTTTGACCAAGCTTGCTTTCATCTAAAGGATTATCTTAGATCTCCAATTAAATGAGTGGAAAGCAGGAGTCTAACTCAATCAATACCTCCCTTCGCACCTTTTTGAGCCAAGACTCGTTTTTTCTAGTGAGATGGACTTAGTTCATGGTGGGAGTTTAAGTGAAAAAAAAGAGATGCGAGACCAACCCAATGGGAGCAGCAAGACTTAAGCCATTATGCCAGTCACGCCTGTCTCAATTCGTTAGATTTCAAGGGATGAGAGATAGCGATTCGCCGCTATTTCGGTATTCCTTTCTGCGGTTATAACCTAGCTACTAAATCCCAAGGTCCCGAGGCCCTATAAATGGAAGGGATCCCACCCTTCATCTCTTTCTTGGTCAATTTTTCTCTCCTATTAGGTTCAGCCACTCAGGCTGTTAAATCAAGAATCAGTCCTTTGAGCGGTCTGGTCTTCTCGAAAAAGAAAGAGATCACACTCTCTCAACGGATCCCAAGTTCGTGCTCTTCTATAAAGAGGTTATAAGGAGGGCTTTCCTTTGCGAACATAGGGAAAGAGGGCTGGGTCTTCTTGACCAGATGGTGAAGAAAGGATTCGATGACTCGCAAGAGAAAGGGTTTGAACGTGACGTTGGCATGGATGCCTAGCCGCTTTTCCGAAAGACCCCTGATGGTGAATAGAATAAATGAGGGTTGCCCGGGGGAATGAGCTAATGGAGTTGAGAGAGGCGTTCGTATTCGACCTGAGAACTAAAAAAAAAAATGGGAAGCGAGTGATAAAGAAATTCTTTTATAGTTCCTCTTCAGCCGTTGAGAGCTCCCTAAAAGCCTGTGTAGCGGGAGGGGTTGGATTCAGTATGTCCGACTTCGATCGAGTTGAAGTTAGATAGTCGCTAATACTAATACGCACTACCCTTAAGCAGGAAGAGTTTGCCTTCGATGCTCTTTGCCTTTTCTATCGATGGAGGGGGGTTCCCTTCCATTTATAGGGCCCGCGAGTAAGACAGCTAGGTCAAGGGGAAGGAGTTTGCTTAATCCAGCGGGAGTACCCTATAGTTCTGTTACAGCAAATGCTCAAAAGACTAAGTGGATTGAGAGGTAGAGGGAGTGTAACTAGTCATATTTTAATAGCCCATTTATATTATACGCTAAAGATAGTTGGCATATGGCGCTATCTTTCTTACCTGGTCCATTTCTTTCTGTCTCTGCCAGGTCCAGGAAAATGCTTTTCTTTGGGAGTTCTAAGGTTGCAGTCCCAAGACCAGAAAACAACTCCGTACCAGAGATAGCCTTCTTCCTTGCCTAGTCTTCTTTCTAAGGTGCAGGCCATCCTGCAGGAGTTCCTTCTTCCTACGAGGCAATTGTAGTTCTAAGTCAATCTAGTGCTCCTTACAACAAAGCCAGAGCCAGTTCTTTCCTTATATCTTGGAGTTGCCCCCTCTTTCGATCATGCCTATCCAG
>JAVXUL010000017.1:803608-839950 GCA_035590515.1 Trichilia minutiflora | reverse complement strand
TTCATAAGTCATTTCGTCAGTCAGCAGTTCAGCCCGAGGGCAGGCAAAAAACTAACTACAGCTTCTATCTCCTCTAGATCCCATTAGACTGATCCTTAGTCCATCTCCCTACCCGCTTGAGTATGATGTTACTCGGGCTTCCTCATAACCCCTTCCCAATCCAATAGCGCCCGTGTTTATTGCTTTATTAGCCGGACTAGTCAATTGGCGGAACCCGACAGGGGGGATGAGTCTCAACTATCTATTAGTCAGTGCTTGATCCTTAATTAGTAAAAGCGAAATGAATCTAATCGGGCCTTTCCCTTGCCCTGCCATAGTTCCTCGCCAATGGTGGAATCTCCAGCTTCCAACTAGCTTCTTTGAGTGCTAGTCCCACCTTACAACAATAATTGCTCGGGCCAAGTTTGATCGAGTAAAGGCTAACTCCATCCAGATGAGTCAGTAGGCCCTTATTATTATTATTCAAGGTGAACCGATTGATCAATTGCTCCGGCCGTAGCTACTCGGATAAGACATTACCTGTCAACTACAGCTGGGACTTCAAGATCATGAGTTCATCTTGTACGTAGTAACAACTATATGGATCACAATGCGCGTAGTGTAGGGGTCTGAAACCACCATGAAGTAGTTAGAGAGTCCAATTCGGGGGGAACGCCTTATGGAGAACCATAGTAGGACCCTATTAATTCATTAATTCATAATAAAGCCCCCCTATTCATTCTGTATCAATAAATTGATAAAGGGTCCGCCCCACCCATGAGTAAATATTTCCTGGAATTCTTTCCGGGGGTCGGAGATCAATGTGGAGGCCCTCACCTATTCCTACTCAAAAGTGAGTCATAGTGCTATCACACCCCGCCGGTCCTAAGCAGGGGCAAAAACAGTAGCGTTCGGTGTAGATGTTCCTCACCCTACTATCAATTAATTGCCGATACTTTTCTAATAATAATAAGAATTCGTTTCCCAATCCCCCTGCAAGTGTTAGTTAGTGATCCAATAGCGAGGATCTAATAGCGAGCAGTTGGTAATCCAATATAGGACCGAAAGAAATAGATCGGGCTGGTTCGAGTTACTATGAAAGGATTGATCGGATTGGGGCGCATGTTTGGCAGTTACTGTTTTCAACCATTCCATAGGGAAGGCGAGGATACGTTCCTAATCTTGGTTTCGCGTACCACCGTACTTGACCGGGTGACGTTTCTACGGCAGCTAGCCCTACTCCCAGAGAAATAAGGCCGAATCAATGGTGAACCCGATGTGAAGCGCTCCTTCCATCGTTGAGTTCCTAACAGTTTGGATCTTGCTCCATCTTGCTCCCCCTCAGTGGTGCTTTTGTTTCCGCCCCTTTGCCTTTCTATCCCAAACAAACCATATCCCTCAGTCGGGATTAAGTTGTTTGCTTTTCCCACACGGTCGTTTCCCTGGTTTCTATACCTTTGCTCGGAGTCTGCCATCCCCTAGTTATGGCTCCCCGAGTCACTAGAAAGAGGGTGAAAGGCCCACTACTTCTTCAAGGCCTATTTTTTTCTTTGATTGATCTCCCTTTCGTATTTATTCGACCTGAGGCAAAAGAGAAGTCATACAAAGAAAGGTTCTTTCATGCAATGCATAACGGGCGGGCCCCAATTGGATTCCTCCAACTCACTGAATGAAGGGAGGAGTATGAGAAAGGCCGGCTTTCTATATGAAGATTCAAACAAAAAGGAAAAGGGTCAAACCATATCTTACTGAATAATCTGACTGAATGAGGAAGAGCTCTTTATGTGGTCTTACTTTACCACCATCTGAAATGCGCGAAACTTCGATTGGTGGAAGCCAGTCCATGAAGATTCTCCCTTTTCTTACGTGCAATTCCCCTCTTTCGGTAAGCATCCAGTATCTCAGCAAATGAACATTTCTCTAAGCTTATCCTGTAGCTTATACGTCGTTTGAAAGCTGCTTCAAGGATCCAACGAATAGCTAAGGTTTGTTGACGATCCCTGGCCAGGGACATCATAAATAGTACCTGCGACTCCTACTTTTTCCGCTTCGCATATGGGCTTTCTATTCTCTACGGCCTCAACCATAAGTTTGATTACATCACGTTCAGTTGCGATGAAAAGTTTGATAAACAATAGCACGAACTCTCGTTCTTTTACCTTCTTTCATGCGAAAGTTGACCAACTTCTTGATCAATTGTTTTTGCTCACCATCCAAGCCCCCCATATAGCTTAGAATTTCCGAGCAATTGGAAGCCGCTTTCGATGACGAGGCCGATAAATTTATATTACGCAATCCTTACTGTCCATCTTTATCAGCCAACTCCCCTGTTTCCATCTTTTAGAGTTTACCACTCCTCACTTTACAATAAATCCTATCCCATTGATAGCTTTTGATGCTTATCTTATGGCAACACGATCAATCATTCGTCAGCGGACAGCCATTCATTGCCGGAAATGAGTGGAATCCAAGATTCAATTCCTCCATCCCCTTTCTCCTATGGGTCGACCTATTTATTGAGAATGTTGAAGAATCGATGAAACGACCTTTCTTCCTTCTCATGTAGTGGTTGGCCTGTAGTAGCTGACGAATGCCTCCTTGGTTCAGGAACGAACCCACATTTCCTTCGGGGGAGTTGCGATTCCGTCCCATGATGAGTAGGTGGAAAGCCTGACCTTCCTCACCAACGTGCCCAAGTCCAGGGTTCTTTGAGGAGAGGAGAGATTCTTTGAGAGCAGCCACCTCCTTCCTTAGCTCTTCTAATTCCATGGGGGGCAGCCTAGCCCTACCCCCATCATCTGGTCTTGCACCACCCACCCTAGCAGTGATCTTATCTGGCTGACCCACGACCTCGCCTTCTTCACTATCTGAAAGTTGTTGCGTCTTAGCCGTCGTTACGCCCAACTTTCCCATCACCGCATCGCCCACTCCTGGATTCTCAATGGTACTGTCCAAAACCACAAAGAGCTTACCCGAGATATCCCCCTCAGATGCCGGTAACGAGTTACCAAGGTCCATTTCACCTTTCTATATCGCTTTCCTCAAGACCCCGAGGGCGGCTTGTTCGCTCCTTTGGACACGTATGATCCTTTTTTTAATATGGAATATTATGCGCCTGGCTTTCGAAGGGTTGGTTTTGTTGAAAGAAACGTCGATCCATCAACCTGCTGCTGCTTTTTATGAAGCACAAACGGGAGAATTTCTCCAGGAAGCGGAATAACTTCTGAAATTACGCGAAAGTATCACAAGAGTTTATGTACAAAGAACGGGCAAACCTTTCTGGGTTGTATCCGAAGACATGGAAAGAGATGTTTTTATGTCAGCAACAGAAGCCCAAGCTCATGGAATTGTTGATCTTGTAGCGGTACAATAAAAAATAACAGGGATTTCACGCAAATACGCGATTTTCAAATTTATCTTCTTATGGGGGTTTGATATAATATAGTATTCTAGCAAAAAACAAAAAATCGATTATTAATTATTAATAGAATAGAAGTAATTCCTAATCATCGGGTTAGGATCAATATAAACCAACTCATTATGTATACAAGTCAACATGCCAACTATTAAACAACTTATTAGAAATACAAGACAGCCAATCAGAAATGTCACCAAATCTCCCGCCCTTGGGGGATGCCCTCAGCGACGAGGAACGTGTACAAGGGTGTATGTGTGACTCGGTAAGACCTTGGATTGGGACAAAAGAACCCATATTTCCAGTATCAGTGTCAATACCAATAAATAGGATAAAGATAAAATGGAAGAACTCCATTCACTATCTAAAAAGGATCTATCGTATCCTTCTATTGTTATTGTGTATCAAATTTGATTTTATGGTTTCTATTGGTGTAAATTAAATACAATCGTCTCAATTTCAAATTGAAGATGATAAAGAATTTCCCAGTGGTAGCAAATGGTTATCCTTTAAGCAGGGGAATTACTAGAAAAAGGGATTCCACTCCAATAGTGGAAAGGATAGAACCAGACCAGATAGATCGACTTCGAGAATCAGCTCTTTGTAGCTGAAGAGCAACTGCAAGAGATTCCACTGAAACTGAATCAGAAGGTGGAGGCTCAATAAAAAAATATGCTTTAGCGACATAAACCGGAGTTCTTGAGTTAAGGTTTTGAGTGAACCCCCGGAACTCAGTCCTCGTCGAAGTCTATTCGAAAAGCGGAGAAAAGTAAGAAAACTTAAGTATTCAAGAAGTGACAGAAGTCCGTCTCTGATGTACCAGGAAACCGAGGAAGGAACTAGTCTTAAGTCTCGGAATTGAACTGTTAACTTCTTTTCTGAACTGCTACTTAAACTATCTACTTATAGATTATCGAGGAAACTGACGCATCTTTTGAAAGAAGAAAGAAGGCAATCTTCTGAGAATATGGGTTGAGGGGAGATGCTTGACTCATTAGGATACGGGCGAAGGAAGTTCATAGGTACTAAGCCGGAGAATAACGAGATGGCAAGAGCCAGATCTCCTTCTTCTTTAGAGGCGGGAAGGTGCTCAGCTACTCGACTCAGAAGGGAGAGGTATGAAGGGGCTCAACCGGTAGGGGGATGAAGAGGAGGCTTGACCTCGCTTCGAAGAAAAGGGGTTCTTTGAGCTTCTGGGCAACCAAAAAAGAGGTTAGTAATATGCTTTCGAAGGTACTAATCCGCTAGACCAATCCTACCATAACTAAAGGGGTGAGGAAGAAAAACAAAGATCAACCTACGGAAAGGGTAAAGAAAGGAAAACTCTTTTTCTGTTGAGTAGTTCAGGAAGTCCGGCTGATCTTTTTTATACTAAAAACTTCTATCAATAGATAGAATAGGGGGTTTCATCACTTGTAACAAGTCTCGTTAAAGAAGACGATATAAAGCTTTCCATGAATGAAGGAATAAAGCAAGCGCATTCATAGGTAAGATCAATAGATGCGGTCGAGCTTCCTTCCCTCATCTCTCTCTCTCGAATGGAGGAGCAGGAAGCGTTAGCTCCCTACAGACCAACCTTTTCTGGGCTTCTAGAGGAGGAGCTAGAGAACGGAATTCCGGTTTGTTTTCGAAGGTAATCAAAAAAAAGATTCGACGAAAACCGGGCATACATTCGAGAGAGAGAAGGATTAGTTCGTGTCTGTGTCAAGGGAAGGGGGTGACCCGAAACCTCTTCCTCCGGTAAGAGCTGTCTAACCTCTGTTGTGTTGTTATAACCTAGTCTTACTCGTTCTTACCTCCCTGCCTGTTCTCCTTTCTTTTAAAAACCTGCCCTTTTCCTTCGCTACCGTTCGGGCCCCGGGAATCCCTTGCTTTTGGCTACGGTCTTTTTTTACCTTTTGGCACTCCCCCCCTCAAAACTACTAATTCACAAACACTACTGGAACGGCACGACAGCAATACCACGACAGATATACTTACCGACAAGAGAGAAGAGACTGACCCCACCTAAGAGAGAGAACGCAAGAGTGACTCCCCCTATCACTTAAAGGCCGGAAGAAAGTTTTGATTTCCCACGGCGTTATTTACCAAACTCGGGACTAGAGGAGCATTTTAGGGAGGTATCGCTTGTGATAAGGAAGTCATTCATATAGTAATGTCCTTAGCTTGCGCCCTATTTGAGACTGAGACTAAGGCAGGTTTGGAACCCTGTCCTATCAGAGTTGTAGCCCCACTGCTTTGGTTGACTTTACGTTAGAACTGGATCGCTTCGTGCTTTTTCGAGCGAAGAAAATCCTCTTTTTGATGACAGTGTGTTCCGAAGCAAAGGATATATTGGATATGATCCCGTCCTAACTATTCTATCTGGCGCCTTATGAAGTGAAGAGCCCTTACTTTTCTTTTCCGAATAGGCTTCCTGCCTCTGCAAAAGGGGTTCTAGCCTCTATTGAGCAGCTTTCTGAGTGCACTGACAAAGCGAAACTCGTAGCTAGATCAGGGTGAAAAAATCAAGGTGCAGATTTGGATTCACCCGAGGCGGCGGGGGATTCCATTCAAACCATAACAGACTGCTATTGGCTGCTTCACCTAGCCAATCTAGCACTTGAAGTTCCGATAAAAGAGACCCACTTTAATGGAAAAAGAAGGATCGAAAGACGCTACCGTCACCAAGCAGTGTGGAGGAGCTCAATTGGAGCCGTAACGGATGTCCTCTTTTTTCTTTCTGAGTTGTACCGGCCCACCCCGGATTCCTCCCCGAAAGCCCTAAGTGGGACAGCGAGGAGATCGCGCATCGGCTCTGAGATATTCCTTAACCCTTTTTCCGCTCTAGGTAAAGAAGAGAAATTCGTTATCGGAGTATCCTCCGCCAACTAGCCCGAGCATGCTCTCTAACATCACATGCGATATTCTTGGTCTGGCTTTTCTAACTCCTTCTTGGAGTCTCTCTGAAGAGTCTTTTGGTTTCTTAAGTCAGACATTCAATCCAGTGTAACGTATGGGCATATGGCTCTATTCAAAGCTTGACAACTCGCAGCTACGAAACCCACCCATTTTGAGTCTTTCTCGGATTGAAAGCAATTCACCTTTATTCATCCTTTCGTCCTTTCGCCAACGACTGCTACTTTCAGACTAAAATGTTATTAATCTCCCTTCCCTGTTAGCTGACAACAAACTATTCGCTACTGTTGCTAAAGCAGTTGGTTCGTTCAGTCAGTTGAGTTGGTGCTGCTAGCGCAAGGCGCACAGCGTCGAAGTCTGAAAGCTGACAGGGTGTACGATCGTACACGACTAAAACTAGCGTTTCACTTGAGCCATCTTTTCTTTTGGGGGAGCACCTTTAAAGGCCAGCCTTCAAGACACGACTTCAAGCTGTTAGTACGACTAGCTGGCTTCCTAGCTCGAATGAATGCCGCAACGCAATAAGGCGAGAGTTAAGGCTCTAGTTGAGTTGCGCAATCAATAAAGGCTGGTCGCTTGAAAGAAAGAAGATGCGTACTCCAGCTAACGTTGTTTTTGTTAGCAGGTTCCGTGGCCTAGCAAGTGGCTAGTAAGTAGCTCTCTCCTAATATCTCCTTTCTCGTCGGTCAGTCGGTTTAAGATACCACTTCTATCTCAGTCTTGTCTTGCGGCTAGGTTCGGCCAAACCAACCCAGTTAGCTTCCTTTAGCTAGTTAGTGGAGGCTTCTTCGAAGCTTTAAGAGATAGGGGAGGAAGGGTTAAGACTAGTTGCTTAGTTGTCTAAAACCTCTCCCTTCGGTAGCAGCCTTGCCTTCGGACAAGTAGGCAGTTTAGCTCTGTTAGCTCGGCTTGCCTTGCGATAGTTCTAAATCAAAATCCAGATTCTAGTTCCTGCTTTTCCGCTTGAAAGAGAGAACTAACGCCGTCCACTCACTTAGTACACCTTTAGGCCGTTAAGGCTAATTACATGAAGGGATCCAGTAGGTATAGGTATGGAATTGGCTTTAGTGCTCTATTAGGTAAAGTAGGTGCTTTAGTAGCCTCCCTCTAGATTGACCAACTGCTTTTTAAATGAAAGGAGAACAGTGAGGGTTCTGTAAGTGGATTAAGTAAGGTCAGGCAACATAGAATGCCGAGTTAGAAGCTCGAGTTCAACGGCTTGTGGTTGTTAGGGATTCCCCCTGTGGGGTTAGGGAGCCCTATGGAGTAAGTGGGGGGTGCGAATAGACTAGTTGCTAAGTTGTATCTCCGGGTCAGCTAGCTCTTCTGGTAGGTCGGCTTGCAGCTGTTGCATCTCTTGTAGCTAGGTCAGTCAGGTAGCTGGCATTCCTTAGCTAAAGAGCTAAAGAAAAGAGATTGTCAACTAAAGCACCTACTTAGTTAGGGCAAGGCAGAAGCCAAAGGCGGGCGGAAGTTCATCGAAAGCCGAAGGCGAAGGCCTATATATAATCTAATAGAGTAAAAAGCCGTGTTCACTCGAGCGTAACGGAACTTCTAAAGCTGCTCACGTTTTTCAGCTTGACTTTATGAATCCGCCGGGTCTGTTCATTGTTCTCAGTGTTGTAAGGCGGAAAGACCGAGTGAAGTTTACCCGGTGCACAGGTTTATTCACAAGCATCTATTCCTGCATCCTTGCCTGTCCCTGCTTCCCCGGCTCTTCTTCCTCTGTACTGTTGCAGCTGGATGAGACCAGAAGGTAGTGAGCTAAAGCCCTTAATGCAATTAGTCATATTCGGAATGAGTCATTTCTCTCTTTCTTTGTGTACCGATTTTCTAAAGAAAAAGGAAGCCCTATTGACTTATGGCTTGGGGCGGCCCACACCACAGGCTTTATTTCTTTCACGATTGCAAGGTTTCGAGCTAACTACAGGTGGCATTTGCTTCCTAGCGACTAGTACGTATTAGTAGCTAGAAGCACTTCGAACTAAAGATTTGCTTGTCCATCGGGCCTGTCCACTCACTACTTATCTCAAAGGGCACTATTTGAGATCTCTTCAGTTCATTCCAAATCTGTCTTTTTTCCATTTCCCTTACGCGCTAGTCGGGGATTAGCTCTAAGTGCCGAAGTCCATAGCTCAACGCTATCGTGCTTGGTTCGCATCTCTATTTGAAGCCTTTATGCGTCTACCCTTCGATTGGACTTTCTCCAGATCCTTCCCGTTCATCTTAAGTCTGGTTCTCTCCTATGTAATTATCCTTACCAGTCCAGATATCAAGTCATTGTAATTACCTTACAATAGGGAAGCGAAGCGAACTCTTAGTTCGGTAAGTGAAATTATTCGACTGGGCAGCCCGCCGTTTGAGGGCCTACATCGACTAGAAGTAGAAGACTGCTCTATGACGGGCTTCACTCTTCCCTGGGATTGGCTTTGGGCTTTTCCTGCGCTGCTTAGGTGGAAGGCGAAGAAGGCCTCCTGGAGGGGGGGCCCGAGACATCAGTGAGATACCACTCTGGAAGAGCTAGAATTCTAACCTTGTGTCAGGTGCTGGCGCTCCAAGGGACAGTCTCAGGTAGACAGTTTCTATGGGGCGTAGGCCTGTTATCTATTATCACCCGAGGCCACTCGCGCACGCATGCATCGCAGCTGTCAGCATTTGGGAAAAGGTCTCTTACCAAACATCGCTTCTAAATAAGTAAGTTTACGTTGCCCTCCGTTCTTAGAAGCGATGTTCTGTCATTCCCGATTGATCGATATCTGCGGTGATACCCCGTTGGATTTGTTCCAAGAAATGGAGTGAAGGCCTCCGCTTACTTAACGGTAGTGTGGATAAGCAAATGTGGATTTTGTGTGCACAAGCGTCTGTCCCTTCTTTTGTTCCGGTCTTCGCTTGTGTGTCCCCCACCGACACAACACCTGGCGGTCTTTGCTTTTTTGCTTTAAAGACCCATAGGGTTCGCCTGCTTCACACCTTCTATGATAGGGGAAATGCTTCCGCACAAGTACCTATTTCATATCATAAATGACCCTCCTCTGAGCCCGGGGACCCCTATTGGACCCTCCCACTCTAGCTGAGGTAGCATTCGACTTCGGTACTAGGCTAGACTAGATGTTTGGAAGATGATGACCAGATGCTCGGAAGTGAAAGAGGGACATAAAGAGTGGGGGCCTTTCTTGCTGGCCCGTAGACTTGATCGCCAGTTTCCGGCGGTGGCTAGTCGCATCGGTACGGGATTCCCTATGCCCCTCCTCTTTGGTGTAGTTGTAGTTAGTTTCTCACACAGGAAGTGCTATTCAAACTGAGCTAAAGGTAATGACCTGGGACACTGCCCTTTCCTTTCATATTCATAGTAGCAAATCTGAGCTCGGAGCTCGCTAATCAATCTTTGAGCGAGAGACGAGGGAAGAAGGATATCAAGAGAGTCCTTTTGTGGCCCTACTAGTAAGGTTACGAGCTAGCGCGTTGAAAGTCTAGCTAGGGCTATTCTCCATCCTTGCCTTTAGACGCATAGGAGAATGTCATGAAAATAATGACTACTCTTAGCCTAGTAAGAAACTAGAAACATGGTTTCTGTTCAGCTGCTCAATTCTCTTTCGAAATTAGGCTAGGCTTCAAGGTATGGAACCCCTTTTCTTCACCCCGTCCCGTCTCAAGATCTTCAACTATTTCTTCCCAATCTTTTCGTAGACGATCAACATGTCTCCAATCTGGAGCACATGCATCTAATCTCGGAGAAGAGACCTCCTCCAGACGTTCTCGCTTGAACAAAGGGCATGATCTCTATACAAAAACTAGCCCTATTGGGATTCTTCTTCTCTAGCAGATTATTGACTTATTCTTCCAGAAACAAGAGAAGCCGGTACCAAATCGAAGTCGTTGACCTATCGATGTTTTGCTTGGAAGAGGCATTGGAGGAAGTCTTCTATTCCCGTAACGAATCGAAACTAAGATGACCCGGGCTATAAGCCATATTAAGCTTTTACTCCGCCAAGGATCTCTCCATCAGTCTGTCTTGTTCCTGTAGTGAAGTTCCTTAAGGCACTCGAGAATGAAAAGGTCGACCAAAACACGATGCAAAATAGGATATTTATATACCACCAATCTCATTTGAGTTTGTTCGGCAACTGTTGGGATCTTTTCGAAGGCTCTTTCTCAACCTTCTCTCATTTTTGACTCTATGAGAACTCAAAGGAAGTCCTTTTGGTAGGAGACCTCTTTCTGTACCGGGATCAGCAGGAGGGGAATGAGTGGTTGACCAAACGGTACACTTCCATCCGCAAGATTTGGTTGTTTAACACGGACAAAAGCATGAAGCTCCGGCTAGGGATCCGAGGATGGGAGCTCGCTCCGGAAACACGGCCACATTTGTGTCATCCATTTGGATGTGGATAGATTGGATAAGCATCTCTAAATAGAGAGTAGAGCATAAATGGTTGGGCTGGCTTTTGATAGGGCTAAGGAGGGGAAATAGTAAAGAGATATCGAAATGGTGAGAAAGCTCACAATCCAGAAGTTTGCCCGCTCGGAGATGGTGAACTATCGTTAGTACAGTTGCTCAGACTTTCGTCGCTTTGGCAGCTTCCTGCCTGGCCCACTAGTCAGACCCCCGAAGGGATATGTGCGTCTTGCCCGGATGGGTAAGTTCGAACTTTTATGAATTGAGCCTTGGTCTCTGGGCTCCGAGTACTATGTGCTACGGTATTTGCTCAACAATCCAGTTCTAGAACCTTCTTTCTGCTCCCCTTCCTCCTCTTGTTTAGAAGGATAGCAGCCAGTTCAACTAAAGAGCTCATTCTCTCCATCCCACTTCGAACTCGGGTTGAGCTGTCTTGCTTGCTCTTTGAAAGGGACTTGGACGAGGAAAGACTAGCTAACAAGCGAACGAACAAGAGCTCAATCTCGTGTTCCTGCTCCAGCTCCTAAGAAGGCTCTGACAAGACGCTTTGCTTTCTATTCGATTCTGCTCTCCTATTCTTATTCCTACTGCTACTCTTAGTCCTCCCATTAACTACAGCCAAGACTCCGCCTCTATCTCCTATGCCCCGTTCTTTTGTCATTTTGAATCGTTGCGTTGATTGCTTGTGGTGATTGCGGTTCCTTTGTTTGTGTTATACCGCTTTCCTTTCCTTCAGGTGTGCTGGCAGGCAAGGGAGGACGAGGTTCCGGTTCCGGTTCCGGTGGACTCTAGTCCTCCACCTCCACCTCCACCTCCACCTCCACCTCCACCTCCAACCCGAAATGAAAGTACAACAAAGATCAAAGAACGTCTTAAAGCTCGCCTCTTTGCTTTCTTAAAAAGAAAAGCGGACTACGCAAGAAGAGGGGCTCAACCATAAGCCCGTTTTGGGGGAATGTTGAAAACAATCTTATTGGAAGCGGCTTTCGAGTGAGGGCAATCGTCATAGTCAGCCAGCGAGCAATCCCAAGAAAGCCAGCTACCTAGCCTTTCTTATTTCCATCGCTAGCTTAAACTGAGGAATAATAATAGGAAAAACCCCCAAGCCCCTAAGCTATTTCAATGTTATTATTTTTCCTCTGTCCGGTACCAAAGCCACTCGAACTCGAATGCCTCACCCGCACCTACTTCGAATGCCGCACCAACTCCCTCAAACACAAGGGAGCGGGCACTACTCTCAGCCTGTCGTAATAACAAAACAAAACTCCATACCGGAAGATCATTACCTTCTTCCTAGAACTCCATATAGACATTGGTATAACAGGAGGCTCGAGAGACAGACCTCGAGCGACACATCGTAATTTACGCTAACCTCAGCGTACCATCGGAGATACTTTAGCCACATCTTAACCCATGGTTAAAGAATGAGGCAATCAAGAAAGTCCTCCCCCTAAACTGGAAAAAATGTCCGAAGCCCTTCTCTTTCCTTTTTATTACAAACAAAGCGAAGGCGCTACTTAGCCCTATAAAGAATGAAGGCCCGTGCGACACCCGGCGTTAACACTCCCAAATCTGGAAATGCTAACCACAGTTTCAATGGTAACGGGAATACGCCTGACGGCGAAAGCATACAAAGATAGTGACGCTTCCATCGCTTAGATTTAGGGCGATAGGGCGCACCACAGATACGAAAAGAAGCACCCCTACTAAATCGAAAGGTCAAAGACAGAGACATAGTACCAGTTACATCTCTAATCTTTGAGAAAATCGGGGTCTTTTCCACATAATAGCGTAAACCAAAGACCGGAGCATCTTAGCAGACACTGGAGAGAAATCCCTAGTCACTTCGTCGCTCCAAAATCTTTTGGCAAACTCCAAAACATGACTTATAATAAAAAATGTTTTAAATGAGAGACTTTTTCTTTAGATATAGTTATATTATAGTACACTGAAACTATGTATTATGGTAAGCGGCCGCCACCTTCTCGTCGGCGATCACCGTCGCCAAGAATGGCATAGTCGCAAAACTTCGTCGTGCCATACACCCTCTCAGCAGCTATCCACACAAGCATATGATGTGTAAGTGTGAATAGAGGCCAAAAACTAAAAAATCCGAGGGGTTGACCCTTCGTGAACGTCACAACCGATGACCTATAGCCTTGATTATCGTTACTATATGGTAATTTAAAGACTACAGAACAAAGTATGAACGTCCAGGAAGTTGCAAAGGGAAAGGGATTTCCGAACAACCCTGCAATCATACAGGACGTAAAGATAACAGGTAAGGAATCGGTAGCAGCCTTGAAATCAAAAGAAATTTGATCTTTCCTCTCCAACGGTTGGGTCTGGTTATAGGTACCATCCATTCAACACTTTGCCAAAACCGTCATGGCTCAATCATGTATAGGACGTACCAAGGCCTGATACAAGGGTGAGCCAATAGCGAATAACCTTTTCTTCCTTGCTTCCTCGACCTTCATTCCCATCCTGCCAAGCTGAGGCTGCCAGCGCATTGTATCTAACCACACTGTGGCAAATCGATACAATAAACAGCTTGCTATACCATACAAAGGCATCTCCGGCCGAACGGTTTTTCAAGACTACGGCGCCTGGGTAAACATCCCCTTTACCAAACAAGACGTCGAGAGTTTCACTTCCCCTCCTGCAGCCAAAGTGATAGCGGCTGTAGCATCCGCCGGTAATGTGTGGAAGAGGGTAAGCTTTCTATGTGGATAGGACGTATCAACACCTTTTGCATCAACAAAAGGAAATATCTAAGAATTGTGTTGGGTCCTGAGGACCAGGATGGCCGATGATAAAAACCTAAATGAAAGAAGGGGTTGATCATCGAAGCCAGGGCAATAACGAAGAAGGAATTTGAACGCTGATGTAGCTAACAGCCACCTTCATAGTCGATTCATTAGGGTCATCACCTTCTATCCAACTAGTGGAAATATCCACCGTTTTCTTTGTCTGTTAAGCCTCACAGCTATGGGACTTCCTAAAGAAAACTACAATCGTAGTTTATCAACCACTCACTTCACCACCGAGATCTTCGACTTAGCTCCCGAAGGTAATCCACCCTGCCCTTCCCCAACCTATACAAGGGGAGCGGAAGATAACGAAAGGGAGAAAAAGTCCTAACTAAATCATAACACAAGCTACCCATTCCATCTATCATATCAGTCGAGTCGATCCGATTCGTTCTTATCTATAGATAACGCAAGAGAGAACTTATGACTTCGCGGATGGAGAGGGATTCGAACCCCCGGTATTCCTATCAATACTTCGGTTTTCAAGACCGACTCTTTCAACCGCTCAGACATCCATCCCCTTCGCCCGCCCTATCTATCCGCGCGCTGGCGGGTAGGGGCTTCTCTATGTGATTCGCTACGCTTGCTTGCGCCTATCGGCGGACTCTATTGCCTGCCGGTTAGGTTAGCGAAACTTTTCCGGTAGTACGAATCGCTACGCTTCGCTTCTTTCTATATGATAATATGCACCTTGGTTGCTGCGCTCCCTGCGGGTAATAGCAATAGAGTGAAGAACGAATGATCCTCCAAAGAGTGATTGAGTCCGACTCAAGCGAGTGAGTGAAAGGCGTGGCAAAAGAGCGAGTTCGACTCGCGAACGATCAGCAAGTGAAGGACCGATCCTTTTGCGCCAGTACTGTTGCGAGACTGGTACTTGGCGGCTCACGAGCAACATATAGACTAAGGTTGCCCATCACTCCCTCGCTCTTTTTTGAAGGCCCTTTCTATTCTCTTTCGTCTATGGTTCCTCCATAAGAACACTGAACGCCCAGCTTCGCAGAGCAGCTCTCTCCCCAGCCCACAGCATAGTGTGGAACCTGGATCGTTTCATCGAGCACCATTCCTTTTAGATAGAAAGGTGTTCTGACTCTATTGGATTAAGTCATAACCTACGCCTTCTACTAGTATACTACTATGGAGAGATAAGCTCTATTTCAGAGATTGGACTCTCTTACTGTGATTAGCCCCTACTAGTAAGAAGCTGTTCCCGAGCCGGGTTCCCTGGATCCACGTGTTCCTAGTCGGGCCTAAATGGATGAATGAAGAAGCGCGCCCGGGTAGACTTCAAGAGCTCTTGCTCTGCGTATCCTCCTACTTATTCTTTGGGGGTGATAAAAACAAAAACATACGAACTTGAAAGCCCTACCATTCTATTTAAGAAAATGAAAGCTTGCCCTCACTAATAAAAAAAAAACAGCAATCCCTGTTACCTACTTTTACTCATATCTTCGGTATACCTCAATACAAGAGAAAGGATATTCAATCAAAACCGGGCTATCGCCCTATCTAAGCGGGTTTCCCCTCTCCTTTACGGAAGTCATCTTTTAGTCTATTTCAGTTCCTGTGTCTATCGCTATCGCCCTATTCTCTCTCAATTGCCTATCCTTTCTAGATGAGGGGGAGTACCTTCGCAGTAGCTTCCAACACTTAAGATTGACCTCCTCAAGTGCCGGATATGAATCTTTTGTTTTATGGGGACTACTTACTTACCTAAAGTTCACTTCTTACCAAATAAGTTTACTGAAGGAACTGACCTAAGCATAGCTCTCTCTCTCAAATACAAATGCCAAGAAAGATATTTTTTTGATAAGTGGAAAAATGCCTTCTCTTTTAAGACGTTTGTCCTCCAGCCTATCGAAATTTGTGTTTTTATTAACCAACAACACATGCACTTTGTTGGCACTAAAAAAAAAGGTTATTCAATCCACTAGTGCAACTGAAGGAATTACCTCTTCTGAACCCAAAAAAGAAAGAGCTCATAACCACTGCTTGTGAACAGCTCTCCTCAACTGAAGGCGCACCTACTGTTACTAGAAGTCTAGTCTCTCTCAGGTCCAGTTTCGATCTCGAACTAACGGCCAGAAGAGAGAGATTGAGAAAACCCGATTTCCTGTCCTGTCTTAAGAACCTGACTCAAAAGAGAAAAGAAGACCGGACTAAAAGAGATCTCACTTTCGACGATTGAACTGCACGCACTTTTATACCCAGATTGGAACTGGATTTTAACGTCTTTGGATCCTGCTTAGAGCCGGCTTTCACTCCACTTTCACCTTTCATATCAGGAACGTCGACTTGCACTTGCAATATAGAATTTCACTTTCAGGAATCCTTGCTCCTGGCTTGGCTCATATTCACATAGGCCACTCATAAGAATAAGACGTTCAACTCCCTAAAACACGTATAATTGAGAGACTCAGAATATCAGTGCCTTGGGTAAATGCGGGAGAATCTTACCGAACGAGTTTCAAACCTGTCCTCTTCGCTTACTGTTAAGTTCCTCATCCCAGATCTGAATTCCTTGATCTATTGGGGAACCTGGTAATCGAAGCTGGGAGGCTGGAAGTTGCATATCTCCCGAAAGGCTGTGTTTGAGAGTTAGCTCGTAACTGTGCTATCTTTCGGAGATTCAGTGAAGTGTTCATCGCTTCCTTCTCTATGGTATAGTGACTGACGATGGCTCCATACAGCAAAGCGCGGGATGTTATCTAAAAAGAAGAATTCCCGCTAGTTTGCTGGAGGAGAATCAGAGGGAACTCACCCCTTTTAGCCCCGCTCCGCTTCGCTCAGCTCCGTTTCGCTTCGTTACGCTACACTTCGTTTCGCTTCACTTCGCTTCACTACGCTTCGCTACGCTTCGCTCCTGGTAGAGCGATATTAAAATATCACTAGTAATCCTCCCCCTACTGGCAATAGGGGGAGCAACGGAATCAATCGTACTTTCACTGCTGTGTACCGGCTTTCATAAAGCACCTTTGGGCAGCAGCTACTATTGGGATCCAATTCCGAGATCAATTCGACAATGAAACTCTTCAAGCAATGATCTTATCTATGTCATTTCTCTTGACGCGATACAAAAGACGACTTTCGAGAGTCACTTAGCCCCTTGACCTCTTCTCTCAAAAAAGACGCTGTGTGGGCAAGTCGATCAAAGTAAAGTCAGAGCGGGGAGGGAATGTTTACAGTTGTTGTAGTACGACTTTTCATTTCCTGTTCGGTCTTTCAATAAGTAGTCAGCTGCGGGCTAAGAAGCCTCGTAGTCAGACTGAACATTGATTGAAGCAGCTGTTGGAGAGAAGGCACCCGTCAGACCTGCAAGCACCGGCTAGTACACAGCGGCAGTTTTCAATCATACAATGTGTACTCGTAGTCTGACTTTCACGCGGTAGTCAGCTGTCCTCGTTCTCCTCTTTTCATTGCCCTATTGAGTAAGGGTCGGTGTTTGCAAAAATGTCGAGCCGACGGGGTCAGGTACCAGTAGTGACAATGGCAAAAGGGGGGGAAGGGGAAAGTCAAGGCCAAAAAACAAAAGAGAAAGAAAGGCTGCACAAGACGAAAAACCAGAGGCAGCGCTAAGGTGCGAGGGCCCTAAAAAAGAATGAGACATGGGAGACCTTGTTCCATTGCCTGCTGGAGTCAAGCCAATTTCTTGCAAGTGGGTATACAAGGTGAAGCGACGAAGTGATGGATCAGTCGAACGGGCGCGATTGGTTGCTCGTGCTTTCTCACAGCAGTACGGGATTGACTACGACGAGACGTTTAGTCCCGTGGCAAAGATAACTACTGTGCGAGTGCTCATCTCTCTAACAACAAGTCAGTCCTGGGCAGATGGACGTAAAAAATGCCTTTCTCTATGGCGTCTCTCTACACCGTTCCCCTGCCTTCAGTCTTCCCTGCCCCTGCATTCACTGAATGCTTCCTTTCCCGATCTCGGACACACTTCACTGTGAAAGTGACACAGCGTCTGCAAAGTCGGCCTGCATATACTTCGGATTAGACTTCTTGCTCCGCAAAGACCTTCTGAGAAAGGGCCTATTTTCAGTCGTGATGTCTTCCATTGGTAGTGGTCTCTTCTCTCGACTGGAACCGATCCCTGGTGTGCGCCTACCTAAAGTGGTGTATGCGATGAACCGAACGTATGCTTCTCTCGGACAAGAACCAGAAGTACATCTTTCCTTGAGGCTTCATGGCAGTAATGGGACCTATGACCAATTGGGATGGAGAGCGGCGATGTCCGATGAATTGAATGCACTAAGATATAAGAATACTTGGGTGATTGTCACGAAAGATCATCCAAATGAAAATTTGGTTTGCTTCAAGTGGATTTGAAAACTGAAATAAAAAAAATAGGACCGGAAAAGACTATAGAAAGGAAAAAGGCTCGCTTAGTAGCACAGGGATAAAAAGAAAGAGAAAGCAGGTCTTTGACTGAAAATGTGATTGATCACTCAGCAAATGCCATCCATTTCATCTTGGACTTTCCTAAAGAAAAGGAAGTGTGGTCCAACCAAGTGTGGTGGGCCCCAAGCCGATCAGACTTCAATATGTCCATTTTTGATTGGTTAAAAAAAACCTTCACATGGAAACTGAAGTTAAACTAATAAGATATAAGCTGCCTTAGAACCATGTTTTTATTTATGCTATTTGGCATATTTGGAAGATGAGGAATCAAGCAACCTTTCATCACATTCAAAAAACTCCTGATGAGGCTCTTTTCCATATTGCTTTCTTAGCCAATGACCCCTTCTTTCGATTGACTCAGCTACTGATACAGATGTTGGCTACTCACAGACGTTCTCATATCATACAGAATCTACTTCCAAGCTAGATCTTGGATGTGCAGATTTAGTTGAATATTCATAAGTAGCAGGTACCTCATCTCTCTTATTGCGGAATCTTCTTATACGTTGATACACGAGTTGGACAAAGAGAGGCAGGCAGGAACGAGACCTTGTGGGATGAATCCTTCTTCCTATTGTTATTGCTTTGGTCCGGAGATGGCTTGTGACTCGTATAGAGAGGGTACGCTGCTACGATGTGGCAAGATGAAACTGACCATGCTCAACTGTCGATCGACGTGACAGTCATGCCTGCTTGACAAAGCCCTTTTCAGTCTCCCAATAAACGAAAAAGGATTGCTGGTGACACGAAAGCTGTGCTCGACGCTCTCTTTCCTATTCCACTGCGCTAAGTGGTCTTTCCCTTGCTGGCTAGATGACTACTATGGAAAAAGATGACGACTACTCCCAGTCTCTGGTCAATCTCATCCCGCACAAGAAGGATTTTTATCTAAGCCTGTATCCGGAAGCGAAAGCCATGAAGGCTAAGAGCTGATTCTCAAAGACCGTATTCAAGGGAAGCGGATTCGATGCATCAAGACGCCAAGATCTTCCTTCCCCATGGTAACATCGGAGTAATCACGTAAGACATAGAGTCCCATTCTCTCTTAACCAAAGAGGCGGAGAATCGAAACCAATGGCACTCACTAAGACTAATGCTACTGCTAATACCATTCTATCCCATTAAATCAGTTCGAACATCCACAACCCGAAAGGCGATAACACCCTATTCCGCGACAACAGCTCTTAGTCCGCCTACGAGTATTACTGCTCTAGGACAGTAAGGCATGAAGTTACTTGCATCAACAGGAAAAGAGGCATCCAAAGAAAAAAGGCTAAGAGCCTAGTCATGCTATCAATCCTCTTAGAGTAAAATGCCCTTGTCCGTGAGTTGATCACTGGAAGACAGATCTTTTTTCATTAAAAGATTCGTTTCAGCGAAAACACTAGCAGCTTCTTCTCGAAGACTAAGAGGAGATTCTCTAGCTGCCTAAGAGGGCATTCGGATGCTCTAGAAGCACATTAAGGAATGGAATCAATATCCACCACGCATAGAATCGGGGAAGTTTATCTGCAAAGGTAAAGGTTATTCTACCTACCTGACCTAGGACAATTCCATCCAAAAAGAATCGAATCAGGTGGTAAACAGAGAGGTGAAGATGAAACCAGAAGGGGATGGTGACCAAGATGGCTCCTATGAAGACGGGAGTTCTTGAAGTCCCCTGAAGGAGCCTGTTTTGAATATGTTAAGGACCCTGTCTTGAAAGCTGGAAGTAGCTCCTACACCCCCCATTCCATTGGCTTCGACCTCTGTGGATCCTACCTTTTGGTGCAACTCTTTTTATTCCCCTTCCTGCTCTTCGCTATGCCCTTTCTATTCTTCCAGCCAGACCGGGACTTTAATTCTTCCTTCCACCCCAGTATGAGTCAGCATCTTTCGGCTTTTAACCCCAGCTAGCCATACTTCTTCCTTGACTTGAATCGTGATCGTGAAAGCTGTGATTTAGAAGTACTAAGAAAGTCTTCCGAGCAGTGGTCCAGGAATAACCGTCTTATTGGGTTGATTCCTCAAGTGCAGTGCGCTATCGCCTCAGGCACACCACTTCTTATTCAATTGACGGATGCACGTCTTCTATTAAGCTTCCATATCCCAAGGATCAAGAAAAGCAGTGTGCGAAAGAAAAAGAAGGTATATGGGCTTTCAGAGGCATAACAGGAAAGAGCGGAGGATGGATTTGTGAATGAGAAATACAAGTCGCCTCTTTCTATAAGAGCTCTACCTTAAAATGAGTTCGATTTCCTTCCTTCTAGCTAGCACAGGAATAAGGGTTCCGTTGCGCCCTCAAAGTTGATTCAATCTTTATGCTTGATAGGAACTCTTAGAGATAAGCGGGACTTACTCTGCCCTACAAGCCCAACTCGTTTCAGTCTTTCATACTCCCTATGCAATACCTATCTTCTAACTACACCTATCAATACCTATTCTATTTATTATCTTCTATTTGAATTGAATTACTTCTTCTATGGAACACGATAAATTAGCAAAAGATTAGCACAATGGTCATTCGGATCTTTGCGAGTGGCGTCGCTCTGAGTAGCCTGTCGCTCACTCGGATTCTGTCTTTTTTGCTAGACGTAGCCGCTAATCTTGTCTTTCCGTCGTTGACTAGACGTTGTGACGCGCTAATCTTGGCTTCCTAGACAAAACAGTTTAGATTAGCGTGAGACAATGTCGGATCTTTGCAAGTGGCCTCACTCCGCCTTGCGTCGCTCTGTGCTTGCGTCGCCTGTCGCTCACTGGGATTTGCTAGACGCTTGTCTCTGCGAATCTTGGCTTGGCTGCCTCAACATTGTCTGACGATAACCTAGCCTCTTGTCTGCAAGCAACCCTTGCTCCCGTCGCTTACGCAACCTCTTGCTTATTGTAGCTACTTAGATGTACTCCTGAGTTGGTTGGCTATCTCTGTAGCTTTTTTTGTAGCTCCTCGTTAGTAGATGTACTCTTTGTTTCAACTACCTTTTGAGTAGATAGATGCTCTTTCCTCTGTTGGGAAAGCTCTTCCTTGAGTTGAGATGTGCTTAGGACTCAGTAGTTTCTTGTAGCTCTAACTTTTCAAGCACTTCTCTTGTCTACTTGAGTTAGCTCTTTGTCTTGTAACTACTACCAATATGCTATGCAAGTGGGAGAAGTGGGCTAATGAAGTGCTAATCAGCTCGCTCAGGTTGTCGTCAGACAACCTGAGGTAGCGCTCGCCATTTGCAATGCTAGCGAGTTTTTTGTTAATAGGAACGGAACGGAGACAAAGACTGTAATGGTTGGCTTAGACCTTGCCTATACTGCTCCTACTTTGGGTAGCTCTCTCTTCAAGCACTCTTGCCTTAAGAAAGATTAGCTCTCTTTCAAGCACTCCTTCGTGAAAGAACAACAAAAGCAACTCTTCCCATTCAAGCACTACTTGTAGCTACCTATCCCTACAACGACTTGTGCTATGAAAGTCATACAACTACTAAACGAACGGTCACGGATAGCTTGAAAGCGTTCTCTCCTCCTATACTAGAAAATCAAGCCGCTATCTCTACAACGGCCATAGAACAGCTATACAACGCCATACAACTGCTTATGACCAGCTACAGCTATGCTATGAACCTGCTATGATGAAGCTAGGCCAGCTATGAAAACGAGAGACCTGCTCTACTGACCTGTGCTCTACCATTTGTAGAAAAGAAAAAAGGCGCCAGGAAACCTTCTCATAACAACTACTAGAGAAGGTTGCCGCAAGGTAGCTTGCAAGGCTAGAAAGAGACACTAAAGTAGCTGTATTGTCGAGAAGAAAGAACTCGCAAGGAAAAAAGACAGCGCCCTAAGAACTTATTGAGAACAGACTGACAAAAGAAAGAGAAAAAGAAACCTACTAAGATAAGAGACAGACCTACTATCTATCAGACAGAGAAGAGACCTACTAGACACCCACTAACTTAGAGAGGCTTCAGACATACCAGCAAGTGTCGGTGAGCAACGAGCTTCAAAGTCCACAGCTACTCTTTTTTAGTTGTTGATGAGAGACAATCCTACAATAGAATCACTCTTCTGTTAGCCCTAGCAAAGCAAAAAAAAGCACTTGCTCTGGAGTGAGGAAAAACTCCTAGGCCTAGAAACTCCGCCTTTAGACTAGCTCTACTTGAAGCTCCTCTTTCCGTTCTTCAAAGCTGGGTCTCCCATTCATTAGGAAAAAAGCAAAAAAACAAGTTGTGTTGATACACGCCCCGATTCACTTGGTCCAGTCCGCTGAGAAAGCGACGCTTTCTAAAAAGTGTTAGCTACCGTCGTCAACAACCTGTTAACTCTATCGAAGGCGCACAAAACAACATCTTTCTTTATTCTTTTCTTTCTTTGCTTCATCAAGCACTTACTGTCTGTATGTTCGGAAATTGCAAGCAACCTCTGAGATGAATCTGCACATAATTTGATCCACAGCGATCATTTTAGCAAGAGATTTTCCAAATCAAATGTGGGTCTGTTCAGGCCTCTGATCTTTCGGAGCAAGAGTGTTCAAAACAGATTTTCTCAGTGTGATCGGTATCTAGGTTACAGGTTGGTTTGCCCTTTTTGCATCCAATGACGAAAAAACATAAAGATTCTTTATTAATGGATCATCTTGCTTGGATCGAAACAACTGAAGGCGGTACTTTTTGAAGACGAGGAAACTCTTGAATCAAAGAAAACCCTTCTTCTTCACCCGTGGGAAGAGGATACTTTCTTTCTCACAAGGGACATGCACTTTTGCACGTTTGAAAGGTGGCAGATCAAAATAAAACCACCCAGAAGTTAAGTTAAGGCTGACATTCTTTGCAAAAAGCATTTTGTTGCGTACTCGATTCGATGCGGGGCTTGAGAACTATTGAGCTATTTGAACCAATTCTCTTTGATTACTATTTGGTGAACGGTAGGGGAGAAAACCAAAACCCCAACTTGGGGGGAATACATGCTTTATCACTGAAATTATGATTTAAAGTCTCGTGACCTAAAAGCTTAGGGTACTCAGGAAGTACAATAAAGAAAAAGATTCTAGAAATAGATATCGACCAAGAAACAGGGAAATGAGAACAAAGGACTGATAAAAATGAAGCTGGAATGTCGACTAGCTTCATGAGGAAGAAAGGAAAAAGGCGTGGAACGGCTACTATTTAAGTTAAGAAGCTGGATAGAACGATAACAAATGAAAACATATGTTGGTTGGATCGATTGGAACGTATACCAAGACATTCATTTGAAATGACGAATCTTTAATATAGTAACATAACGAAAGAGAGGAGCACTTATTCTTGAAACGGGAGATAGATACGTTCAAAAAGCGAGAATCAACCGAGGGAATTCCTGAGGGTTCTATATGAGTTTTGGGATCCCCGAGTGATTTGATTTCATAGCTATTCCTATCCTTAATCTTTGTTCCGCTTAAGCTGATACGCAAACATAGAGCCAGAACTAAAAGAGACTTCGGAGGAAAACGACCTAGATTTCGATTTTTGGGCAAAGGAACATAAAAAGCACATTAAGTTTCGAGTGGATAGGAGTGAGATAAAACGGATAAAATCATAGATAAAGACTGACTACACCCCTCCATCACTGCTTTCTGCACGCACTCCTTTCGAACCACGACTTGTCCTAGCTACACTGAAGAGCTAGTCTCGAAAAACAGGAACGTCCGTAGCTCGCTCCACTGAAGGATTGGAGATCGCGGATTACTACTATTTCTAGTAGAAGTAGATCCTCAATCCACTGCACTGGGTTCACCCAGCAACGGCTATATTCGTTAGAAAAGTAGGCGGAGATACAACGATTGGCAGGAATGAATGAACTGGAACTGGCTTGACCGCAGATAAACTGGTTTTCATTCTTCCTTCTCTTATTAGTGGTTAAGTAAGAACTCTTTCTTCAACAAGGAAGTAGGAAGCTATCCGAAGATAGGGCATTTCTAAATAGACCGAGGTTTCTCGAGGCCTTATACTGGGCATAGGAAGGTACGATCAAACTCCTGTTCCAAGAACGAAGTACTCATACTGAATTCCGGAAGTCTTTAAAGGAAAGAGAAGAAGAGCTAGTTTCGTTAAGAAAGGTACAAAGACTTGGGACTACTCTTATTGTACACTTTCCAGGAAATGAACAAAGTTCACCATCAGTATCGGTTGATTCCTTCTTTGAAGTGAAGTACGCGCATTCAGCCTATGCTTGAAAAGGAGAAGATAGAAGCTATACTCTAATATATAATATAAGAATAAGAGAAAGCCATTTTCTTTAGGTTTAGGCAGGATTTGTCGTAGCTAGACCGATAGCCAGTTACAGTTCATTCATGAACTGGCTTCCACGTAGCTCCACTCAGTACGCACAGAAGTACAGGCTACCTATATTTAGCTTGTCTAGCAACACTTTCTTTACTCAAGAAAAATGTGCTCACACAAAAGGAGCTAGAAAACTGGCATTCAGCCACGAATTCAGGGCATTCACCAAAGATTTCAAGACAACATCCTAATACGCCCAATCCCACCTGCTCTTGTGAACGACTCCGCTGCAATTAATCCTGTTGAATCAGTTTGAGTTGGCAGAGGTTTCATTATCGGTTTAGTAATTGATCTAGATTCCGCCCCGAAGAAGATGCTTTCGAATGCCCTCTTAGCAAAGGAGCGAAAACTACCACAGATGAGATTTCGGTTGTAGGAGAAGATGCGGATATCAGATCCTTAACGAAATAAGGACATCAATAACAACACCAAACGAAGGTTACTACAAAAGCTCAGACAGAGAAAGCTTTTTTGTCCATGCGAGGAAAGAGAGGAACAGCTCCAACAGCTCTATTCTTTAAGAGCTGGAACCACCAAAAGACGAAAACAACGAAGCAGGCTTGACGAGGAAGAGCTAAAAACCCATATTAGCTGCGATCAGGCACACTTCCTACTTAGTAAATTTTCAGCAGCAAGAAGTATTTCGAAAGAAAGAAAGCAACCAAAGCAGAAGCCTATAAGAAAAGCTCGTATGAAGTTTTGCAATTGACCTTTCCTAGAAAAAAGCTGTACCGCTTAGCTCGAGGCTGGGTAAGGACCCGAGCACGTAACAAGAGCGGGAACCCAACATCTTAGGAATCGATAAGCAAAGGCAGGATTGTCTCCATCAATGGAAGCTAGATTGCCACGTTCAAGCTCTAAGTCAAGCCAGCAAGCTCGAAAGCAGGAAGACCAAGAACAGCAGAACTGCAACAAGAGATAGTCTAGAAACGCTTCTCTTTAGTTTAGGCAAGCACCAAAGCAAACCACAAAAGATGGATTTACGAACCAACCCCTCCCCAGGCATGGAGGGATCGATCCGAGGGAAGAGACCAAGGGAAGCTCAATCGCAAGAGTCTCATCTATCTATACTAATAGTCAAGGGTTATACCGCAGTTCCTCGTCCGGATTGGTTTTTTTCTTGTCTTTTTAGTTCTCGAGGTTAGACTCCTTGGCTCAGGTTCTAACCAATCGAAATCTTACTAGTTGCTCTATGCTAGTTCTTATTTCGAATTAGGAATGCTTTTCTCACTCATATCCACTCCTAAACGAATGCCCTTTTTTCGGGGTCTTCGTCCCTTTCTTGTGCGGATTGAAATTATCCAATTAAAGTAATGTCTGTGCTCAAACGTAGCTAAGCGTTTTGAGCTTTGTTGTTAAAGAGAATCGCGCTGGTGTTAGCTGTTCTGCGGTCTATCTACGGGCAATCAAGTGACTGAATGGGAAATAGGTCCATCTCTTGGTGAAGACCCGGCATTTTCAATCTTAATGGTCTGTATGATCCGGAATGTTCATCCTAACCAAGCCCCTTTAGGTGCAGGAACATAGGGCAGCGGGCGAGCCAAAGAAGAAAGGTAATTCGCCGGCACATGTAAGTCGCTGTTCGATGGTGCACAGGGGTGACCGCGAACAAGAAAGAAAGGGTAGCGGGTGGTCGCTAGGAGGAATAAAGAATCAGTCCTCCTCGCAAGGTGTGTTCCATCCGGGGCGATGTTCCGCATCTGAATCTAGATATAAGCTCTTCCGCAGCACATCGAGCTGGATGTCCTCGTTTGAGCGAGTGAATCGGCTTACTCAAAAAGAAAAGGCATTTCCTCGCTTTCTGCTACCTTCACTTCTAAAAAGAGGATCTCCTATATAGTTGATAAGGTAGTTATTTTCTCAACCCTCAAGGGAATGGAATCCTAATCATGAGCCAGCAAGGCCCGCTAAAGGCACGATTCCCTTGTCAGAAAGAATAAGATAAGGTAATCTGCTTCCTCAAGACTTCTTTCTTCTATGTCTGGATAGAGTAAAGAAGTAATGAACATCGATCAAAGAGAAATGCCTATTTCTAGTTAGAAAGAAGGGTGGATAACCCATCCTTGATTGATCCTCGGGTGAGGAAGGTCTAATCAGTGTCAAATTCTTCCTCGTTTTTGTCTGATTGGTAAAGAGAGAGCTTTGCTTTGTTCGTTCGTCTCGCCAGAAAGATTTTTCGGACTGAGTTGCTAGATCTTTGTTTCTGAATAGACGGAATCTGCTATCTAGCTCATACTTGCTTGTTCTTATTCATTAATAGAATTTTTTCATTCCTTTCTTTCCTTGAGTAATTCCCCTTTCTATTTCTATTTGAAGGTTTTTCAAAACAAATGCCAAATAAAGTATCTGGAGCTGAATGTCCATAATCCGCTGCTTTATAATGGGCGTTTCCGGCTCATGCTGGGTAAAAGCATTAGTAGAGATCCCTGTTAAGTAAACAGCTTAACGTAGCAATTCCCTTCCTCTTGAGGACAAAAACACGCTCTTTCCTTAACAAAAGGAGGCGTGAGGAAGCCCAAGAAGCTCCTTCAAATTCTACCCAAGTTATTGGAATGTTTAATTCAAAAAGAAAAGGTAGTAATTTCCGCATAATCCGTAATTCAAATGAAGAGTCAGAGGATTATATAAGTTGGCCCTTAAGGCTTTTTATAAGATAAGGAGCGAACAAATGGGTTGTTCCTGCGAGCTCTATTTAAAAGAGAAGTTGGATTGCGAGTCAGCTTCCCTAGAAAATCAGTATAAAGAGATGAATAGGGAACCGCGTCGTGTAACTCACCGCTTACTAATTACATTAGGCCCGACAAGTGACCGCCCAACGTCATTTAGTGATCATCTTTGTTGGGATAAGGATGTCTGGGATGATAAGAATTAGTTTTTCTGCCTTGTTTCTTGTTTCTTTTTGTTTGTTGTTTGTTTCTGTTTGTGTTCATCCTCCGGTTTTGCTCGATTGGAGGATTCCCCGACGTATCTTATATAGGCAACCAATTCCCCGCCCCCGCAAAGTAAGAGCACGTAAGAGCTTGACTTGAAGTACCAGTAAGGGAGGAATCTTGAAATACGTACTAGTTCAATAGGTCTTGCAGAGAAGAGAATCAGTATATAACTGTGAGAAAGATAAGATAATCTCATTCGTAGTTCATGAATATAGAACTGTGAGAAATAGAATATAAGACTAATAGACGACTGAGATAATAAATAGAACTGATAGAAGATAATCAATAGAACAGATATCAGAAGTAATGCTAATAATCTAATAGGTATAATTCTAATATCAGATAAGACTAGGCCTGAGAAATAGAATAGAAAAGAGATAGCGACTCCGTTTGCTTTTCTCCTTTCCTTTTTCACTTAAGCTAGCCAGCACCTTCCTCCTCTATCCAGCACCTTCGTCCTCTATCCCCTTACCAACCTCTTTTTCTATAAAAAAAAGTACCCACACATTTCTCCTTTGATCGGGAAGCTGGTGTAGAGAGGTGGTGGGGGTCTTATGGATACGTTGAGGTTTTGCTCTTATCCTCTATTTTCGACTCTGGTTTTAGAGGAAGAAAGAGGCGTTGCTGCTCGCTTAACGTCGGCTAGCAGATAAAGGGGAGAGGGGGAAAAGTTAGGGTTTCTCTATACGAGTGGTCCATAGGAAAAGCTTAGTTTAAAGTAGAGGGCAAGCAGATATGAGTATATCTCTTACTTTTTTCCCGGATGTATCTTTTTTCAAGCCCTATTGCAGGCCTAGTTCACAGTCATCCAGTTTCAGCTAAAGCATTTAAGTGTCCACCCTTGGCGAATTCATATGGTAAAGAGTCCCGCCCGGACCCTTCTTACGTGATCAAACCTGTAACAGCGTCCCTTAGCTTTCAAGCCTTTACAGCAATCTGAAGCCCCCATCTATTTCAATTCCAGTTTTCAACCATCCAGTTCCAATCGAGTTATAGAGGAAATAAAGTCGTCCTAAGCCCACCTATCAACATCTTTTCGGTGAGAGTTCTATTCCATCGCTTTTCGCTGGAAGTTTTGTTACACCCCTGTAATTTCTTCCTTCTCGTAATCTATTTTTCCTTCTTCGTCCATCCCCTGGACTACTATGGATCAACCTTTTTATCTTCTATCAAGAAGTGCTTCCCTACCTCCTTGAATGAAAAGTGGAATAGTTGACCAAGAGTGCTTAGCTTATCCGCCCTACCACATAGATATCTAAATTTGAATTCCTCCATGCCGCAAGGAAGAAACGAGCTTTTCATTCGCGAAAGAAGTCACCACTCGTGCAAGAGCACGGCCGGCTCCCTGGTAAGATGGAGGGTCTTTCCCAGAAGAAGAGATTAGTACTGGAAGGTGAAGATGAAGGAAGGGCTATAACAAAGTCAAAACCATTAATTGGGGTAAAGAAATACGAGCAATCCGCGGGAATAACAAATGTAGCCCCTATCTCTTAAGAGGATAGATAGGTCTACGAGTTGAGACAGAGAAGTTCAGTTCTGACTAATCAAGTAGGAGTTTACCCACGAGAGTAAGAGGCAGTACCAGCACCGAAGAAAGCAGGGATAGGTGCAGTCGCATTCGATCGAGAGCCGGATATCCATATATAAGGGTATCAGGTGGAAAGACAGAGTTCCTAGAACAGACTTACCGAGACAAGAGCCTTCTTCAGTAATCAACCGAGCGAAAAGCCAGCCCTTTTATTATTATATTAAGGTTAAAACTACGAATATCAAAAAATATCTATATTTCTTTCTTTTAAAGCTTCCCCGGAATAAGGAACTTCTTCCCGATCTGCCGCTTTAGCATTTTTCGTTTAATAAGCCATTTCCCCTCATTTTGAAGAGTGCTTAGCTTAGGTCGACTAACCGGTGAGATAACTTTCTTAAAGATTGGCTGTCCTACTTACCATGCTTGGAATGCCATGTGCTTCCTCCAATACTGGAACTGGAGCTGCCTTATATAGTCAAGCCCGTTCCTCAACAAGCTAATTAAGGGCAGTCTCTGTCTGTTAAAAGAATTCGAGATCTCGGGGTCGGGTCGAGGAAGTAGCAATAGTCGAAGTCAAAGTGGAAGGAGAACTAAATTCGAGTATTAGGCGAACTTTTACATGCACTTGCTCTGGCTTCTTAAGAAGGATTGAGACTTTTAGACCAAGCTTTCAGCAAAAGCAGTGGGCAGGCACTAGTTCAGGAACTTAAACTCTCGTTTGAGCAGGTGAGTCAGGAAGTTCAAGGTCTAAAGCGGTAAGGCTTTAGGCTGTGGTATCTCTTCAGATATGGAGTAGGTACCGAACCGGAGTCAGAGTCAGCAGCGGCATTTCATTCAGCCAGCTAGCCTACCTTACTCCTTAGCTGTGGATGGATAGGATTAATAGAACAGGAAGAGGAGTCAGCTAAAAAAAAGAAAGACTTGAGAAAGATAGAAAAGTACAATCAAACGAGTAGTAATGAAAGAAAGACAAATGAAAAAGAGAATAAATAAGTAGTATTTATACAATACAAAGAGAACCTAACAGAACTTTTCAAGTTGAAGTGTGAACATTGTGGTCGCTCCCGTCATAAAAAGAGACTTGCTGGGAGACCTTCAAAGTTTCTTTATTCTATGAAAGATAGTAGTCGTCCTGGCCTACCTGCAGCCCATACAGTCTCCTCATCAGGTTCAGCCTCTACTGGTACTTTCACACTCCAGCCTCTGTCTCATTCTAGAGAGTTGGTTACAATCTCCAAAGAAGAGCTTGAGAGTCTCCGGCGTCTAATGGCTCAGCTTGAGGGTCCTACCACTACCTCCACATTTGCTCACTCAAGTACCTCTGCATCAGCCTACAATGGCTCTCTCACTTCCTTGGTTTTGGAGCATAGCACTTCCAATACCAATACAGCTCTCTGAACTCTGTATGTAGAAGTATACTTGATTCAATGAGGAAAGAGGATCCTTACCAAGGCATTCAATCTTACTGCTTCTTCCATAGCTAAGAGAAAGGGGATTCGGGTCGATATGATAACCGAGATGCTTGGAACTTTTATCGCTCTCAAGCTTAAGGCCATGATACCCCCTATCATTGTTAAATTCGTTAACAGCCTAACCATACAGCTGATGCCGTTGAGCCTTACTGGTTGGCTGACTCGGGTGCTACGAGTCATATGACTTCCAATCCTGCACAGCTTCAACTCCTTTTTTTCTGGTAATGATGGTGTTTTCGTTAGTGACGGTAAATCTCTACGCATTACTCGTGTTGGTAACTCTGCTATATGTTTTTGCTCTACAAAACTGCAATTGAATGATCTTTTATTTGTTTTGGAATTGAAGGAGAATCTTGTGTCTATTGCCAAATTGACTAGAGAGAATCACTCTGGTTTTGACTCTTTTCCTTGGGGATTTTTTGTTAAGGACCTTCGCACGGGGAAAAGACTCTTGGACGGACCGGTTAGAGGCAACCTATACGCTATCCCTTCCAGGGATGTGGAACGGTTGACTAGTGGGAAGCGTGGAAGTGCTGCTTTCGGGACATTTTTTATTTGAATGCCTTGTCTAAGGTGAGAGTGTAGTTTAAGGCTTTCTCCTTGCTCTCGAGCAAAAGAAAGAGTTACTGATTTGGCCTGCTATTGAAAAGTCTTATAAAAACCCTGGTATTTTTTCTTGGACAAGTGAATCATAGCACAGAAAAGTAAATCGCAGTATGTCTTCTTTAGCTCCTTCCTCAGGTGAAAGCGGTCTTGATTCCGAGATTGGAACTAGCAGTTTTTCTTAAATCCATTCCATTTCCACTCCCCTTTCTCATTCGACTGGCTAAAGTAGCGTAGCAATTACCATGTCTTACTCTTTTGGTTTTTGCGAGATAACGGTTCTTTTGCGAAAGAAGAGCTTGCTTGCTGTAAATGGACAGAATACCTTGTGCACGAATGGGTCTTGCTAGAATCAGCTCTTAGAATGGCTTGTGCAAGAATCCGATTCCTGACCGTCTTCCTTTCGCTTTGGACAAGACTGAAGGTGTAGGAATAAATGCCACATCGTCAACCGGCTGGAAAAGTGGATGCAGAATTACCGGTCTTAGCAGCACTTAGCTCCTTCCTCCTCAGATGAATAGTCTGTCACTGTTCTAGACTTAGCTGTGGCACTTTCTTTCGGAATTAGGTATCCTTTGAGGCTTTAAGTCAAATACCTCCGATAGGCTGTTTGAAGGTGCAGATGAATTGAATGCGCTGCTATTGACTCCGCCAATCTTTCTTTAAAGTTTCAGGCAAGAGGATGCGAATCCAGCAGTGGAAGTTTTTTTAGTCCGTTCCTTGGCAAGCTACCAATCAACGAACATATTCAAGTTTTTGTCTAAGACGGATCGAAGGAGAAGGAAATGGAGTAAGGGCAGACCCGCTAGAAAGCTAACCTGAGACCACTGTTCTCCTGCCGCATGGACAAACTGCATTAGCCACTGCCAAGAAGCTAAGTCAAAAGGGAAAGACACAAAGCCCTTCTTTCACCCACCAGTATGAATGGACACTGATTTCTTCTTGCGAGCCCTCTTAGTCTTAGCTTTTGAGGCGCTTTACCCAAAGAATGGAATACCCACGGAGTCTGCCATCGCTTCATCGGAGCACTCATCTGGTCTGCTTCTACGGTTTACGCTTTGGGCAAACTTTCATTTGAAGTTCCACTAATCATTTGCGGGAAATGGGTGCTACTCAGATGCTTCGCTGACATAATATTCATTTGTCTAAAACGAACCGCTACTCGAATCCTAAACGGCGGGAAGGGATCGAAAAAGAAGTTCCATGACTACACCCAATCAAACTACTCCAACCACACGCTCTGATACCACGTGTTGGGGAGGCCAAGGGGTGGACACAACCAAAAAACAAGAGGAAAGAGAGCACCGGCTACGAGAGCAGTACCACAAACCCAAGGATCCAAGGACCGAAGGTCGACCTTGAGGTCAAGACCTCGACCGACTATCATGAACGAAGTGAGGGAAGGAGTTCGGATTGGATCCCTTAGGAGAAAGATGGAAGGTATTAAGAAATGGAATCAGGTCTTTGACGATCCAGTATTAGCTAGCAAGTGTATGGACTCATACTTTGATGACTCCCTAGTGGCCAGGGAAGCGTTAGCTTCACCAGTGTGCCAGATAGCGACTTTTGTCCCGTTTAAGCTGAAGCATAAGATTCTCGGATTTGTGCCCAGCGTGTGATCACAGCCGGTACCTCATTTCTTTTTTCTTGAGGAGGGAGCCCTGTGTAAGGGCGGACGGGAATGCCTACCCCTCGAAATCAGTCTTCCTCCGTCCAAGTCGTAGTAGGGAGTGACTTTAGGAAGACATCCTTCTTATATACGACGGACCTACCTCTTTCAGCAAACTCTAAGGGGGCGGAAAAGCTTTCTATCTATCAGGCCAAGAAGGCGCTTCCCAAGACTGAGCCCTTCTTTTTTCTCATTGCCGGCCTTACTTCTTGGATAATAGGGGATCCTTAGTTGGTCGAAAGCAAGAGTGGAAGCTGGCGCGGGAACAGTAGGAGCTCCAGCTCGCCGAATAAGCCACCACAATATAGGAATAAGAATAAGCAATAGGGGAAGGATGTGTCTCAGGTGCGGAGACCTGTTTAGAAGGTGGACCAGCAGAGCAGAGTAAGATGCAACCGGCATGAAGCAGCAAGTGCTGTAGATCAGGTAGAACTTCTTCTCGGATATGTTTGGTTAAGTGAGGTGGCACAACAAGCCGAACCACATGGGTCGAGTACAAAGCAACCAAATATCCGGACTTCGGAGTCGGAATCAGAATTCAAAAGAGGTTTTTGTTCGCTCCGCAGGCACGAACTAGTCGAGATGTATGGGGTGCCCTTTCTTTCATTCACATTGGTGAGGTTGCTTGATTGTAGGGGCCGGGAAAGGGTCTGCCACCACTGACTCAGATTTTTTTGTAATCGATGTAGCTTCGTCGTCTGTCTCGGGATCGGTAGTGTTCCCCCCATCCCTTAGTCTTAGCTTAAAGGATGTTGATGTTTCTTTTATTTAATATACAATCTGTAAGTAAGTTACCAAAACTTTTTGTGTTGTAGACGGCGAAGAGTCAATAGAAATAGAATAGGAATCCCTAGAGAAGAGAGTTCCCGAAAGGAGAAGGGGAATTGACCAGTTCTGGAATTCACCACTACAAAAATCACATCCGATTTTAGCGGCAACCAAAGCGACTTTTGAACCTTTCTTAAGCTCAGAGCAGAGTAGCTGGAAGTAAAGTAGAAGAATGAGTCTAGCGACCAGGAAGCATAGATAGCAAAGGCGGAGATGGTACTTTAACAGTAAAAGGAGGATCATATGCTTATAACATGCAATTTGAAATCACGTACTTACCCCGGGGTTGCCTCGAATCCACTAATAAAATAGGTAATGTTGGCGAATCTTCTTATTATCGTATCGAGTTTCAATTCGACAAGTACCAACAGGCCGAAAAAGACGAAAAAAAGGCCTTGCATACTCGAGAAGCGGATTCAATAGCCACCACTCTTACTGATGATATTCTTTACTTTCCTTGTTAAGGTCCCGCGGTAAAGTAAAAAAAAAAGCTATAAGTAGGCTCGCTATTGCGAGCTATACGAGCTGTTTGCCTTTATACGGCTTCGCTATCGCTCCTATGAAGTGGTGGGCCTTCTAGAAGCTTCGCCAGAAGCAAGATGAGGTCGCTCTCCTTCGCTCGTTCCGTACTTGACTTACGAGCTCGTGTAGTACTCGCCCCTATCTCTAATTCTAGTGGAAATGCCATAAAGCGCGAACCAAGATCCGTGATACGAAAACCAAAATCAGAACAAGGAAAAAAAAAGCCTATGTGGTGGGTTCGACTCCCACAGGAGCGCACATTGCCAAGCGAATTGGTCAACTTTTCTTGATTTTGAGTTCTTGCTGTCAATTACTGATTCTTTAGTGATGTAAAGGGTAGTTCTTTTAGTTCCGTAGACTGTTGTACTTGTAGGGCTTGCCTATTTTCCTACACTCGCCTGAATTAAGAGGAGTTTTTATACCGAATCCCAGATCCATTATAGTAGGGTCCCCTTAACCCATCGTTCACTGCAGGATAGGTATAGCTTTTACACGGGAACGAAACGAGTCGGAATGAAGACGAAGAAAAGATTTGACTACAGCTTGGCTTCGAGACTCAAAGGAAAAGTGAACCTATTCCTCATCACTGCACTGTTCCGTTTGCCTTGGTATCCGTGTTAGGAAGTCAAAAACACTCGTTGCCGATATATCTTGAAGTCTTGGAAATCTATTTAAGTAAGTCATTAACATTTTTCGGAAAATCGATAGTTTCTTTCTCGTCGGGTTCATGCTTGTCTTCCCCTTCTCATTCTCATCGTTTTCCAAATTTTTTGGTTTGTTTATGCAAATCCATAGTGCAAGATATTATTTTGCTTAGGCCAATGGCAGTGTGTAATTTGCAGGAAACTGAATGGAAGGTGAGGTGAATACATAGCTCCAAGCAAGTCTGATCTTAGAAATTGACCAGAACTGTCATCACCTGTGGTGGATTATGTTCAAACAAGAAACCCGCTTTTGTTCCAGTTTCTGATTCAAGAATGTCTGCACCTCTTGTTGTTCTTGTCGTAGATGAGTGTTTAGATGAATAACACCTCCAGCATTTACAGAGCTTCTTGCATGTATTTGTTGATTCACTTCCCCCGACAACGAGAATTTAGACTATATTGTATGGCCGTACAGTATCAGTTTATGATTTTTCGAGGGAATTTATGGCATCTGCTGATGTGCTGCCTGGTGCCAAGCTAAGTCCCAAGCTAAAGACAAGGATCACATCGATAAAAGCAAAATCAAAGACGGCTTTTGCCAAATATCTTGAACTCACAGAAATACCCCGGGCGGTGCCACAATCTGTTCGGCGTTCAACAATGTGTTGAACTACTGAAACAAGTCGGCGTGTGAGATAGTCTTTTCTGTCTAGGAGCTCCGCTATGGTTCATCCGTCTATCAGTAAGAAAGGTGGTAGGCCGAAGAACCGTTGAACGCTTCAACTTGGCCACTGAAGAAGGAAAAGGCCGGGCAAGAGATTGAGTTTCGTTTCTGCTCTTCCCAGAAGAAGAGGGTGGCCTTACAAGTAAAGATGGATGGAAAGATTGAAATGACAATGAGTGAATCTTTTCGCCGTCGCTGAAAGCCCCTAGCGTGGACTAACTTCGCCCCTTATCTCCTCATCTTCCTATGAAAAAGTTAGAGCTTACTTCGACCTGTAATGTTTGCCTGGGAATTGGCTTCGCTCTTGTGACGAAGACCATCCATGGCGATCAAACCCACATAGATAGGGACAGGCCTTCAAACAGCACGTGTCGGGTCCGTCTCGGTAGGCTCGTTTACTTATGTTTTCTCATATGAATCTCTTGTCTCCAGCTATTGGGGATCCCATTTCCGTACCGACTCAAGAAAGAAGGTGAAAGAGGTAATTTCTTAGTAACTTAGGCTTTAGAGCTAGGGCTTTTTTTTTGGTCTTTTGTTTGGTGAGAGAAAGCTCTTCCCCCGAAGGCTTACTTATCCTGCATGACTTGAAGAAGAAATCCTGATCTGATGGACTATCAGTCTCAGGGAGACAAGAACCTGGCTTGGTAACTTGCTGACCTATTAGATGTATAAAATAAGATGATCAAACCTCTTTTTTAAAGTCGAAAGATTGGAACTCGATCTAAGCCAACAGCGGCTCCATCTGCGGGGAAAGATATTCCCATTTTGACTGCTAGCAGAACTGCAACAAGCTCGGCTGAGAGGCAACTCCTCCTAGTTGGCCTGACGGTAATTGGCTCCAACTCCATCGAATCACTCGGCTGAATCAAAAAGGATGGAAGGCCCTAGGAAACTTTATTATTCACTGTGCAGTAGCACTCAAGGACCCCTAAAAATGTATCTCTTACTAGCCCTACCCAGGAAAGAATAGGAACTCCGCGGGGTATGATTTTCTTTTCATATCCTGCTTTCGCACAATCTATATATTCGGACCGGAATTTCATTGAATAATTGAATAGAAGTATCTAGGGAGAATTCACTTTGACTTTGAAGCGACTACTCCCTAGATACACAAAAATGATATTTTACAATTTTTTCAATTTAAAAAAGACCTAAAGTTAGGGATTTCTCAATAGGTAATGTTGCTCCAATACCCAAGCACAAGGCCACTGCGGTACCAATCAAAAAGACGGTTGTCGCTACTGG
>JAVXUL010000017.1:774093-794635 GCA_035590515.1 Trichilia minutiflora | reverse complement strand
ATTGTCACGGCGATCGATAGTTGAGAAATCCTATCTCCGGGGCCCTCACAAAAGGGCTATCTTTCACCGTTGACAGACATGGTTCAACGTGACAGGTACGGTTCCTCAATCAATAGATGACTCAAGGTTGTTGTTTTCAATCTGGTATGGGGAAGGATGACAGAGCTTTCGATTAAACATTTGTGTGGGTCTAGCTTGAGAATTGCCCTTTCTTTCTCATCTCGATCTGGGTAAGGCTTCGCTACTCGTTCGCTTGAGGGGTTCAGTTCTTAGTGGACTAGCGCTTCTCCTTGTCCCCTTTCTGCATTCGCGCATGATAAACTTCTGGTATGCCTATCGCCCTGAAGGATAGGATAAAAACCTTACCTCGTGACTTCAGGCACTTTGCGTCATTCACATCCGGTGCTAACGGATGCGTCAACAGCCCCCTCTCCATGCTTTCAGCTTTCCCAGTCTTACTGAAAGAAAAAAGAGTGGAGTGGGTAGCCTCTTTTCTTTACTAAGCCCCTACATTCAAAACCCTCTTCTTGCCCAAAGAGTGGCCTTATCCTTATAGAGTATAGCCTTTTGAGGAAGGATCTTGTGGAAATGGGGAAAGAAGAGATAAAGAGAGAGATCTAGAAGCCTTTTCTCCTACATTGTCCTTATGTTCATAAAGCCCTTCCCCTTCCTCCTCCTGTTTTGAAAGATGAAAGATAGCAGCCATCCAGACTTATGCCGAGAATACGCTGCTCGAATAAGTTGTTTTAGAATAGGTTGTTCAAGCATATCCTTCTCTCTAAGAAGAGCAATTAGTTAACTACCTGTCCTCTAAGAAGGAAGTAAGCCAACAACTTTTATTTAAGGTAAGGAGTGACTCACATGATTCAAAGGTGAATCACATAAGCTAGAAAGAATCTTCCTAATGCTCCCATGCCCGAATCCGTACTGCTTTTAGGCCATTATCTCTAGCTGCTGCAGTAGCAGGCACGTATCGAAGGAGAATAGGAGGAAGTTAAAGCTCTACCTTCTTTGAAGTCTTCCTTTGCTTGTTCAAGTAAATGGCATAAGGCAAGGAAGGGGTTTAGCAAGATAGCATTCATTTCAAGAGATAGAGTTTCAGATGTGGAACTCTTTGCCAGAGGATCGTCTCTTTGAGATGCTAAGAATCGAGGGTAAAGAGTCGTTACCCTGACTTATTCGTCTTTACTACTGATAGTGCTAGCACACTCGTTACGCCGAAAAAGGGTCAAAGTAATGGAAATTAGCCCTTGTAAGGCCTCCCAATAGTTCACCTATGCCAGTTTAACTCAAACGCTCCACCAATACAATAAACCGATGCCTTACACTCATATTAAAGACTCAAGACCTTGCTCTGCATGAAGACGTTTCTCCGCATCTTCTCTTTCCTCGTATTCAATTTCCTTCCTAGACGATTTCATTCTTTATAAAAGACCGGGATTTTGGGCTTACTTTTAGGCATAGCATTAGAAGATCTTTACTATTTAAGAAAGACAGACTGACTGTTTGCACGAGATGAGTTCAAACTCGGTTGAAAGCAGAGGAATGCGACTATAGATTGAAAACTGGTTTCAAAAGTATACTATTCCTATAAGCGGATTACTCAGGGACTGGCACAGACTAAGGCCTTCGACTTCTCTTGCGCATGCATAAAACTTTACATTGAAATAGGCCTTTTTGCTTGCGGAAACTTGAGGGGCTTATGAGACGAACATTGCCTCCGGCTGGATCGTATTCCCTAGCCTCCTGGCACTCCAACTTCAAACGACATGTAAGGGGTAAGGGCACTTTGCTTAAATGCCTTAATCTGAATAGTCTTCCACTCTAAGGGAAAGAGAAAGAAAAGGTTATACAAGGGCAATAACATAGCCTACTACAAAGGATGGGAACTCCAATGCTACCCGATTCTCTTTTAAAAGCAAAAAAGCTCCGGGCCCGGATGGATTCAATGCTGGCAGGACTTGGCATATTAATGGGGAAAATGTTTTGAAAGCTGTCAAATCTTTCTTTGTGTCCGGAAAACTCTTAAAAGAACTCAACTCCACTTCCATTGCCCCCAAAGTAGAAAATCCCACTAAAGTAAGAGATGTTAGGCCTATATCTTGTTGCAACACAATCTAAAAGTGCATTGCGAAGTTATTAGCGGATAGAATAAGCCTATTCTTCCACACCTTGTAAGCAAGCAACAGTCCGCTTTTGTCGAAGGAAGAAGGATCAGTGATAACATTTTATTGTCACAATAATTACTCAGGGGTGTTCACAAGAACTCTGCCCCAGCAAGGTGTGCTTTGAAGGTTGATCTTATGAAGGCATATGATAATTTAGCATGGGACTTCCTTGAAGCTGTTCTTAGAGAAATGAACTTTCCAACTTGGTTGGTTGATCGAAAGAACCATGGAATGTGTCACCACAGCCCGCTTCTCCATTAGCATTAATGGAGAATTGGTTGGTTATTTTCAAAGCGGTCGTGGTCTCCGTCAAGGTGATCCTATGTCTCCAACTCCATTTGTTCTTGCTATGGAAATATTCTCTTGTCTTATGAAACAAGCGTGTGTTGGTACCAAGTTCAAGTATCACTGGAGGTGTAAAAATGAGGAGATATCGCATCTATGCTTTGCGGATGATCTCATGGTGTTCAGCAATGGTGACTTAGAATCTATTGCCATTATCAACAATGTCCTCCATATCTTTCAACATCTTTCTGGTCTCACCCCCAATCCGGCTAAGAGTGAGGTTTTCATGTGTTTAGTAAAGGAAACCACAAAGAATCAGATCACGAACATGTTGTTACAAGGAAGGAAGGAAGCATACGTTTTTTCGAACCTAGAATAGAATGCTTTTCATCGTCTCAATGGATCCTATGCTAATGGAAGAACACGTTTTGCGGGTCGGATGGATTCATTTCGATTGATTCTTACCGGATGGCTCACCTACGAATCCAATTCCTGAGGCTGGAGTGTACCGTATCGTTTTCTGGAAGTCTCAGCAAGATGAGAAATGACTATTTCTATTTTAGTCAAAGATAGCCTTGACGGGAGAAGAAGGATATGAATAACAGGAAAGGGTTAAAAAAGAGGCTGGTTAGGAGATGAAATACACTCTACTGCTCCCGGGGGCGTACTGAGCAAACGTAGACCCGGTTCCGGCTGAGGTCGCCCATCGAGACACTACCGCTAACGGAAGACTTCAAACAGAGAGAGATTCACAAGGCTAACTACAGGCCGGGGTGACATAGTGGAACCATGTCAGAACACAAGAAAGAAGGAAGCAAGTGAAGAAAAGCCAAACAAGCAAGGCAGGTTGATAGGAGATGCAAGGTTTTTTCCAGGATGTAGAAGATCCTCAAGAGAGGCAAGGCCGGATCACTAAGAACGATTCAAGTCAAGGTTATTTTGAATTGACTCTTATTTAGAAATAGAAATAAGAGCTCTTTTCTCTTCTTGTTGTACGAGTAAGATTTGAATTATGGAAAAGGTATTCAAAATCCCCTGCCTCTTCACTCGCTGCCTTCATGCGGCTCTTTCCACTCGATTGGAATGAATATGTATGACCTTAGCTCTACCCGAGACTGCGCCCATATTATATCGCTCCTAGCCTTTCTCCTCTCGCTCAGCTCTTGACGAGCTGGAAGTCGTTGCCTAATCAGCAGCAGTAGAACTTTACTAACCACCGAAGCAAATCCCGCTAATACCCGAGCGTAAGGCACTTAATCGCAGCATGTCTTTTGTTTTTTAATCACAGATTGGATTGCCTTGCTCAAGCCTCTTGAGTTCTTTCGGTTAAGACAAAGAGTGGGGAAGAATCTCGATAGTATCCATCCATTACAATCAGTCGTGTAAGGCCATTAGTCCCATATATTAGTACTTTCTAACAAGCACGCTGACTGAAAAGAAGCTTTCTTTCTTGCGGGGCGATACCGCATACTCAGGACAGAGCCATAAGCGGGAGCAGTTGCCGGTTCTGCCCTGGCATAGACATAGATAAGTTTTTCCCTCGCTCTAAGAGGGCGTTCGAGCCTGCCTTTCACTCCTTTCACTCCCTTTCCATTTTTCTTCGCGGGAAATTCGTTAAAAGAAGATATCAGATATCTGATCGATCTGTCTGGAAAGACTTCCATCTCCATCCCTATTGGGAACCAAATAAAGTGAACCCCCATGTGCTGGTTGAGCTCAAGCTCCCGTACCCGCTCCTGACTCCCATACTGGGTAGAGTTGAGGGACTGTTTTGACTCTGACTTCTCCAGCCACTGGTATGAGGGGAAATCCATTAATAACAGAGATTCTTCCATCTTAGGTAATCATCTACTTAGTATTGCTTGCTTACTTTAGAGCTAAAGAGCTGAGGCTCGCGCCGGTCAAAAGTCGAAAGGAGAATAGGGAAACCAACAATTGGATTAGGAGGTTGAGGAGGGAATAAAGACCTAGCCCCGTATCTCTTTCGCTGAACCAGCATCCAGGGTCCATACGTGGACATTGCTTCGGGTGCAGGCTCCTTATTTCGGGTCACGGGTCGGATCCTTTCATCTTCTTGACCCGGATCATGAGCTACTGTAGCTGGTCTGCCCACCTCGCATGTCTCCTCTCTATGTCCATCACACCCACACCTAAAGCAGATGAGGTCTATCCCTTCATACTCAATCCTCCGTATGCGCCTTCTTAGCCTATATTTCGAAAGTAATGGCTTCCTTAGATCCACTTTAATGCACAACCTAGCATACTTCCCTCTTTCCGCCAAAGAAGTAGTCTTGTCAACTTTGACAATCCGTCCAATTTTGCTTCCAAGCCTTTCCATTTCCAGGAAAGGTTGATCAAAATATTCAATAGAGAGGCCAGGAAAGGGATAAGCGGAGAAAAAGTGAGAAGAGAGCTAGTAATGCTCGACCAGAAGGAGAGGCTTTTCAGTGCGCTTGCCCAAAGGGGGAAGAAGGCTGACTACTTGCCTATGCTATTTATAGGGTCAATCAGTCCGGCTACAAAAAAAATGAAGATCTTTGGAGCTATGCTTGCTTGTTTTTCTTGCTTCCTAAGGGTTCATATAAGAATAGTAATAGTGGCTTTTTCTCCTCTGTATGTAGCTCTCTAGTAAGTATGGGCTATAAGCCCCGAGTTGGTAGTTTCTGAATCAAGGCTGCTGCGCTTCCTTTGGCTGCTGCTGAGTAAAGAGATGGTCTTAGTTCTTCCTTTTGGTTCTTCTAAGATGAGTTTGAGTTTGTAGCTTCTGAGTGGGGATGAATAGCAGTAAAACTAAGTAATAGCATCATAGAATGGGGCACTCTCGACAAGAACCAAAGAATCAGGACTTGAACAGATGAAAGCCAGAAAGAGAAAGATAGCCCATACGGCTAAAAAAGAAATTGATTGTATCCATGCCCGGTAGCTTATGGTACTTTCTAGGAACGGGGGGGAAAGGGCTTTTTTTTTGCAGCAAGCACTCGATAACGAAGAAGGAAACTCTTTCTGGGACTCGCCCGCTTTGGTTGGTTGGAGTCGAATCAGAGACATGAAATCAGCAAGCAAAGCCTGTCTTTCCTTCCAGCGCTTCCACTTAGCAATCAAAGGATGTTGAGGAAGGTGCACCGAAACGTTTACACTTGTCTTGTTATAGTGGTAGCCTCTACTTGTACACTTCCTGCGATGAGGACGGAGAATCATATGCAGGTTTGGAAGTCCCGTGGAGGAGCTTTCAATAAGTAAAGAAGAGGCAAGTACAACTCCCAAAAGCAGCTACCGACTAGCGCTAGGTGGACCCTTGCTTGATTCAACTTCTGTCTTCTTTCTGGAGATGTGAGATCATCATAGTGCTCTTAGCTCCTCGTGCAAGCTTTTCTAATAAGAAAGAGGAAGCAAAGGAACCAAGCCAAGCATAAACTTCTTCTTCCGCCGAACCGGGGAGAAGTGCCTACATTATGGAATATATTCCTCCGCATGATGATGGAAATCCGCACACATGAGAAGAAAATAGAAATTAGAGCACCTGGTGAATAGTGGCATGGATTTTATCTTGATGAGCCATCCACATAGAATAGAAAGAAGAACATGAGAAATCAGAACATGAACTCTTATCCACATATTTCGAGTTTCTAGCATAAGAGGTGAATAAAGCAACTCGCGCGGGGAGCTACTCTTCAATGGATCTATCAAACCTGCACCGGAGATGACTCGAACAGGAGACTCGCAGTGGTTCCTATGGCTTCCCATAAAGCCTGCAGCGGAGATAGAAAGAATCCGGGATTAGACAAGGCTCGTCTACGTTCATGCGTTTTCACTGGATGCGAGCTAATGATGAGGTAATAGATAGTGCACCTTCCTCTTTAATGGATTTAGAAAGCCTACATAAGAAGTGACTAGATAGAAGATAGGTCCCTACGGCTTTCCCAAAAACCTTCATAAAGAATGGCTATCACATCATCAACAAAGTACTCTTCGGGTCGCATCGCCCCTTAGTGAGAAGGGGAGTTGACTATGTTTGTAAGTATGGGGATGGGTGGATGAAAGCAAATTGAAAAGAATCTACAAAATGGTCAATAGATCCTGAAAGAGTTGGCTGTTCACTAGCCCAGACCCCTATGGAAACTTTTGCGAACAAGAGGCTTTTTCAAGTAGGCAAAGGAGAAGAGAAGCAGGGTTCTTAACTGGCCGGAGGTGGAGGAAGCTCTAAGAAGTGTTTAAGACGCTGAGCGTAAGGCAGAAGTGGAAGATAGCACAGAATAGCCCATTGCTTCGGGATCAACAAGTAGGGGGTTCCAGTCACGAAAAGAAGCGGAGGACGAGCGATTATTACAATGCAGATTCAGATTGTTGACTAGAAAAGACTCCCAAGTAAGAAAGAGACGAGGACGACTTCATTAGAGACAGAGGAATTGGAACCCCGATGCTAACGAACCAAGAAATTGGTAAAGGCAAAAAGGCGAAATCTCGGTCAACGGAGTAGCGAGTTGATCACTCATGGTAGTCAATCACCGGTATGGATCCTTAAGTACCGCATCTGGCCTGAGTCAAGCTATGGTTCTTCCAATTGAAGAGAGGGGCGGAAAGCACTGTGAAGTTGAAAGCCAAACCAAAAGGGGAGCTCACAAGCGGTGGTAGCCACATCCTTTCTTTCTCGAAAATAGACTCTAAGAGCCCTACCTAGCTATAGTTTAGAAGCGACCTAAAGGAAATGAAGGCGATGACAATGTATGCAATAGATAAAGAGCTTCCTCATAAGAGGCGGATCACCGGCCAACCAATCAAAAGCAAATTCATTTGCTGAAACAACCAGCGATGGCTTAGGAGGCGGAAGCTTCTATCGTGAATCAGGTTGAAAAGGATTTGTTCGAGAATGATTTGTACGCCACTCTATATCTAGCGAATCAGCTTATAGATTCATTCAATGTATTGATTTCCTTCTTTCATCTCCTCAGGGTTGATCAAAGAAGCTAGCAGGGCTCAACCTACAACTTCTTGCCAGAGGCCGATGTCCTTAAGCAACAACCTAGTTTTGGTACCTCCCGCGATATCTGATAACAAGACTGACACCCGCGAGCCATGATATGAATCACTTTTCTATGAGAGGACGGGTCTCATCCTGAGCGAAGAAAAGGAAAGAAGGGTAGAACCTTCTACAGAGAGCTATAGTGCCACTTAGTGTTAGTGCATGCTCCTCTGGACCGGTGACCTCTTCCCCAAAAGCTACGAAGATAGAGTTTATGGAAGAATTCAGTATGAAAAAGACCGTCCGTCCTAGACCAGGAGGTGAATCAACCGAAGTAGTGGCTTTGGTAGCAGGGGTTTCACACCAATCATGATAAAGAGGTGGTTACAAACTACTGCACGAGCTCTTCCAACGAGGAAAAATAGGGATTGGAGCTTTTTTTATTTTAATAATCAAATAGATCATTCAGGTGCTTCATGATCTTTTGTTCATTCAATGTGGTCATCCCCCCTATTGGAATTAGATTCTCATGCGTGCCGCACCTGGACGTTAGCAATTAGCATTCCAGAAACGAAGATAGGAGAGAAGAGCGGTACGAGAAGCTTATCAAGATATCTATTACGGGACTAGCCCTTTGAGGCTGATCAAATATCAACAAGCAGAGCTGAAGCAAAGAGGCAGAACCGATACCAACAAAAACTAGCCAAAATGCTCGAATCGTCGATCAAGTGTCCAACCGTACCCATTCAGAAGGAAAAACAAAAGAGGAGCCTACCAGATGAGCCTCATAACGAACCATTGGTCTGTCTCCCGGTGCGGTTGATCGGACAAAAGGAATTGGGACCCAAGGGCCGTTGCCCCAGATGTTGCTCAAGGAATAGAATTACAGAGTGTGGAGTCAAGTTGGTAAAGCCAAAGGTGGCATAACCAAAGAAAGATTAGTCCAATCTTGCGCTACCGATGATGCAAAGAATCGTTTTGTAAGATAAAGAAGAATAGTATGAAGGTAGATAGTTTCCGCCCAAGTGGATCGACAAGCAATGATCATGGCGCTGAGCGACCCGCGTCCAAGGGTAAAAGAGCCGATTCATATCGATATGCTTCGAGGGTTCAGGTAGTTAAAGTTCAGACGGAAATATGAAAGGAATGAAGAAAGCATAGATCCAAAAGGATGGATCCGCGTTGTGGAATAATCCTTTGAAGAGAAAAGATCACTAGATCGAAGGACAGGTGCACCAACAAAGGATTAGATTAGATAGAGGTGCCCGAGAATCATCATCCAAAAAGAAAAAGAGTTGTGTTCGAATGGTTAGGATAAGATCCATGTTCAAGAGACTTGGTGACTCAAGAAAGAGGAGGGGGCGGTCTGCGCTTATATATCTTATTATCTTATTTGAGGAAGGATGATTCATACTTAGCTTAGTATATAAGGTATGGGAGGGTCCAACCTATGGCGTATGCTTTCGAAAAGAGAAAGAAAGTCTACCATCCGAAAAAAAGTTTTCGAAGAGACTATGGCCGAGTAGGAGAGAGCTTTCTAGCAGAACGAGACAGAGACCACCGGCAATCGCAATGACGAAGAAGCAACTTTGCGCAGGCTGGAGCATCTGATGATGACCCGGGAGGAGAACTCATATATTGAATTTTCGATCAGAAAAGTACAAGTATAACGCCTATGTAGATCCAAAATCATTGGTTCGAAGTCTCGGTAGAGCCCCTTGGTGATGAGAAAGGGCTGTGGTAAGGTTGATCAATATGGGTAGGGATGGCTGCTGTCACAACAAGCGGATTAGTGAAGGTGAAATGCAACCTCTCTTGAAATACGATATATATCACCACAGGGACGTTGTGATTCATAGATTCCCTAGTAAGAGCCCATCTTGCTTACCAAATAGGGATGATTGAAATGAACTTGAGCTTTCTCTCTTTCTTCTCTGGAAGGTAGATGAAGAGGTGAAGGTGAATATATACCTTAATGGATCTTCTCTTCCTCAAGGTTGCTTAAGAGTCAATACGGGATCTCTTCCATCTGTATCTCTTGGGGGTCTCATCAGATGAGTAGGGTTGAGATAGACCTGGATGGATCTTCTTTTCCACGGGGCTCCTTGCTGCACTTCGAGACCAGGACACTCTTTCCAGTCATCATTAGTAATCGTTCAGAGCTTCAAGCTTCAAGGAAGAGCGCTGCGATCGCTAAGGCTTTGATTTCGAAATATTGATCTATTCATCCCAGGTCGGGTCGTCAACTGAGCGAGAAAATCCGCTATCCTTTCCCGGCAGCTCAGCTATTGGAAAGAACGGAGCGGAGTGGAATGGAGTGGAGTGGAGTAAGCAAGCCTTGTTAGGATTAAGAAAACTGCCTCTTCTAGCTGATAGAGATGCCACCCAAAAGTGTAGGGAGCAAGCCTTGGAGTACGTTACCTCACTCCCACTGGAGACCACTTCATGTTCTAGTCCCTTTTTCCTATTCGAAGACTGAAGCTTAAAGCTATAACTTCAGAGTGGAAATCCCACTATTATGTATGAAGATCAGGCAAGACGAAGTGCTTGTATTCTTTTTTCGACTTCTGGTTTACCTGTTTTTGCAATCGCCAATGGCATAGATCGGGATAAGAGAAGCGGCAAAACAGCTCACAAGAGAGCTTATCTTTATTCCAGTTCTTCTTACCTCGAGCTATTCAAACTTAGCGAACTGATGAAAGACCTAACGCCCAATCAACTGAGGCAAAGCCGACCGCTTGACTTGATGACTTCACCACCTAGCACCCACTACGTGATGTCTGCTACTTAGCACCCAAACCGGAAGAGAAAGGGGGAATAGAGAATGGGTACATTACTCGTGAACCTCCCTTTGTTGCTAGGACAGGGCTCAGCCCAAAGAGAGCAGCAATCGGTTCAGTTAGCTACTCACTGGGTTGGCCAGGACTACCAGAAGAAAAAGATCAACCATAGAATGAGCACTCGCTAGCTCTATAGATAGAAAGTCATGAATCCACACGGTAAAGCGAATCCAAAGGTTAGCGGTCCCACTCTCAGTCACCTTAGCGTAAGCGCGTAGATTGATCTTATTACCATAAACAGAAAGAGGAGAGCAATGTAACTACTACTTCCACAAAGCCTGCCGTCCCAGAATCATCTCAATTAGAAAAGGGGACGAATGCTTTCAATGCTGCCTTACTTAAGAGACACCCCGACCTTCGAAAAGAAAGGATACAGACGAGGCTACCTTAAAATCATCAGTTTCACACAAAAACCACGAGGAAAGGGGCAATTAGCACTAAAAAAGTACAAACTGAAACTGGTCAACGATGGCTGCTCCCCTCTATATGGGGGTCGGCTGCTCTTCCAATGATGGCTGCTTAAACAGGCTTAGAAGGGCATCCAATTGCTACGTCGATACACCCCGGCCACGTGTAGGGAGGATTTCAGGCAATAGAGGAGAAAGAATTTATTCATAACATCGGCGGGTCCGAAGTTGCTACCTTGAAATACCAAACAAAGGCGCTTTAGCCACTCTATCTTCTCTCCTGATTACTGTCTAAGTCTAGATCCTAGCTAGCGCATACTTGCATCTGTTATTACAGAGAGGGCTTGATGAACACCACCTCCTGGTTAGTGATTGGGCACACGCTTCCTTTACGGCGTAGAATCGGCTTCCTTTTTTGACGTATCAGAAAGGGCTTCTCTTCTACGCCCGAAGTCCATATTTATGCAAGTATCTTCACCCAAAGTGGCCCTATCCATTTAATGATAACCGAACCCAAGCAAGGAGCTTCAATCTTGTCTACTTCCTTGAATGGGCGGGTTGGAAAGTCTTTATTTTATGCACCAACGCAGGCCTATCACCAAATCTCCACGGCGAAATCCTTTGTTTTGTTGGAAGGCTTGCTGACTTCATGATTTACACCTCTCTCCGCCGCTTCTTAGCAGTTGACTGCGAGATTAGCACTTTCTTCGTTACTAAAGATATCTCTTTTCCGCGCGAGCTAGTTCAACAGTTCATTCTTGTAAGCCCCTTTTTCAGCTACACTAAGACTTCGGGTCATCATGCACTGACACAATCATTATCTGAGGGCCTATGATCATCCAAAAGCAGTACCTGGCATACTCCTAATAATAAAAAGCCACACTTGCTGGATTCGACTTCTTGTGTACAAGCAGAGCATCAACAATCCTTTTTTTTCGTTTACAATTACAAATGGTATAAACTAATCGAGATGCTTCTACACGTCCATTCTTCTATAATACCAGTCTTTTTGCCTTACCCGGCCTTCCAATCTTTTCAATCGGTCTAGTCCATTACCTGAAAAGGCGACTACCTATCAATCGTATTGGCCCAATTCCAGATCAATAGAATAGAAGGTATCATATTCACTAAATTCCTAAGGGAATCGCCCGCTTGACTAATAGCCTCTGCCTATTGTGTTATTTTCTACTGATTGCTTGTATCAAGCAGGACGTCCACATGAGAGTTGTACCATGCAAGTGTTCTCCCCTTCACTATCGGACCTGCTTCTTACTTATTTGTTAGCGCCTACGGGCGGAATCAAAGAAAAAATGAATACATTGGGCTTTCGCCACCTGAAAATGCCCGACGGTCATTCAAGATTATCTGCATTTTAGTAAGTGTATGCAAGAGACGCAGTCTTAGTATTAGGAATAGCGAGTTCTCCCTCCTATCCGCAGAAGTTAATGCAACTGAACCCTTCGCTACTCCTTTTTGTGTGACTGACCAACCTACTTAATCTCGAATTTCATATTGAAAAAGGAGGTCAAGGCAGAAGTCGAATCAAGCAAAGGTCCTCTGACATTAGCTAGTAGTTCCTGGGACTTGCACTTGCTTCTTTTAGAGAAGGCTTGGCTTATGCTATTTCCATCCACTTGGCCATGACTGTTCTTCGCGAGTCTCTTTCGTCTCTTCCTGGGAATCCAATGCATATGATTCAAGAAAGAAGAGTTCCACCATTAGATTATGAGAAGAGTGGCAAGAAGTGGATCCATATGAAACCTTTCCTCGCCTGGTGGCTTGGGCTACGGTCCTCCCAAGTACATCATCCGAACGAACTAGATTCTATTGATTTGTAGGACACTCGATCCGTTTCAGCTAAGCTAATAGAATTGATAATCTATTAAAATGAAATAAACGCTGTCACTTTCAGCGAGTTAGGAGATTCACGTGCTGCTGAGAACCATTCATATTAAGAGAAAATCGAATAAACTTTTTTTAGGAAACAGCGTGTTTTTGTCCTCAATATTTATTACTATTAGTCTTAGATTATTATCTTTATCTGCTATTGATCAACGATTGTAAAACACAAACCTATCCACGAAAGAGACAAGTACAGAATCTACCTTTCAGATAGAAATGATACCTATCAGATAGAAACGACCTATCATCTATCAACTAGATAGAGAATTAGATACTTATGAGAATTAGAATAGTTTACTTACTTATTGAATTCTATGTGAATGTGTTAAGCATATAGATTATTAGAAAGTGTCTAGCTAAGGATAACTGTGAGAAATAGAAGAGAAGTATAGAATTGAACTATTCAAATTGCGTATGTAGAATAGAACTAGAAGGAGTCTCATTGCGTATAGAATATCTATCTTCGAGGTAGATTCGAATTTAGACTATCATATCTATCTTCTAGGTATCTGCTGTACTTCTTTCTCTTTTTGATCGAGATTAGGTTGGTGTTCATTGCCCAATGGGTCTTTTCAATCAGATTCGAAAGCACTTTTCTCTCCGCTGATAACAGAGTAGAGGAGGACCCAGGTACTGTATACAGTCGGGTAACCCTTCTTGAAAAACAAACCGGAGTGGAAGCTTGCTCTCTCTGCACTCCTAGTAAGGGAGGAATACAAATATACGTACTAGTTCACCAACAGAGAAGAGAGAATCCAGAAGAATCAGAATCCGAATCATCCACAGGTCGCCACCTAGGGCCCCAGCCCACTCTCGGCCAGCCGGTTCAAACGGAACCCCGAGCGGCTATCTCATACCCCCAATCCATCAACCTCATCAAGCTGGAGTGGATTGAAAGGTGGCTTAATAAGGAAGGTCGGCCCAAAGCGAGGTATCCTCTTCTGTCTTTCCGTCATCTCTCCAGAAGAGCCAAATACCTGCTCCCTGTGCATCAATTTTAATAACTTTAGATAGTTGAGCTTTATTGGAAATTTTGTCAGCAACAGTGCATCTTGTGCGAGTCTCAAGCAATACCAGTATACTAGGATCATGAGATCGAAGCAAATCAGATAAATTCCTTCTGAACTTGGCTACGCTCCTCTCACTTTGTTCTCAACTGGGAAGTTTGAAAGATAAGAAATTCCTCTTATTTATTGTTCATAGTGGATTGATATCCCTATTCTTCCTTTTGCCAAAGCCCCTCCCTTCCTTAGTAGGGCCCGGCCCGATTGAATGAGTTGGTTTTCTCATGGTGAGTCTTGGCTACGGAGGGAAAAGGCAAGCAAGTACACTTTGCAGGGTACTCTTCTTACTTGGTGGTTTTATACTTTTGCATTGAAGTACCCGGTCTGGTCAACGTAGCTTCGATCGCCAAGTGCAATTCAAGTTGGTCATGGCGTTACACCAACGGATTCTCGCGTGGGTGCCTTCCTTTGGCTCCGAGGCTATTCATATAAGGATAAAACCAGCGCGGGGCAGTCAAACGGCGCCGGCCCCCAAGAAGAGCCTAGGTCAACTAGCGCGGCCGGGCCTTATGTATCGGAAGGTTGGGGGCAACCCTTTCGAGAGACAAGGCTCAACCTATAAGCTCTTGCCAGCGCTAAGGTGCCACGGGTGAAAGACCGTGGCGGATTGAATCTCTTCTCTAAAGAGCAAAGGCCTCAACAGCAATCGAGTCTCTTATGACAGAATATAAGAGAGCTGTTAGCTTAGGGTAGATGAAAGGTCCTCGGGAGTTCGAACAAGAGTGCGTCTAGGAGTTCTTCTTTTCTTGATAGAGACCTTCCTTCTACTTGATTTTCCTCGGGATTGGGTTGGTGTTCAGTGTATCGTGGGTACAAGATCGAAAAGAATACATTGAATGCGAGCTACTATGGTCAGTGCAGTGAGATTTCTTAGATTCTATTAGATAAGGTAGTCTTTACTATTATCTTAAATAAGGTAGGTAGTCTTTACTTAACTCGACCTTCAAAGGCCCGGTTCCTGTGAGAGATCTATCAGCAGCGGTATTCCCCCTTAACTCTATATTCAATTGAATCTAATCATGGAATTTTCTCGAATTACCTACGGAGTTTGAGGGGTTCACTAGATTGGATTCCTTCTCCATTTCTGAGAGCTGGGCAAGGGAAATTACTAGATGATTTCCTGCTCAAGTTCCCTCTCTTGAGCTGTCATCCGCGTTAGCAGGTCGGGCTCTCTTCTAGAAATAGAAACGTATGCCAGCAGAACGGCTTCCTTAGGTCGAGTTGAAAGCCAGTAGGCTTGATATAACAAACCCGCGAATTGCCTTATAGCAAAGACAAAGATTTGTATTGTAGAGAGAGTATCCAGAGTCCTCCCCAACCAATATCTGCAATCCCACTAGCACTTCTAGCAAGAAGGAATCAAAGAGAGAACGAAAGCAACTCAAATGGAAAAAAAAAACGCTTAGTACTGGAAAGAATAGATGCCTAGTACTGATAGACACCATATCCACGTAATAGACCTTAGGAATGTTACCCCTATTCCCCTTATCCATTTCATTTGATAACTTGCTTGCCTTTTTTCTCCCGGATTGAGACCCTGGGGTGACTGAATTCGCTTTTCCTGTGAACGACTCAGCCCTTTGAAAGCCTTTTCTTAGATAGGCAGCGATAGAGGGGAAGGAAAAAGCAGAGACAGGTTGCCAACCTGACCTGAGCTTTTTCAGTAGTAATGGTGCGGCTTGAGTGAGGTCGATCCAAGATCTCATTGAACAAGGCAAAGTAGTGGTCTATTCATCCCCAGCAGTTCCAACACAATTTTCCAAAACCCTCTCCCGCCACATTCGGTAAGTGCACCAGTAGGGAGCAGCGCATCTGTGAATCTCATAGAGGATGCCCAGAGACAAGAAGACCTTGTATACCAGATTTCTTCAGCATCCGATTTTGTGATTAGTCCCTTAGTGCTACCAGTCTCTACGAGACCTTGCCTCCGAGGTCCCATCAGAGTTCTTTCCCAACTTCTACACCTGTGATCATTCCCGGCTATCCATCCTTCACCAATTCGCCGTCACATCCGTTCTTTCGAAATCCATCCCCCCGCATTCCGGCATCTGTTATTCCTGGTCTCACCCTCTGAAGCAAAGTCGGACAAGGCAAGGGGAAAGACATGGAATTGATAGGGAACCGTAGCCAAGTGGCTAAGGCATGAGTCTGCAAAACTTCTATTCGTCGGTTCGAATCCGACCGGTTCCTACACCGCCGCGCCATTCCACCCTTTACATGGTTAGTGGATAGAACGGGGGCTTCCGCTTGCTCCTTCGTACTAGTGGCTTAGCTTGCCTTAGTTTCCCTTCCTTACCGTATTCCTTATTAGCAGTCTTATTCTTTATGTCTCGTCTTTCTTTTTTCTTTCTTTAGAAGCTATCCTTGCTTCGGCCTTAGGTCTTACAGCTGTGGTACTATAGACATATGACGTTAGTCTTCTTCTTTCCTGGCCTTTGATCTTTCGCTCCTGTACTCGGATCTAAGTGATCTAGCATCGAGTGGATCTAATGAGGCAAGAGAAGGAGTCGAAGGCGACTAGATTCGAGAAACCATTAAGCGGGACAAAGACCCGGGCGGGCTCTAGTAGTGGAAACCATGAATCCAATTCCTCTATTGCTCTCCCATCCACCAACCTCTCTCCTCTTCCCAATATCCAGCCAGCACTGCTAAGCAACCTCGAACAGAACCATCTTTCTCTCTATCTCTCGGCTTGGAAATAGCTACCAAAGAAGGAATCTGATGCACCAGTGGGTTCTCGATCGAATTTTGTAACGTATATAAAGTCCCATCTAATGGATCCAACGAAGAGCCATCAACAGCGAAGGAACCCCCTCTCTTTCCTGGCTTTCTAGACTGGGAGTTTAACGAATAAGTTGATAGAGACGTTCGATCGAAGCATATCCCACTTCCTTCACGAGAAAGGGTACGGGCTAACTCGACCCTAACGGACTAGCGAAAAACTGCATGCACACTTGCTAATTGAATACTTTCCTTACTTCTTCAAGTAAGCCAGTCAACTCCCTTTGACGGGTCCGGAGGGAATCATGAAATTGAAATTGATTTATTTAATCGAGAATGCGAGTCGAGGCTAAAAACAAGGTCTTTCTTCAAAACAAACCCGTAATGTCATAGGGTAAGGTTGAAGAACGAAGAAAGGTTAAATCGAAAGGGTTGCACGAGTGAGGTGCCCGCCCCCATCCCTACCAAAGAGGTAAGACGGGCCTGCAAAACCAGTAGCGGTTAAAACTAAACCAGTAGCGGAAGAAAGCAGCAGGCACTACTTACTTCGGCCAGTCGAGTTAGCTCGTCTCCTATATGAAATAGGCACTTGGAAAGCCAACTGATTGTGTGGCTATCTGAACTACTGATTCAAGGATCTTCTATGCCGGACGAAGTGCTGTGAAAAGAGCTATCCCATCTGTTCATGTTCACAAAGACAGTTGCTTTGAATCGGATGTGAACGAATAGGCTGTTTTCGCTCTGTCCAATCGGTCTAATCCGATGGCATTCTTTCTTTCAACTCCACTCCTTCCCCTGCCTCTTCAATCTCCCTCTTTTCCCTTTCATTCAATCATCGCCAACTTTTTCCTAGTGGGCCTAACCAGGGATGTTTTTAGGGCATTAACGAGCGAAGTGCCAATATATCTCGGTCGAGGGAAAGTCATGTGTTTCCCGACTGGCGGATACAGGTTATTCTTTATTAAAGCGCATTCCTGAGGTGAAGGATATTTATTATTCAGAAAGGTATCCTCATAACCCCATTCTCAAGGGAACAAGATCCACATTCCTATTCTGATTCCTCTGTTTTACTGGACCGACTAACTGTTTTTTCTCCTGAAAGCGAATTCGTGTCTTTTGTTTGATTATCTCCAGAAAGCGAATTCGTTACCCATTACGTGAGCACAACTGATTTGTTTTCACGTCTCATTCCTTAAACTGATTTGTTTTCACTAAACGAATTCTCATTCTTTCTAGCATATCCGGCTTACGCCTAGTCCCGAGGAAAAGATTAATTGTACCCCAACGAGAAAGGTAGTTGACTTGCTTACTTTTGAAAAGAAAGCAGGCTAGCGACCATCACTCAGGTAGTTTGATCGGTAAGCTTACCCCCTCCCTTCCTCAGTCTCCGTTACCGGTTTCACTCTTGTTTAGTTACCTCAGGTTCCGGCTCCCTTTCTTTCGTCTAACTCGAGATAGTCACTTATTCCTTCTTTTCATAACTCGGAAGTCCCTTCTTCATTCATTACTGAACTCACGAGTCCCTTCCTTTCCTCTTTGAAGAAGTCCGTTAACCGTTCCTCTCTTTTTTTGAGTGAGGAAACACCTTTTCGTTTGAGGAAACACCGTCTTTTTCTCCTCTCATTGGGCAAGCCGCTTACAAAAAGCGAAATCAACACCGTTGGTTGGACTTGAGCACTGAGCTGACCCCTATTCATTCCCGGCTAGGAAAACTTTTTTTACCGTAACTGCACTCCCGGAACCCCATCCCTTACTTCTCTCACGAATTGCATGAGCATATAAATATTGATTGAAGACGAGATATCATCAAGACTTATTAGTGGGAATGGGGAAAGAATACTTATGTGTTAGCCCTACCGGGTTGAAAACAACTGAATCTCCTTACTTTACGTTAAAGTCAGGAAGAGCCTTTCCCCTTGAACCCCACAAAAAAGGAATTGAACCGGGTCTGAGCCCTTCTGTCCCTCGAGAACCAATTCTTGTGCAAAGCGGTGTCAACTGGTTCACTGGGCTTGGAGAATCTATCATTTATGCTTCCCCTTTTCATGAATTGGGTCCCTTCCTTTCCGGATGTCAACTTTCTACTCTTCCTTTCTTCTAACTCGAGCTACTTCGTTCCTGACTTTCTCTGTTGAAGCCGGTTTGAACAAGCCTTTCTTCCCCAGCCGGGGGGGAATAGAGACAACAACCATTCAGGGCATTTCGCGGGAGGGAAGGCAGGAGGGAAGCGGTGCTGGTTTATCTGAAACGATTCCTATTTGAATAAAGGTGTGACGCAGTCTGCCATGGTAGAACTAAACTAGATAAATGTCTGAATAACAGAATAAGGTCTCCACCTGATTGATGGGACTCAGAGAGACCATCTTGAGAAAGAAGTCTAAAAAGGGCAGGCTATCAAAGCCATACGTGACCTTCGTTCATAGATTCCACTACTTCACTGAACCACTTTTCTTATTATTGGTTTTTAGGCCTTGGAGAGTACGTCCTCTGGCCAAGACGTGGTGCAGAATCTTCCGAACGTGGAGCAGCAAAGAGGGATGTCCCAGCTAAGCTTCTTGCGTTCCGATCCTAGAGAACAAGTGAACTATCTAAAAAAGAATCTTCTCCGTTGTGGCCTGGTTAGGACTGTCCTCACTCTACATTGTCCACCCTAGTTTAGGTTGAGTAGACGGGGATATAGGCACTTCGGATGGAAAGACGGATGAACGAACCCCAGACCCGTCACTTTCTTTTGGCTTTTTCTTTGTCCTTTGCCCTATCAGAATCAGTATCTATTGATAACTGCCTACCATCCAGAAAAAGATAGCTCATAAGCCCTTAAATCGTAAGTATGAAAAATGTTTTAAGGTCGAATAGCCTCCATGGTTTTTTGAATGCGCCGTTAAAAGCGCTTCTATCGCACCTTTCTAGAAAATTTGTTAGCCTTAGCGGCAGTTAATAAGATGTTCCAAGACTGAAATCATGTGATCCGGCTCTCAAGCAGGAAGTATGGTAGATGCCCGAAGAATGGTATCACAGAATAAGGGGATTGTGAAATGGAGACAGAAAGCACAGCCCAAAAGACCTACTGGTCGGTCACCGCTGCCTACGATCCATTCCTGCACGCGAAGTAAGGAATAAAGAATTTAGGGGGAAGAAAGCAATCATATTGTATTGTATCCCATTGCTTATAGTTGTATATCGTGAAAAAAAGAGCAGCAAGGGCTGAGAAGAGGGACAGTGGGAGGGCTTGCTTGGAATACGCGCCAGGAGCGGCGCTGTGGTTCGCGCGTTGAGGAAGGGCGTGTGGGCTCGGGTTGGAAAGTCGTCAAGCCCTTAAAGAGTCCAGGCAGAAGGAAGTTCTAGCGCTCTTTTCGCTCCCAGGCAAGCATTAAGAGGTTCGAATCAATCCCCTTCAATAGTGCGATCAAGTGCTCGATTGGATTGAGAAGAAGGTCAGTCCTGATCTAATATATGAAATATTTCGTAATATGAGTTTCGCTTCCACTCGTCAAGACAAAGCAAAAAGCTAAGCAAACAACCCTCGGGGTAGTTTGGGTGGGAGATAAACCTAACAAGAAAGAGAATAAGGGTAGCGGGCTAGGATAGGAATCAACAATAAAAAACAGCAGAGCTAAACAAGCAAAAAAGAAGGCACTCACTATCGCAAACAAGCAGGGAAAGTGGGAGAGAGGGCATGGTTGAACGGGAATCTCCAACTCACAAATGATCGAGAAGGGCATTGGCTAAAGGCGTGTTAAGAAGACACTGAAGGTCACACAGGCGTAGATACCGACCAAACGTAGGAATTAGTCTGTTCTGTGCTTGCATGATTGAAGGACTGAACCAAGACGAGTGGGCTAAGATCCCTCCTTCACTTGAGAAGGAAGCATCCAGTTCGCGGCTCCTCGCTTTTGATTGGGGAGGAGCGCTATAAGGTAAGGGGGACTACTGCCAATAGTCTTCTAGGGATTGTGAAGCTAGTTCCGTGTGCAAATAAATGGTGATTCATAATCCCTAGAAGAATATAGCCCTAAGTGCAAGGCCAGGTGGTCCACATAGACAATTTTGTGCCTAATCTAATAGCTAACGCCGAAACTTCTGTACAGAATGTACCATGGAAAGTGCTTCTCTTTCAGTTGTGCTCTAATTGTGCTCTGTCGGTGAGAACCTCCTACTTCACAGTGGGAGATCATATCGGTGCTATCTTGTTAGG
>JAVXUL010000017.1:745761-773993 GCA_035590515.1 Trichilia minutiflora | reverse complement strand
AGTTTTTTTACTGATATTACGGATTAGTAATTAGTAAACCTCTCTCAACAAAACAACATAAAAAGAGAATTCTTCCTACAAGGAATACAGGAAGACCGAGAAAGAGCTACACCTTCCAAACTCTGCCCAGGGTACCAAACCCCCTTCGTCGCTAGCTGACTTGAACGGGAAGTAGCCCCCTTCCCTTCATGCTAAATCCAATCCATCCAATGAAAGCTCAACAAAGCCATCCATCTGAGAAGCAGAGAAAGGAGCCAAGCCATCTCAGAAATAAGAAGAAAGCAAGGCCCGTTGCTCACGATCCAGCCAAGTAAGAAATCTCAGTATAAGTTGCTCACTTCGGGAAGTGGTTAATTGCTCCGTCAAAGCCAAGTTCTAAACTACGAAGGATGATAATAGGGCTCCTCTTTGCCGTCGGGAGTCAAAAAATCGTTAATTTGAGAATTCTTTGATTTATTCGATTTTGAATCTTGATGAACTTCTTGTCGCTTTCACCAATTCATGTAAGAATGAATAGAGGAAATACCTTTTTCTTCAGTATTGGACCATCTATAGCAGTCATAGCAATTCGACTAAGTTATGATCCTTTTAGCCTTGTTTTAGCTGACCTCAATATCGGTTTTATGGATTGCCGAAAAAAGTATTGCTCCTATTGGACTTCTTATGTCCGGATATGGATCAAATAAGAAATATTCGGTGGTCTGCGAGCTGCTGCTCAATCGATTCGTTATGAAATACCATTGCACTTTATGTCTTTTATCAATATCTCTACGTGCGGTTCGCTAAAACCTAAGCTTTTCTTTTTCCTATTCTTTTTCTTTTGACTCTAGATTGAATAGATATCTTCATTTTCTTATTCATTTATTTATTCTTTAGGTTAATAAAAGAAATTAGATAGTTATCTATTAGATAGTTATATAGGAGTGAAAGAAAACGACTTCGAAATTCGCAGTAAAGTGGATTGAGTCTCATTTCCTATGTACAAGAGTTAAGGGTAAGTAAAACAAGTGGAAGAAACCCTGATCATCCTAGCTTGAAGCGGGCTCAAAAGATCACCCATATGGAATTTTCACTAGCAGTGGGATGTATTACAATACGTATCTTCCAAAACGGGGGAGAAGAGAAGAAAAGAAATCAAGTCTCTTGGCCTGGGAGGAATGCCTTTCATTCCCAATCCTATGATTGGGAATCTTTTCCGGGGAGGAGGCCTCTTTACTTTATTTAATTGTCGGAATACCGGTACACTACTGGTTGAGAGATGGCCCTTGAATTGGTCACTGAGATGGAAGCGGCTAAGCAAGTCGATGGCATGCAAGGGATTCTTCCTCGCCTGTAGTGCATTTCGCGCATCCGGGCGAGCAAGGAGTGAGATTTGCCTTGAGGTTGAGCACGTTTTCCTAAAGGTGAAGTTCGGTCTTTAGCTCAAGGATAAGTCTACCCACTAAAAGAGAGAAATCGAAAACGACCTCCATCGCTGTGACCAATTCAAGTCCTTTTTAACCAGAGACCGATGGCTGTTCCCTAACCCGCATCGAAGCGGCACGTCGTAAAGTATGTGTTATAAGACCTCCAAAAGCATTTAGGAGAGCCACAATCCCATGTACCAAGACAAAGACGGGGAAGTTGCTACTTTACTTGTTCGAACACGAGAAGGACGCTTCGAAGCAAATCCAGAGCAGGAAATTGGCCGAAAGGTAGACTACCCTCCCACTTCCACTTCCGATGGATCGGATTAGCAACTGGGCAAAGAAAAGGCCTATGGGATCCTTCAAAGGGGTAAGAGAGGCAGCAGGTGTTTAAAGAGCCGATTGAGACCGGTCGGCTAGTCTCCTATCTTTTGACCCGGAAGCATTCTTGTTGTTCCCCTTGCTTGGGAACGGAATTCGCCTTGGGGTGATAACTCCTTCAAGGCCTGCCAGGGCGGGTCAATCGATACAAGGTTCTCCGCCTGCCTCAATGAAAACATCCAATCAGAAAAACAAGATCAGACAAGGCTGGGAATTATCTTCTTGGTAAACAACAAGGCCCTTACTTGACCTTAACGAGAAATCAAACTACTCTACTCGCACTCAAAAACGACTACAGGCGAACGAACCCACCGGAAGACTTGCGATACTTGCGACTGGCTACTTAACGATACCACTTGATACACGGAACTCTTACTTGAATGGCTGCTACTTGACTTACTGGCTTCGCTGCACACCTACCTTTCTTCTCTTTCTTTTAAGTTGAACAGAGTGTTCTCCCATGCCTTCTCGTTAACGTTGGTGAGGTTCGAACGCCACGGTGCGGTAGGTAGAGTAGACTACGTGAAGGTCAGGCGAAAGCTTTTAGAGTACTTTGCGAAACTCCCATTGCTTCTCACTCTTTATATCTACGAACTTCGCCCTTAACTTAACGCTGCCTACGACCGAACCGATGGGATTCTTTCTTTACTCCCACTTAAAGACTCCATAAAGTATGAACACCAGTCATGAACTATCTCTTTTCTCCTAGCCTTTATGGGATCTTTACTACGCTCTACCAGACTGACCGCTCGAGGATGCCCACCTCCTACGGATCTCGCCCTGAAAGAGGATCCCTATATAGAAGAGCCCACTAAGCCCTGTATGTAAGCCAATAGGCTACCCACTGTTGGGAAGTTTCTCTTTAGCCACTAGGCCCTTGTAATTATGGCTTTTCTTAGGGTGAGAATCAAAATAGGTCCTTACTCAGTAGTCTCAGTTCTTAGTATTACCAGTCAATCCAAACCCTGAGACACTTGCTCACTCTTTAGCCCCATAAACAATAGCAAAAAAAAGGGCCAAAGCCAAAGAGAGTGGATGTCCCATAGTTGGTCGTAGGAGAAGGTTCATCCATGGATAGCATCATCCTACTAACTAAGTAGAGCTATAAGCGAACTAAGGGCAAGGCTAAAGGCTCTTGTAAGTATGCCCAGCCTTTAGGAGGCAGGTGTAGCCGGTAGGTGCAAGCATCTGTCACTATGATATCTAGAATATGGTCGTATGAGGAATGAAGCCAATCCCTAAGACAAGGGACAAACAAGCCAATTGGTATTAGTATAGCTCATTGGAAGGTAGTTGCTTATCTATGGTTTTCAAGCAACCCTTTTACGTCAGAGTTTGGAAAGCCGTTAGGCGACACGACCCAGTTGGAGACTGACTTAGCTTGCTAAATGATCTGGGCAAGAATATAGTCTGCTTTCAAGAGTTAGCAGTGGTCAAAGAGATTTGACAATGAAATTCAAGAATGAAATAAAAGCACATGCATATATATTCATACTCCTAATTCGAGTTGCTAAACTAGGAGATAGTGACCTTCGAAACACTCGCCATTGGGCAACCTCCGGGCGTATAGGCTTTTTTCAAGCTAGTACCACTGATCACTCTATCGAACTCCGAACTGCCTTTCATGCGATAGAAGTAGCAAGTTGCTTCAACCCCGGTGACCGGCCTAAGAAGGCGCTACTGGGCGAGATCTACTTTGTTATCTTGGTCTTGAATACCAAATGTATGAAAGGGAGCTCATACTCCAACAGAATGGAAGGCAATGTAATTGATGCCCTTCTTACTCGAAATGCAGGGGACTGCTAGTTTCAATGGTTTGTCAGAACAGGGGATAGAAGGTGGTTCAACCAATCCGAAGTCGGGTACAAAGCAAAGAGCCAAGCTCTAGGGAATAGGTGCTGTGCAAACTCAGGGATTCCATGTCGACTAGAAAGGTGCATAAATAGCTAGTGGGTGTGGAAAGTATGGAAATGTTCCAGTGTAGAATGCGCCATGTCGTATAAAAAGCAAGAAGTTCTACAATAAGGGATCTCGGGTTAGAGAGTCGAGTTCGAGGTGAGTCCCGCATCAAACGAAAAGCGACGGTCGTGGAGGGGACTACTTTCATTCCATCCCGAGAGACAACCAATACGCTATTCCATCCATCGTACGCTCGGCCATCCTTTCGGCATCCCTCCGTGGCGAAAGGAAGGGTTGAATCAAATGCTTATAGATTATCCACTGGGCTAAAGTTTATCTTCTCGGGTGGACGGACTACATTAGAGGGAGGTATACATCATATGGATCAGGACAACCTATATTGGATGGGTCATCGAAACGAAATGCTACCAGAAATGAGATACTATATATAAAGAGTCGTTCTCTAAACACTTCTTATGTGCTGATTCGAAATCAGACCTGAATCGCCTGAGAAAGGAGCCTGGATCGGAATAACGTTAAGGAAGGTCAGGGTAGGCGACTCATAAACCCTATTCCACATATTCGATTCTGCTACAAATACGGCTTTCACCACCTGAGATACACGAATCAGGTGCTCTTATGTTACAAGGGGTTGGTTGAAAAAGGACCTTCTTCATGCCATTGCTGGATCCACACTACCAGCACTCCTCCCGGTGGGAGAGGGAACACACACCTATTTGTTTGTATCGACCACCCCCATATGAAGCTAGCAGGAAAAGACCTACTTCTGAGTTGGTTGCCAATATACCTATCTCTCTTGTCTTTCTCACTAGCCATTGAGAGCAATTCTACACGGGTCCACCCCACCCGTGCTTATCGATCGATAGACAATCCCCATAGACGGTAGGCTAGCTCTCTTCTCTCGCACTGCCCCCACCCCCACCATAAATCCGACCCTTTAGGGCAATAAATCCCAGCGGTTGTTGATTAGTTCATCGGTAGTTGGTTAATAGTCGTGGTTGGGTTATTCACTTGGAGTTGCTTGGTCACTTCCTGGCAGTATTCTGGGTGTTGGGTAGTTGCTCGGGTGGTTGCTTGCATTGCATCAGTTGATTCCAATATACCTACGAAAAAAAAGAAGATCATAGCATAGTATATCATGCCCTTCCTTGAATGCGCCAGGAGCTGATTGGTAATTAATGTGCGCTCCTGCGGGAGTCGAGCCCACCACATAGGCTTTTTCCTTGTTCTACCATTTCATTTTTAGATGAACTAAAGAGTGTGAGGGAGATTGGATTACTTATGCTCAAGTCCTTGGTCTTCAAACAAACCTCTCGTGGCGTTTGGTCTTGTCTTCAACTTTCTCTCAACAATCGCTTGCTAATGCTACTAATCCAACTTCGTACCTTGGCAGGCTATTTCTCAATATCTTCAAGATGCCAAAAATCTTGCAGATTCGTTGGCTGCTATCAACGAACCAGTCTCTTGACCTCCGTTCTTCGTGGTCTTGGTCCAGATTATGCTATGCTATCTTTAATATCCCTCCCTTACCCCTTCTTTTCCCGATCTTCGTGCTCGCCTTTGAGTCACAACTCACAACAATAATTCCTTCTTCCAACCTAATCTAACCACCCTTTGTAACTACCCGTGGTCGTGGTCGATATGGACATGGTCGTGGTAGGGGTCGCAGGGACTCCTTCCGTGGTGGTCGTGCTATTCGTGGTGACTTTGGACGAGGAGGTCGTGGATGTTTCTTCTCGAATTCAGGACTTCTAGGCCCTACCCCGTCATCCGACTTTGATGGACGACGTGTTCAATGCTCATTTGTGAAAAGTTTGGCCATAAAGATTTCTCGTGTCTTAGGATACCGGATCTTACTTACCGCTTCCCACTCATCCATCAAATCCATCCCCGTGCGTCTGTCCCAGGCCTTAAAGCCGGCTAATGAGACTGTATCGGCCTACTACCTAATCAACCAATTCTCTTATACGTACGCATCTTCCTGGGCTGGCTCTGCCATATCCGCTGACCTAAACCCGAAAACCATACCCGAAGTCGTCTATCCGTTCCTGGTGCTGTCCGATCCCCAGATGTTGTTTTCTTCCATGTGATGTATCCAATGAGCCCATCTATCCATGCAATCATATCGAAGTCCCCGGCAATCATTGAGGGAAGCCCCCCTTGAAACTGAAAGGCGGATAGCGTGCCCGCCTTTCAAAGAGAGTCTCCCCTCTGTGGGCTACTCGACCAGTTAGAGGTGATCGCTCTTTTTAGTGGGGAGGAATCCTAGGGCATGAAAATCTCTGTGAACTACCTTTACATTTACATATGGAGGCAATTTCCTCGAAGGAGCATCTATTGAATCATCTGAATCAGCCTTTCAATAAGAGTTTAGACATTCACTTCAATCGGACCGGACATTCATTAGGGGATAGATTCAGTCTTCCTCTGACTCTTTACTTTCAATCAATTAAATAAAGGACAAATGCCATAGAAAGAGAAGGAATGGAATCGGATCTCAGTGAATGACCGAGGTGCACTGTTAATCTTTTAACATTTTTCGCTCTTTCCTTTACATTTACATAGAACAGGTTGATAGCCGCAGATGGAGCAAATGAGGGCGAGGGGAAAGACTGGATCCCTTTCCTTTGAAAGGCGATCCTGTCTGTCCAAGGGTCAAAGGATAGAACGCCAGGTCTCTTTCACTCTCATTCTGTTCTTCCGAATGAGAACCAAATCCTCAGCTTTTTCACTTTTTTTACCTCGTAAAGAAGAGAGTGAAAGAGTTTTCAATGCTACAGCCAACTCAGAGAAAGATGCAAATAGTCAAGAATGCCGCGATTATTTCTTTTGAATCAAATTCCTCGGCTAGCAAAGAAATAATCAAAGAGCTCTCCCCTTCACTCTTATCAAATTGTAATACTCTTTTTGTAAGGTAAGAAAGTAACTAGTTAGCTCTCAGTCCATACTCCAGCAGATGAGATAGCTGCGGTTCTTCCCCCAACAGATTGAATGGCATCCCTTACTCATTCAAATGCAACTAAGCCCTATGCTTAACACATGCTCTTCGATGTGGGATTTTGCCCCGCATCTGGTTCAATGACAGCTGAATTGCTCGCTTGTATTCCATTGGGCTTTGGGTTGGGATATAGAGACTTTTCATAAAAGAATTCCGCGGGGGATCTTAGTGAAGGAAGAGATGGGCCTAAAGCCTGGCTTTGATTAGCACTTTGCCTGGTAGTATTCATTCCTAAAGAAAGAATCCAAGGAGCAGCAAGCCGCTTTCTTTCCTCAGAGCTGAACCACCGTGAATAGAACCAGCGCTTAAACTTAAGGAAGAGTGGGATCAGAAGTCAAGTCTCACCCCACGGGTGCATCTGTATTTATTTACTAGGCTAAGAATAGCCTAGGCCTTGGAAAAGATCACCTTGTATCAAAGATTCCTTCAACATAGGTAATGTCGACAGTGGCAAGGAATTTCTTCTTAAAGAAGATCTGCTACGCTTATGCCCGAAAACAGTGGTTATTACGGACGGTAAAATAGCTGCTTCTTTTTCTCTTCCTCCCCTCGCCTTCTCGCGACTTCTCTCCCTTTATTTAGAGAAACGAGTGAACGCATCATCCTAAGCGGCCTTTCGGCTAGCACGTGAAATCTTCTTCTTTTAAGATAGAACCAAACAAGAACAAGAGCCATTTCAACATCCTTATACCATTTCCCTTTCAACATCCTTATGCCATTCCTGAGAGTCCATATTAGGAGGTGTCCTCCCCAGAAGAAAAGAGGTTTTTCAACATCTTGACGAATGCGCACATGCTTAACGCGCTTTCTTTCTCAGTTGCATCAGCAATCCAGTTGAACAGAAATACATGACGAATCCCGCTCCATCGAAGAATCTAGGCAGAATACCCCATCATCCCTAAAGCGGGCTAATCACATAGGGTCTCGCCCCGGGTAAATCGTTAGCCTTTCGCCTTGCTTTGAGCTTTTCAATTGCGATTTTTGTTGTTTAAAATCCCCTTTCTGTTGCTTAGCGCATGTGCTTTGTAGCAGTAGAAGCTAATCTCATTCGTGGCTATGAATGGATGGAATTTCCATCCCACTGCTAGCCGGAACAGGAGGGACTAATACATCCACTAGAAAAGGCGAATCATCATGAGACTTTCGTTGAGCTTTTCCAGTCCCTTTTCTTTTGTGGAACACATGCTATTTGTAGAATCTACTTCCCCTAATGGTGGCTATTAATAGGATTACCACACTCCCTTCCCTTAGCCCATACCTCTTAGGTTCTTACCATCTTTTCCGCCCATCAACCCCAATCAAAGAGTGCTCTTTGAACAGGACCGCATGCATCCTCCACATATGTAACTCCTCTTCGGGCTATCCTCCGAATGCCATCAATCAGTAGTTGGACTGGAAATCACTAGCTGGCATGGATGAGCCAGCTACCACCACCACCAAAGGCTCACGTCTTCCACATATATAAGTCAATCTCATGTGTAGATTCGCCGAGATGGATGCGGATGCCAGTATTGCTGCTTGCAGCACTTAACATAGAGGAAATTGATTGTCTGAAAGAAGCCTCGCCGGACAAGTCCCAATCTGGGCTATAAAAAGAAAGAAACTTGGATTCCAACTTTTCTTGTTCTGATTCCGCTATTACTGGTTCTGCTAGTCATTCTTTATAAGTGACTATATTATGGCTTGTGCAGAAGCACACTTTTCTCTTTGTATGGATCTGGGTCAGCTCCAGGGGTTGGCTGGTTCCAGACTCCCTATCTTGGCTGTCATTTCCAGAGGAGTTGGACTGCTTTCCGGATACCTGCTCTTTTCTAACGGAATCCAAGCCTTTCCTTTGACGGTTTGGGCATTTTCTTAAGTACCGGGGACAAGACCGGTTAAAAAAGTAATTCCTGCAGAGCCCTTGAAAGTTCAGACAATTGGGACGCCCATTCTTTTTTTAACGTAGCCTCCTCTAACTCCAATTTCCCAAGTCCAAGGATTTCAACTGTCAAATGCCAGCTATTGTTTAGACTCCCTCACTCTTTCGCCCGTCTTAGGAATTGGTCTTATTCTTACTCGAGCAGTTCAAAGTGCTCCTTCTGACTCGGGGAGACAAAGGAATGGACTGGGCATATCGGTTCCTAAAGATGTGTTTGAGTTTATCCCCCCAACCTATTCTCGGAAGGGTGCCGGAACCGGTACATTAGGATGCCGGAATGGGTACCATGCCGGAATCGGTACGTTAGGAGGATCCGAGACGAGAATAGAATGGTCACATCCCTCAAGCCATTCGTTTAAAGCCGAAGGAGTCTTCGCTGACAGAAGTGTCTCAATGCCCACCCAAAGCAAATGCTGCTTTTGAGGTTCTTCCCAACCTACTCTCGTAAAACTGACTGAGCAACTCATAACTCTCAAGCCTAACGCCATTGGAAGTTTTCTTTTGCCATTAGGCTTGAGAGTGAGGTAACCAAGCCTTATGTCTTAAAATATCGTAGACCTTCATCCTGGTTGCTCCTTTCGGAGTTTAGGTTGTTCTTTTGTCTTTGATCTTTGTCATTTGTTCTCCTGTCAGTGGCTAGGTTCAGCTGTCCGTCTATTGAGTCAATTTCCTGTGCTTGGAGAAGTTCCTGAAGATAAGCTTATCGGACTATGTGCTATGCATCGACTAGCCTGCTTATTGTTCTCTTCTTTAATACATGCACACGTGCAGCTGGGCAAGTAGCAAAGAGAATAGCCTGCCTTGTGGATGGAGCCCGGGTATGCTTTGGAGGTAAGGGAGCTACTGTTTTCGAATGCTTTCCCTCTTTTAATACGCCCACCCAGTGTAGCCGAGCAGGTCCAGAGAAGGAATTCATGCTCGGGGTTGGGGCTGGGCTTGAATTCCTGTTTCAGGAGCTAATGTGAGATCCCACTGCTACCTTTTCTCAAGGACCTTTAGCATTCCTCTTTCTCAACTCCAACTTCTTCTTCCCAAGGCACTCCAATCATCCTATTTCTTATGCTCGGAATATCTTTCCAGCGCTTCAACTTCCACTTCTAAAGAACCAAGCTCAAGGAAAGGCTAATAACGAATAGCCCCCCCGTTGCTAGGCCTGGACTTAGCTTCGCTCCTTTAGAAACGTACACACGTGCATCGGAGCCTTCCTATTTATATAACTACATTGAAGGCATCCTTCCTATGAGCGAATGCCTGTGTTTATCTTTCTCCACTTTCAGACCTCGCCTTAACCAAAGTAGCTCGGGTAAAGAGGAACTCCCAGTGCATTGGCTTCAGTTACCGAGTGAACGTCCTCCCCGCCCGGTCAAGAAGGAGGCCACCTGCAGCTGTCTGTCCATAGAGTACACAGCCTTCGTGGTAAGACTGGGGATTCCTTCGAAACTATAGGCCCCACAGCGACCTTTTCTGATCTCTCGAGATTAGCCATGAATGACGGTTTAAGGCATCCGCTAGTATCCCCGTATCGCCCTTCCTTTGTTGAGTGGTACCCAAGTCAGTATCCAAAGTGAGTAGATTCCTCCTCTTTTGTTGATGTGGGTGAGTCTCCTCCTTCAAGGCTCAGGGAGGAGAGGGTCACATGGTTGGGGGACAAAGGGGAAGAATAGGCCGTTCCCTCGGGATATCTTCTGTGAGTGGGAAATCCATTTCATGACTGCCTGCCTTTCTATTTGTTCTTTCTTCGCCGGCTCCTTCTTTTTCTCGAAAGCTAAGTGAGATTCTGTAGGGACCCATACAGAGTAGGCTTCAAAGCTTCTCAGCCATCCCGAAATGGGAGTCCGCCCTGAACTCCTTCATCAAGAACTTCCACTCTATCTAAAAGTAAGCCAGAACATCCTCCTTAGGGAGCGAGGGGAGAGAGAGAGCATTAGCGTCCGTCCAAGTAATAGGTACTGTCGAAGCCCCTCCTTTTTTTTAAGGCGTGTATGTATGTAAGCCTATCTCCAAAGATAGAAGCGGGATTGGGCAAGGCAAAGCAAAGAAAAGGTTACATTCAGCAGAAAATGATGTCCGAAATATGGTTCAAGGTCTTACCAGTGTTCTGATTTGGTTTAGGAAGCAACTGCCACCCCTGAGGCAGTAACGGACGAAAGGGGAGAATCTCCCACAAATCAATATTGAAAGAAGAAGCGGCTGACGCTGATGGGCAAGAACTAGTCCATGAGGTAAGAATTCTGGTTCTTCAAATGTGAAGCAGTTGATTCAATCTTATCGTTGTCAATTATCAATTGATACATAGGACAAGGAACAGGCCTGCGTGGCCGATAACCCAAATCAGGATCCGAAACTAATCCAGACCCCAGAAGCAGAGATGGAGCATCTTTTGGAAACAGCTCAAAAACCAGAACAAGAAGGGCAGCCAGGGTACACACTGTGCTCGGTAAAGAGGTATTTGGTCTGATGAGTTCCCTTGTTTTCATAAGTTTCGTTTGAAAGTGCAGGAATCTAAAATAACAGAGGAAAAAGGGCTGTTATCATATGTTTTTGTAGGTGGAGCCTCCCGACTCAATCTGTCCCCGAGGATCTGACCCCGGAAGATGTTCCTTAAGGGGGGCAGGTTACTCGCACCTTATCTTATAAGGAATGAATATCCTTTCTAGCGCTTCCCTCGAGCTGTCGATCGTATGGTCGGATGCCTAACCGCGCTTTGAAGCCAATCCCCTGGGGGCCTAAGCTATCTATCGATTGTATGCCCATTTCTCGAGCTCCGGGCTTTTAGCCCCCTGGCATGTGGGGGACTATATCAATGAAGCTGCCTACCCTTGAAAGGCTGCCCTAAGCCGGACTGGAACCGGTCTTGTAGTTGGGGATCCGATCCTGTCTTTTGTTCCTTTAAGCCCAATCGGAGTTCTTGCACTTGAGGTTTGTTTTTTTCCTGCTTTGAGTGCGAGGGAATTAGCCCCTTCTGCTTTACCAAAGGGAGGGGAAGTACCGGAATCTCTAACATTCTCGGATATGGTGACAGCACAGGAACCTGATATTCGCGGAAAGCCAAGGCCCTCGGTGTATCTTCCTACTCTCTCAAAAAAAGACAGAAAACCATTTGCCTAACACACACCGCTCGATCAAAGATTTCCCGCTTATACTACGAGTGGGATTTCGCCTAAGCTCGATGACGATGAAAAAAACGAGCAAGAAAAGTGCCAAAAAACGCCGAGGGTCAATCTCAAGCTTTCTCTGCGGCACTAGTGGAAACAAAGAAAGCTTTAGGTGATCTTCCAAGAAAAAAAGGTATCTGTAGCTATAGGCTGGAGCTAGCCGTAGCTATATAGCTTTATGTTGGAAGCTAGCTCTGTGCTCTACTAACAGCTAGCAATCTGCACTAACAGCGAGCAATGTACATTAACAGCTAAGGGAGTGCTAATGCTTCCCTTCTCATCGACGTGCCAAATTATGAGAATCCATGAATGGAGTCGGATTAGCGACTATGAATTATCCTTAGTTAGCGACTATGAATTATCCTTTCAATAAAGTGGAGCCTAATTTACTTGACAGGCCTAGAAGAAAAGGTCAGATTCCTTCCTCTTCAGGTAGTGAACAAAGACTACTGACTACTGCTCGCTTTAGGTGGGAAAGGGCTGGATTTCGATGTGGGTGAAACTTTCTGAGAGATAGGGTAGGGTGTAGCTATTCAACCAAAGAAGAAGTCCTTGACCTCAAGACGTCTCGATCGGGTCTTTCTTCAACACTTGGTTTCAAGATGGAGGGCTATAAACAATATCATTTTGACTCTGTAAATGATTTCTTACTTGATTCTTAGCTGGCTTTTTTGGTTGAAAAGTGAGGTCAAATAGCCTTCCACTTTGACTTTTTTTTTGACCCTTTCTTTTTTCCCATTGCCAAAATCTGTTTTTCCAGACACAAAGGGAAGTCAGTGTTGGCTACAGGCTCTCGTTCTCGACAATATGATAGGGATCAAAGAAATGGTTTGCTAAAATGTCAATAGGTTGAAAGCGGTGGTGCTATAATGGCTGATATCACTCCCACTTCCAACATACTTGGTCGGATAGCTGCTCTCCATATCGCGTAGTTCCCTAAGTGACCCTTCTTCGAAGCACTTCAGTTGTCTGAACTACCCGAACTAGTCGCTTCCCCAGTAATTAGAAGTTTGGTGCCTTTGATTATCTTTTTGAATGACAAGTGCTAAATCATCTCTCTTGACCTGGGGTGGTACCTTTAAAGGATGGGTCTCTTCTCTTATCTTCAAGCTTGACCTCATCCGATCTTGATTTCAGGATAGTTACCTTTGCAAACGAAAGTGGAAATGCCGCTTTTCATTGATGACCAGAAGCTGGGATCAAACGATGGGTCAGGTAGGTTTAAGAGAGTGAGTGTGAAAAGATTGATTGCCTTCTACCGAGACTAAAGAAAGCTATGGTTTTCTGTCTTTTTTTGAGAGAGAGACCCCTTTCCTACGAAAGACAGGAAAGACTTTTCGAATAAAAAAAATTGTTGTTGTTGACCAAAGCATGGGATGAGGCGGGGCATTGTTTCAATCTTGTACTAAAATGTGGCACATTGAAGACCAACCCAATCTCAACAAATTCAGAACCCTAAAAAAGCAATCAAGCAATGGGTATACCTTTCATCTACCTCTCTTTCTTTTCTTACGAAAATTCCACTTTCTTTTTCTAGAAAGGACCTCGGCCTGACCCATTTACTAAGGAACCTTCTTCTCTTATGAAATTTGCTACTTTATAACATCAACCGTAGGAAGGCTTTCGCCAGGTAGCACTTCTAAAATCTTTCTTGGCGAGTCACCACTGTCTCTCTTCGATCGAGCCCCTTGTATGCCCTATTCATACCCCTCCGCAGAGGGAAGAGGAAGAACCGTCCCTAATGAAAAAGAAGAAGTTAGCAATCCAACCAGAGGTGGAACTATACGTTTAACTGGGTGATCGCTATTCGGGTCGCTAAGGCTTTCCCACGGCAGACTCTACCAAATAGATTCCAATCTATTTTTTCTTTCCGAGAAAGAAGAGATGAACGGGCTTTTTCGGTGTGGAAGATTTTTAAAGTAAAGGTTCGAGCATATTGTAGACGGCTTTTTCGGAATTGACCTTTCACGAATCTTTCTTGAAGAGTGAGATCGTTATTGCATAGATAAGGTGCCTATCTCTACACGTTCCACAATGAGATCAGAAAAGCAAAGATGCTTCGCACCTTGGTATGGTCCACTCGATGAGTATCCCTGGAATTTACGTTTACTATTCTTAAAAGAAGGTCTGACCGACTGGGTAGTGCTTCTAGGCATAAGTAGACACCTAACTAGTATTGGCATCAACAAGTATGTAGTCATTCTTAAACTAAGTCCATCACTCCAAGAAAAAGAGCATTTATGAAAACCCCATAATTGCAGAGATCAGGAAGCTACCTCTCTATGAGACATTCAAGATCTCTGATGCCAAAATGAAGAAGAAGAAATGAAACCGAGGCTCGCAGAGAAATGAAAGAGAGCCATAACAACTAGCTCATCAGAAAGATGTAGGTAGTTGAGGACGTCTTCTTGATTGGAATAAAAAGGAAGAGCCGCAGACGAGTCGAGTGACCGCTACCTCTGTAGGAGCGAAGACAGAAGCAACTGACATCTATTAGCCTAAGACTTCTGCAGGCAAACGAGGAATAGAAGAAGGTCGCGTCGCCTTAAGAGTGATTGATAGTAAAGCGCCAGTCCTTAGGCCGCGGGAATTTCCATTCAAATCGTTAGCTCCTGGTATGAAAGGGTATACTGGTGGACTAGTTTAGTTAGAGGATGGGATGATAGAGCTCAAATCAATCGAATACCGTTCGTGACCCAGCTAGGATCAGTTGGTCAGTCTCATCCCGTGCTTGGACTTGGAGCGATAGCTATTCCTTGCATCGTTAAGAGTTGTCTTCGTGGGGAAGGGAATGTAATTCCGATTCAAGAAAGAGGAATCCGCTCGCTCGCTTTGCTCACCCCTGTTCCCCATGGAAAGGTTCGATAGCCACTTCAAAGATAGAGTAAGGGCGGAAACGAAAACCCTACTAATTAATAAGGCGGTGATGACGTTTTATAAGACCTTTCTATCAGTGGTCCACTTTCATCCAGCTTGAAATAAACATCCAAACCTTGGAAGTCTCGCATGCTTTTGGAAGTTCCCTACTCCAGTCTAGTTCAATAGCTCCAATGGACGAAAAAGGGTATCCCCAAGGGGCTTCAAAGAAGAAAATGCGATAACCGTTCCCGTAGCGAGCAAAAGAAGCTGTTTTTTTCCAAGCCCAAGTAGGGGCGAATGAACCATGTAGTTCGCTCGTGAAATGCTTTAAAGATTCCCTCGACCATTGGAAAGGTCATTTCATTCCTCCATATCCCATCTCTGGTCCCATTTATGGAAGCTAGCCAATCTTAATGAAAGCGTTATTTCATTTTACATCTTTCTTTTTAGCTAGGATACACTCCTTTATACAAGACTTTTCTAGTTCTTGTTAGTGATCCGGGAACACTTAACGTGGGAGAAGGAAATGAAATTCACTCTCTTGATAGCTTGCTAGAAGAGATAGATACGGTACAGAGAGGATTTCAGTTACCTGTCGATATTTCATTCCTGCTTATAGATCGTGGGGGAAGGGGGAATTGGAGAGAAAGGTGGAGCCAGGCCTTTAGTGCTTATAAAGAAGTCTTGTCTAAGCCCCAGCCAATCGGGTAAGCGAACTGTCTTACGACAAGAAGTAGTCATGGGAAGGGTTATCCGTAGAATTTAGAATCGGTAGTAGCCCGGGTTCGGGCAAACCAAAGGACTGCTTTTGCAGGGGAGGGCCAAGCAGGGGCTTCATTTAGTATCCCAAAAAGCAGGGAAGAAGTTTATTCGTGAAAAGGACCGAATCAAATATTTAACATATTTGGAGATTATTAGCGCTTTGAAACTCCACTTCTACGCAGGGATCTGATTTGACCGGTCTAGAAAAGGTCAGTGCTGAACAAAGCTCCTTTTGTCCCCATTCTGTGCTTCTTTGATAGAGGGGGCTCACTTGCTCAGTAAAGGAAGGGAGAGTCAAAGGTTCATCTGTACATGATCTTCCCAGCTCTCTTGAGCTTCTGCCCTTCCAGTCAGGCATTAAGAAGAAGCCGATTATGAAATCAGTAGGATTTCAAAGTTCCCTTAGTATGGTTGGAAAAACCTAGAGGAGGGAGGCCCTAGATTCATTAAGCGAATTTTATCACTAAGATCCTTTTATTGAGCCTTTCATGCATGTCTCAAAGTCTAGAATTCATTCTAGAGTATATAAAATTGTTGTATAAGGTTTTTATCCGAAAATCTCCGAAGGACCGTTGAGAAACCTCTCTTGTAGGAAGACTGGTGTCTTTAATAACCTAACATTGGTCAAATAGCCTTCGTGTTGATCCCAAACCCTTTCAATCACCGAGGTAGAAGAAGGGTGCTCTTAAAATGCAATCTCCCAAGTCGAAAAGTATAAGACTCCCAGGGTTCCTGCTTGATCTAATTTTCTTGGATTTATTTGAGAGGCCCGTATACATAGCACGCAAGGGATCCTCTTAGAGAGCTGGGGAATTGAAATCCGCCATAGAAGGATCTCACTAGAAGCTTTCATCGATCTTAGGAGCTTAACCCATCGTCTGGCATCCTAATGATGGGGTTCTTCTATCTGTGGGAGCTACTAAGTTACAATCATTGAATTGAACCGGGAGTCCCTTTGTTATAAAGATCTCGTAAAAACCCCTTTTTAGATAAAGTGAAGCGCGCAAAGAGAACAAGATGGTGAGAGCGACGTGGGGCACTCCTCTTTACCCATAATTTGAGAATTCGCAGTATGGTTGAACCCGGGACCGGATCCACAGGCCTTGGAACTACTCTCAGGACTCTCTCCCCTTTAGCGCCGGCAGAAGTAGGGAATCGGGTCCCCTAAGAAAGATTGTAGGGACTTCAGCAACTTCCTTTATCTATGGGGCTAATAATGCCACTTGACCTTACCGAGAGGTTCAATAGGGCGTTCAGGCCCTCGGGAGAGGATGAATCCCTATTAGCGAGGAGTCCCACTATCGAATCCAAGAGGTCTGAAGCAAGGAGTGCTCGCCAGTCCCACCCCATAGAAAGGGGAAAGGTAGAACCAGATCTCCTCGTTAGCCTATGAATAATAGAATCTGAGGTATGTGAAAGCGCTCTTTCGGGTGAGTGAGTCACGTGCGTGAAAGTCAAAACAATATTAAAGTAACTCGCCCTTAGGCAGAGGAGATTCTCAAACAAAGATAGCTTCTTGATCCACGTATCTCATTGATTTAGCGATAGGGGCGGAATGCCAAGCCGCTCTAACACCATTCCATTGGGGGCCTTAGACGGACAAGACAGAGGCCAGCTTAGGGGCTGATTGACCTAACCGAATAAAGAAAGAAAAGTGTGGTTTTCCCATGAGCTTTCAAAAAGCTATTTCACGATAGGGATTTGGGATAGACTCAGACGCTAGCAGTTCCTTGTGAGATCAAGCAAGTCGAAAAAAGAATAATAAAATAAATCAGGTTCACAGTTGAAGTATGTCCTCAAGATGCATCCACTGAGACTATGATTGTCGGATAGGGATTTTTCAAAGCATTGATTGTGTTCAATCAGCAACTCTCCTTTCTTTGACGGCCGGTGGGGTTGAAATTGAAAGCAAGTCCGGGCACTACCAAGCATTAGCCCAAGAGAAGCGATATCGCAAACTTCTAGCATTTCAGGGCGAGGGCAAGAAAAAAACCCAGTTTCGCTTTCAAAGTCGAACATCGGGCAATCGGGCTTTAAGCGCTGAGTTGGTTGACAGAATCTGGGTCTCTGGGTAGAATAGCTAAGTTTGAATACATCACATCTCTTCCATCAACCGCAAGAAGTCAAAGCCGGATTGTCCCAAACAGTGTAGGGAATGGGGGACAGCATCGCTGTCTTAGAGGAGTTATAATCTTCTAGGTCTAGGGATCTGTGCCACTTTCACTTTCTGGTCTGTCTGTTCCTCGTATCAAGCCCGTAGCCGCGCCGCCTGAGGCCTGTCTGATCTTATCTTTCTTCAACCAACAAGCAAGAAAAATGAGAAAAGGAACTACTTGACTGATTGAATGGTGGAATGGACATCCTCTTGATCAAAGTCTGTTGCCAGAAGAATTCCTACTTCCTCAGTGGCATAAGCAGAAGTAGAAGCATTAGCGTACCCAACGTACAAGACAGATGCCGAGGCAAGAAGCCCCGCAAACGCAATTAAAGAGGGAAGTGCGCCTTCCACCTTAAGATACTCGATTTTCAGATCTTGATGTTACGGTCAGTGCCACGGGAGTGGATAAAGGCAATGAAGCGGAAAGGGACATGACGACCGAACGTGCCCTAGTGAGGAATGAAAGAAGATGAGCTCAAACCCGCACTAGAACGAAAAGTAGAAGCCGGAGCTCCCCAAACTCGGTAGGTAGAAGATGAGCTGGTAGACTGAAAATCTTACCCGACATCAGCTATTTTCAGATTTGTCTGTCCAAAATGTGTGCTTCCACGGAGTATGGTTCAACCCGGGCTAGCTATGGAACCGGCTTGTGAACTAGGGACCCCGTTTCGGGATTGGAGTAGGTAAGGGCAGCGGGACCAGGAAAGCAAGATGAACAATCGTACCAAGCTCCTCGGCTCAAGCCTAAACCTTACTCTTACCCCGTCGGGCTGGTTTCAAATCCTTGCGGTTCTTTCTGTGCGCCGGGGAACCTATAGGCGAGGTCTCAAACTGCTACCTATTTACCCAATCAAAATGACTATTTACCCAGAAAGAAAATAGGAAACTGGGACTGTTGACCAACGACTGGAACTGGCTCTGATTTCGGACCGGAATTCTCAACTGTTGGGCACTACCCTATCTCTCTCTCCACACCTCTCTTTCCCTCCTTTTCTGTAGGCGAAGCCTTCCCTCGCCAAAGTTGAGGTTTTTTTTTCCTAAACAATAAGTCAAGCCATTAAGTCAAGTACGGCGGTAAAGCAAGGAATGATAAATGCCAGTTCTGGCAGAAAGGAAGGAAGCGTAGTCCTTTCAGTGATGGAAGTGAACAAGTCATGGTGGAGGTCCTGCTCAGTTCAGTACAGCCTGGCAGTAAGAGCTGCCACCTACGCTTAGAGTTCAGTTCGTCAGTCAATGAAAGAGGGCGGGCTTCAAAGGTGGGGCAAGGCAAGCGGGCATTGATAGTTTTTAAAAAGTGAGTATCACAGAAAACATTATAGAAGGATTTATAGGTGGCAGAATCACGCCCATGGTTTTGGAGGTCCTGAAGGAAATGAGTTAATGTTCCTTCCAGTATATTCCGCTGAAAGCCATGCTGCATTCTATTCACAGAAGAAATCGCATCCTCTATGAACTCGAATGCCCTCTTGCTGCAAGAATGCCTTATTAGGAGAAGTGAATCAGAATAGGCCTGCTTGATCATGCCTTCAAAGAAGGAAGAATTGTCAAAAAGTGTTAAACTACCCCGTTCGTGCCCTACTAGGAGTGGAGTGACGGTTTAGGCTTTTCGAACTTCCGGCACATCAAGGCAAGGAGAAAGGACATAGCCAACCGCGGAAACTCTTGTTTGAATTGAATGCCCAAGCCTTCAAGAGCGCTTGCTTTTGTGGACATGTAAGACCCCGTCTAAAAAGAGAAAAAGGCGGAGTAAGATTTAGGCTTGACTGCTTGCCTTTCTGCCTTTCCGGGAATAAGCGATGTTGGCTGCCATAGTTTTTGTACGAGCAGTAGGTGGAACCTCAAAGCCCCTTCCCTCCTAGTCCCTCCCGTCCTTCAAGTCCTCTCTTAAAGCATCAAGATTACCCGTGGTCTCAGCTAACTCACTACTTATCTCTGCCCCTCAACCCTCTGATGGGCATGTCCTTGAGACTAGTGAAAGAAATTCATTCCTTGATTTCCTTCAAGACCCACCTTTACCTTTCTAATCAAAACAAGAGATCCAGTGCTCTAAGCTAGTGAATATGAGACTAGTGCTATACTTCCCGGACATGCGTACATGAAAAAGAAATTGATCGAGGAAGATGAATAGTTAATTTAATCTATCCCACTAGCTCAACCACAGCTTATTCTTTAAGAACCGAGTCTGTAATAGCTGCACCTTCTTCTACTGGGGATTCTTCTTCAATTGCTATTAGTTCCGTGCTTTATCTAAGTGGCCTAAACCTAAAGGAATTAACTGTCAACGAAAGCCCCAAATCATTCAACGGCATTAGCGGTCTTATAGAAATAGGAATAACCGGTTTTTTCTTTCTTTGCCACGATGTTCTGTTAGTACAAAGCAGCCTCCTTCTACTATGGCAGCCCATTCTTCCTTCATTCCTAACTAATTAGTAAGGGAAATTTTCCAATTGTCATTTCCTATGATATTCCCGGATTCTCGAGCAGTAAGAGGGCATTCTCTAACAGAGCTTGCATTCGATGCCTATTTTTCAATCGACGGTACGAAAGAGGGATATTCCGAGAAAGATAAAGAAATCTCCTCTTAAAAGCGCTAGGCATCTCTACAGTCAAAGGCAAAGTTTTGCTTTTCTACTTTTTCCACAGATCTGGAACTTTGCACACTTGGAACCCGATCCTGAGGAAGAATGAATTGTCGGGTTGGATTTGTAGGGTGCCAATAAGGATGCCAGGGGTGCCAGGCGAGCACGAAGACTGACTAGGGACGGACGGAAGGGACTTAGCCCTGCACTGACCGAAGCATAAGAGCTACTGACTTTCGGCTAGTATGAATATGAATGGTAGGAGTAGCAGTCGTGGAGTAGTGAGTATGTTACGAATGCGCTGACTGTCTGTGAGAAAGAGAATATCCTAGCGAGCCAAGCATGCCCGAACCAACTTACCCAACCTTACCCTGACCTTCTTACCTGAATGACTTTGATTACTATTACTGGCTTAGGGTAGGAAGCGTGGGGGGTTCAAGTCTAGCCTCTTCAAGCAATCAAAGGCTTAGTGAAATCCGGGCTAGAAAGGGTGAATTGCCTTCTTTTAGAACTGAAACGAAAAGTGATGGAGAGGGTATTGACTTGAGCAAGAAAGACTAGAGCAACCGCTTATAGAATATGCTAAGGAAGAGGTAATCCATTTCATTGCACTAGGTTACTGTTAAATGACTCTCTTTTCTGTGGTAACAGCATTAAGCATAATCCCCATCAGGGCAATACTCAGGGGGATCGCCAAAGCTTTCACTCTCGCCTTTGCTCTTGCTTCTTCTGTCAACCCCAAGCACCCTTCTTGGAAATCCTCGGCTATATCACTGGATTCTCTGTGCATGTACATATGCTCCCATCCAGCACATCTAGCGGTTGACACCCTTGATGCAGTATCACCTTTTTGAGGATTTGAAAAGTTGATCTTTCCTGCCACTTGTGATAAGGAAGGATCCCGACACCTCCGTTCCGTAAGGCTCTTTCTTGCTTGTTTTCTTGCTTTGAAGCCGGATTCCTGGATCCTAACCTTCGCAGAGTAGGTCTCACAGCACAGAGTAGCTTCCCAAAGAGGTTTCATCTCAATCCGGGTCGATGTAATTGAGCTGTTGAAAGATCTGTTTCCGATAATCTATTTCTTAGAATCTATTTCTTAGCGAGTCTTCGCTGCCAGCTTCTTCGTTTCCAGAAGATGTTGAAAGATGTTCAAGATGATTGTTATTGTTTTCCTTTCTTACTCTTTCATCAAGTCCTTAAAGCGACCAACTCTAGTCAGTCTTCCAGTGGGGGATACCCGGATAAATGAATAGAAAGTATTCAATTCTAACTAGGAGGATATCCAGGAATCATTTCTATGTGAAGCTTCCTCGCAATCCCAACCCTTTCCTTGGTGTTTAGCTTCCCTCTCTCTTTCTCTAGTCTTCAGAAGTCGAGACATTAGCTAGAGTCTTTGGTCGAGACATTAGTAGTCTCTCCTTGGTTGGGCAGTGACTCCTTCTTTACTGAGTGAACGAACGCTTAATAGGAAGAGTTCTGACTACCCTACTTATCTATTACTTCTTTCTATAGAATATGGTTGCTTAATCTCTCATTCCGAGTGGCTTCGCTCCTTGAGGGGCTTGTTCACTAGACTGCTCTTACCCGGCTAGACACAGGACTGGAAAGAGGAAGGGAAGGCTACTCAAAAAGTCCTAAGCTATTAAGAAGCTTGCTATCAGGGGTTCCAGACCCATTAAGCAACTTGTTCCAACCAAGGCCTCTTTTTGTCAAGTTCTTTCTCTTGCCCGCTTGCTTGCATGGAATGAATAGCTGACAGATCAACCGATTGAAGAGTGTATACGGTGACAGGAGGTTCCGTTCCCTAGCTTCCTGCTGTAGTCAAAGCCCTAGATCCCGTCCCGATAAACATCCGAGGGTTACCGATAAATTGGCTAGCTATAAGCTAAGGGCAGGCTCCACATCTATTGAATTAACAGAGAAGTGACGGGCATAGAATCATTCCCGAGGGGACTCTCTTTCTATAATTCACCTCTGACTTAATAATAAGTGGGTTAGGTGATGTTTTGGTTGCACGTATATAACATATCGGTATTGGTATTAAGGAGGACAATCAGCTTGTCCGATTTGTGAACTGATGGGACTCTTTCTTTTGGCTTTCTTCCCGATGTTTCAAGATCTGTTCCCGAATCTTTAATAAGGTGTGAATAAAGAGGAGTGAGAGACCTACTAGTCTACGGGCTATTCAACAAGCCACTAGAAGCTATTGGACGAAACTTTGATAAAGCTACTTAGCAAGAGCAAAGTCAATAACACTATCTAACCCTAGATAAAGAGGTTAATTTTGATTCATCCTTTCGCAAGCTCATCAAGTGGGCTTGGAAGCCTCAGTTGGTACTGTCGATTGATGTACTCCGAAAGCTCCGCTATCTATCTGAATAATTGACTTCCAGAGGGCTTCTTCCCCGGTTTGCTACCCTTAGTAGACTTTGTTTGGGCTCTAGCCTAGAATAGAAGAAAATCCCAGTGCAGAAGTAGAGCATGAAAGCACAGGTTTTGAAATGAAAAAGGTAAAGCACTTCCCGATCAGTCTCACGAGCGCAGCGGATTGCTCTTTCTTTAGTTAGGACTGCCATTGAAGATGGGTTACGCCTAATGGTCGACCCCATTCAACGGTCAAAAGTCATGCTTTTCGCTCCTCTCCAACCAGTCGAGATCAATTACATCGATCTTCTTCTTTTGCTTTTGAGGTCTTTCACCATTGCCGTAGCGTCTTATTCATTCAGTTTCCACCTCCAGATCCCGAAATTCTCTTTCTTGAGGAGTTCGCTAAAAACCTTCTTTGTGTAAACCAAGATCCCGTGGTAGACTGAAGCTCATCTAGGAGGTTTCAGCCCAACCTCGATAAGACTCGCTTTTTTCTGTTCTGTATTCGGCTTAAGCCTTTGCAGCAAGAACCTATTCGTAACAACCTGAGGTGGGCACAAGAGAAGAATAGGGTACCCACGCCCCACTCCTTGACTAAACCTCTTCCACCTTCCCTCATCTCTCTATATCACCCGCTTGGAACTTCTCCCGAGGTAGTGTTAACTAACTGCCCATAGACTACTATACATATACACAACGCGGGAGAGTAGGATATTAGGCCTTTCAAACGAACAAAAAGAAGTCAACCAGAACTGAAAAACCCTGATTGTTTAATGCACTACGCTCGTTCCTGCCTTATGTGAAGCTCCCCCTGTTCGAGGGCTCTCTCTGCTCTAGTTCACCACCCGGGGTAGATATAGGGATATGGAGTTTTTTCTAGTTTATTTGGATAGTAGATAGTAGAAAGGAAGAAATTGCTTTCTGTTTTCCGAAGGGTTCAACAAGCAAAGCCTAAATCCCAACGAAAGCCAGCTTAAAAAAGAAATGGTCATTGTTACCGAGTTCGTTCCAACGATTACGACCGAGCCTTTGTTCTTTTCATCCTTCAAGCGACTGGACAGAACCCTCTAGATGAAGGTAAACCCTTTTCCTAATATGTTCACCCCTGAATGAGAGAGGAGCGTATGGCCCGGGTTTGAATGAGTGAATGAGAAGGGGGTGGGACCCTCCAGCAAGGCACTTGTTAGTGTGGATCCTGAGCTTTGTTAGTTTAGATGAAATCCTCAAGCCAGGAATGAGATTCTTTCACCAAGTGGGATTAAAGAAAAAGGTAAGCTTCGTGGCTTCTTCCATCGGTTTTTCGGACAGCAACTCTTGTTATAGCTTCCTCCGCTGCTCTTGGTCACTAAGACGATCAGATACCCAGTTTAGCTCGATGAAATGGAAATGGATTGTTGAGGCTTTCTTCTAGCAACTTATTCTATTCGTATGCCCTCTTCGCATTGCGAGGTACATCCCTCCTAAGTCATGATGTCATGCTTTAGGCCTAGCTCATTCCGGCTGGATCCGCGGTTTGTTAATCAAGCTTTGGCAACCAATCCCTTCCTTTAAAAGAAAAGGCTAACAAGTGCCTGGTATTTGAACGAGAAGTATCATACCATACATTGGCGGAAAAGGGGCCGGTGTGTACTTAACGCGATAGAAAGGATTGGGAGATGAGATGTGCACCAAATCATCTTGATGTACCGAAAACGCAACAAGGCAATCGCAGATTGGAAGACTTGTTTCATCGTCCGGGTTGATAAGTAGGTAGAACGCTATTGATCGAGTAAAAATCCTTCAATTCAAGCCTTTCCGACAAGCATCTCAGGACGAAGGAAGGGGTATAGCTTAAAGCTCTTACCAAAACTCACCTATCGCTTTGTCCCTCGGGTTAAGAAAAAAACTAGATCTCCCATTGTGCTAGACACTTATTACCAAGCGAGCTTTTCCGCATGTAGGTTGGGTAAAAGAAAATAGTTCGGGTAGTTGTCGGATTCCCGGTTGTTGCCACTCTTTAATTGGAAAAAGCACCCGCTATTCCGACATGAAGAAAGAGTTCGCTACATTAGAATAGGTTCTTTAATAGCAATAGCCCCGGGATTCTCTAAAGCTGACTTCCCTAAAGCTTAGTTGCAGTGGGATCTTAGCCTTAGTTAACCAAAGGGTTTACTCAAAATGGAGTTAGTAGAGGCGCGCCAGCGGCGAAGGCATATAGTAATAGAGGAGGGGGATCTAGCACTAGTTGTTTCCTAGGCGTAGGAGTATATGTTATTCATCGTGTATAGAGAGAACAGGGCCACAAGGGTTGGCTTAAAGGGGAGCTCAATTGAAGAAAATTCTCTATCTGTCGATAGCGCTATCCTTCCCGGGGGATCAATCTGCGATTGCCTTATCTTTCGCCGTTGGAGCACGAAGGCTATCTTTCTATTTCTTTCTAAATGGCTGAATGCAGATAGAGCCACTACTGAAGCAAGCAGGGGCCGAATCCAAGTAAGCGAGTCAAGCAGCTAGTCCTAATCTACGCACATAGGCCGATGTGTGATGTGGGTTTCTGTCTCCACTTATCATATCATAGTTTTGACTTCTCCTGCGACTGCCTTAGCTGCTCCGCAGGGTAAACTAAAGAACTTCTAGCAGCTACAGGTATGGCGCTAGCTAAGCAAAGAAAGCAGCGAACGAAGAACGAAGGAAGCTAAGCGCGAGGGAGGTGCGCGAAGTCGAGCGGTGTGCGGGCTTCTTTCACATTTTTCGGACCTGCCAAGACAAAAAGTAAAGTGGAAAGGACAGAACGGACTAAAGGTAGCTTTAAGCTAAGGAGAGGGATAGATAACGTAGCGAAAAGAGTTCCCTAACCTCCCATGCGGGACAAAGCTAGAAAGAAGAAGGCAACGAATTCTGAATGATCAGTAAGGGCTCTCTTGGTTGACCGAAGGCCCTACTTCTCTTCCCGAGCTCATGGACTCTGTTCATGAAGGGAGCGAATCGACTACACGGGACAATCAGGCTCGAATTCCCTTGGAGGAGAAGAGTTTAAGTACCCATTCCATTGGTCTTACGGGGATGAAGTTGCATATTAGACCACTAGATAAGAGAGTAAGGGCTAGAGGGAATAGCCTACTTGGATACTTGGAACGGAACACGGAAGAAACTACTAGACCCACGTAATGTACTACTGAACAGACGGAGCAGTTAAAACCTCAAGATGCAAAGCGAAAGCTCATTTTCTGATGTGGGTGAGCGCTTAGACTACGGAGGAATAGCCGGATAGAGAAGAGAAGTTAAGTTACCATTAAGTTTTTAAAAAAGGGTGAGGTCACTAGCAAAAAAAAGCCATTTTCGCTTAATTAAACGTTAAACGATAGGGCTAGCTATTGTGCTACAACTGCACAAGCTCATAAGGGACACATTCCAAGAAAGAATCGTAGGACTGACAAACTCGGAAATGGCCTTACCCGCGCTTAGCACACTTCATTCCAAGACTCGATTCATGCTACGTCTTCGTTCTTTCTTTCCTACCTACCGTATCGTATTTAGTCCAGTCTCTTTGCTAGCTGCCCAAGCTATTAGTCTTGCAGTGGTCTATGTCCTTCTTTAAGCCGAGTTGGCATATTCTTGTAAGCGTTCTAAGCCTTCGAAGTAGTCGCTAGCGAGTGAATGTGCTTTCCTGGTGGATCACCAATCCCGATCGTCTTTCTCTCGGCTCAGTTTAACTTCACCCTCTATGTAGGCAAGCCGCCCCATAGAATAAAGAAGTTGGGGATCGCTTTCTGTTCTGATTGTAAGCTCTTCGATTGGTCCCTCAGTTGATGTATATACCTAGGGGAACCCCCCAGAGAGAATGCTCTCCTACCGCTTTCAAAAAGCAGAAAAAGCTTTCGAAGTCTTTGTTGTCGTCCCGCAGTGTCCTCCTTTCGGTTTTAGCGGGGGTTCCATCTGTCGGCTAAAGGTCCATTGCTTTCCTAAAGTGAATTTCAATCGCTTGAATTGGCGAAGAAAGCATCAATTTCAATCCTTCCTCTGAACCTGACTGAGATTTTTTTCTGCGCGCGTCTGTCTTTTTATTCTTCTATACTAGTGACTAAGCTTGTAAGCATAACTAGCAATCATCCTCATGACTGCCCTCCGCCTTCTATGGGTCATTTGTCCTCGTAGAGGCTTGACTCCGTTAAGTCAAAAAGGGCGTAGAAGCAGCATTGCCCTATCGCTTAGTCGGAAGGGTCCCTTGATTGATAAACTGAATCTTCATCTTCCTTCATTTTGACTGTAGGACAGTTTGGCTTAAAGGAAATAAGTGGTCCAGTCATAAAGTAATAAAGTAGTCGCTGTATTCCGGAAATGGGTTATGTCCCTCCTCTAGATCGAGTTTATGGGGTAAGTCTTCGGCCTGATGGTGGATCGTGTCCTTACCCTTAGGGAAGCCCTTTTTTGAAAGTTCCTTGAGACGCTTTACCCTCCGCAAGTGACTGACGGGCCTGTCTCACTTGAGGATTTCCCATGAGTTCGGAATGACTATCTCTTGAATCCAGTTGGTAAGTTCTTTCTGTCGAGAAAGGGAATGCACTTTCAGGTCGAGCACGGTCTATTGGCAAAGGCCTATTTCCATATCATCTTTGTAGGGGGCTTCCCTCTTACACATCAACTGAAGACCAATCCAAGACTGACGACAGACTAGATTTATAGAGCAGAGGAAATCAGAATATCATCAGTCCAAGCAAAGAAGAAACAAACGTTAGCTATAGATATATGCTCAACACATGTTACTGATTTCCTTGGCTTAGGAGTGGAAGTAAAGGCTGCACAGCAGTAGTAGGCCGGGCTAATCGGTAAGCAACAGCCTAAGACAATGCCGCATACCAACCACAGCCTGGGTCTTATCTTTGGTATTAACTATCCATTTTCCCCAACAGTTGACTTTTGACATCAGGATTTTTCAGTTACCAGTGTTCGGGTGGAATCAACAACCTCCTTCGGGTTGTATAGTTCTAGTTTCTCTCGGCTGCACAGTTAGGGTTTGATAGAGAGGGTGCGAAGCTGTCGCAAAAATGCCCCCTACTACGTGAACAACTATCCTCGCAAGCATTTTTTCCGCCTATTACTATACGCCATTACTTCGTTCCTTTTCTCTGTGAGGAGCTGGGAGTTCAGACTAAGGTAGGTTAGTCCTCCCGCTTAGAGGCTCTTTTTCATGCCTCATAACCCAATTTGGAAGTCTACTATATTGTACTTCAACAATGCGAACTAGCAGTTCCTCAGAAAGAGTCTGGTTTTCCTTAGAACGTCTTGCACTTTGCTCCTTCATTTTCTATCTCTTTGGACTTGCTTATTCTTTAAGGAAGGTTTTTATTTGACATCCCGTCCGACAGCTATGTTAGTGACTTATACAGTCACCCTCCTAGTTGTTAGAGCTTCCCGGAAACTCTCTCTTTTCACTTTTAACAGAGAGCTCAACATCTGATCACCTATTTCCTTTAGGAAATTGAGTAAAGGGACGACTACTTTTTTTTTTCATAACTCGTCTCTCTCTATTACCATGCTAATATTGCTATAGTATGGTCTTCTTCGATAGGACTGGTTCGACTCGTACAGTCAGCCTGACTCGCCCCGCTATGACGTAAGGTACGTAGGAAGCACCGGTTCAGTCCCGCTGGTTTAATATCTATTATCTTTTCTATTTAGAATATCTCTGTAGTTACTATAGTAGACTTACTCGGGGACAGAGTGTCCAATGGTTTCTTCTCAAAGGA